>VZTJ01001371.1:82873-94113 GCA_013397795.1 Orthonyx spaldingii
GGGATGGGGAAGCGGAAGGGGATGGGGATGGGAAGGGGATGGGGATCGGAAGGGGAAGGGGATGGGGATGGGGGCCGCGTCCCGCCCGCGCTGACCCCGCTCTCGCCCGCCCCACCCGGCCCAGGGAAGGTGCCCCGGGTTGGAACGAGGTGACCGCCAAGGTCCCCTCCCAACCCAGAGCGTTGCGTGGTTCCCCAGGTGCTGCGGCACGAGGAGTTCGAGGAGGGCTGCAAGGCCTCCTGCAACGGGTGAGTGCCCTGCCTGCCCCCACCGCCCCGGAGCCAGCTCTCGGCTCTCAGTAAAGTAAGGGTTGTGTTGGTTCTGATTAAATTGCTTCCCTTGGAACCCGCAGCCCCCCGCTCTGTGTAGGTGTGATGCTTACACTGAACATAAATAGTCAATGTAATGTATTAAATGTTACACCTGTAGGCTGATACTCACCTCTATCAAATTATTTCTAAGCTTACCAGGAGCTACACTCACTCCCACTGATTATTGTATAGGCGTGGCACTGTCAAGGTTCTTGAGTTAAAAATCCATCCTACAAAGGCAAAGGAATGCAAGAAAGAAGAAATATGAATGCATTTCTTTCTGAAATGGAAGAAATCTAACAGTTCGGTGCCCTTTCCTACTTAGCAATAAGGAAGTGATTATGTAATTCCAGCTAATGAGCAGGCTGTGCTCTTAAAGCATGAGCTGTTAATGAGGTAGAATTGCTTTTATCACATGGCCATGAGCGACAGCCCGGGGTCAAAACTGCCATTATTTCACTCTAGAAATACAATCCCCCCCTGAAACACAAATACTTGCAGTTCTTGATGGCTACTTCTAATGCTCATGACACTAAAATATGAATAATTTGGATATTCCAGGCCTTACGATGGAAAATGGAGCAAGACCATGGTGGGCTTTGGGCCAGAGGACGATCACTTTGTTGCAGAGCTGACTTACAATTATGGCATTGGAGAATATCGCCTGGGCAACGACTTCCTGGTGAGTTCCACCCCCTGCAGCCAAACCTCCTCATGATAAGCTGATTTACTTTAATAATTAGAAGCTTGTTTGTCTTATGGGTTGTACCAGCTGCTTTTTTTAATGCTGTTTTGTCCTTTAAACTCTTCAGTCTTGCTTTTGTGGTTGTCTCCAAGTTAGAACAGCAGAAACCAGAGCAGATTTGTGCTCACTGAAGGTGCAGGAAGCATTCCCTGAGCTCTGCCTCTGCTGTGTGTGTAGGACAGCTGGCATTGGCTGCCAGATCCAACGTGGAACGCTGAGCTAGGGAGGGGTTTGCTGTAGGAAAACACCCTCATGTTTATTATTAATCTTTTTTTTGTGATTTAGTGGCTGGCAGCTGATGGAGATCTCGTGTTTCCTGTGTGAAAACAGGTGATGTGTTTGCATCCACCCCATGAATTTTGTCGTGTCCTCTCTAGGGCATCACTCTGGTGTCCAGCCAGGCCGTGAGCAACGCCAAGAAAATGGGGTGGCCCCTCAAGGAAGTCACGTCTGGTGTCTTTGAAGCTGAAGCCCCAGGAGGATACAAGTTCTACCTGGAAGACAAGGAACAGCTCAGGCAAGGTGAAATATTCACCCTCACTCTTACAGGTGTCCAGGAGGGGTTTACCAGTGGGCTGTGTGTTTATTTTGATGGCTTTTCATAAAACAGAGCACATTTTTATCATTTCTTTGTTACTTCTCAAGAATGCAAAACTGTGCATTTAAACCTGTAATACATCTGTAACTGATCTGAAATTGTTGCAATCCTCAAGATCCCGTGTGGAAGGTAACCCTGGGTGTCTCAAACCTGCAGAAGTCTGTGAGCTACTGGTCTGGTTTGCTGGGGATGAAAATTTATGAGAAGGATGAGGAGAAACAAAGGGCTCTGCTGGGCTATGCTGATAACCAGGTCAGTCCTTGGAAAACTCATCATAAAAACTTCTTATTTTATGAGAACAGAATCCTAAAAGGAAAAATGTTCTTAATTAAAGCAACTGTGTCCTTAATTATGAGTGTTTTACTTGAAGTTTGTCTATGCTCAGCTGTGTTTCTTAAGAAAGCAAAGCTGTGGTTTGCCCTGGTGATTCTGGCTTGTTGGGAAATGTGTGAGTGGGGGGTTTTGGAAGTTTTTGTACTATTCCTGCAAGCCAGGCTGGGTTTTTCCCTGTTCCAGTGCAAGCTGGAGCTGCAGGCTGTGGGAGGGGCGGTGGATCACGGGACGGCGTTCGGGCGCATCGCCTTCTCCTGTGCCAAGGCAGAGGTAACAGCCACACTTCCCTCACCCCTTTCCTTACCCCAGAGCTGGGGAAGACAATTTTTAATGTTAACAGAATAATCCTGAGCAGAGAGTTTGTCTGTATCTTTTTTTTTTTTCTATTTTAAGCTGCCAAGCATCGAAGCCCTGATGAAAAAGGAGAATCAGAAAATTCTGACGCCTCTGGTCAGCTTGGACACCCCTGGCAAAGCCACGGTGCAAGTGGTGATTTTGGCTGATCCTGTGAGTAATATTGGGAACAATTATTAAATTTGGTTTGAATTTCTCCTTGCCATTGGTTGTAACTGAGCTGCTCCTGTTCAGGATGGCCATGAAATCTGTTTTGTGGGAGATGAGGCGTTCAGAGAGCTGTCCAAGGTGGACCCCAATGGTGACAAGCTGTTGGATGATGTAAGTGACTGCACATTCATTTTCTTCCTGATTAGAGAAAACTGTAGAATCCATTTTGCATTCCATGCAGAGTTTTTTTGGAGAAGCAAATTGCCCAGTCTTGGTAAGGAAAATAAATCAGTTTTTAAAGCTCCCGTAGTGCCCTGAGTGGAGTTTTCCAGCCTTGCACTCAGGGCATGGTCACATCATTTGCTGTGGCAGAGAACACTGGTTTTCAGTGTCTGTTCTCCTTACAAGTGGCTAAAAAATAATTTATCCCTCCAGAGAGCTTTCCTCCTGTTCTGACCATGTTCATACTTGTTTTGGGCAGGCCATGGCTGCAGACAACAGTGACAAGTGGTTTGCTGAGCACAACATGAAGAAGGTTTCAGCCTAGCTGGAGGAATGGACTGGGCTGCTCCTCTGTGCCTTGGAGTTCTCCCAAGAAAACGCCAATCCTGGTTAAAGTGTTGCACTGGCCTCCCAATCAGAGGGTGCTGGAGTGTCCCGTGGTGGTTTTTGGGTTGGATTTAAGCTGATGGGTCTCTGGCTGCTGTTCTCTTCCTTCCAGCAAATCACATCTCCTCCTTCCAAAAAATCGGGCTGTGCAGCAGAGGAGCAGGCTGAGCCCTTGGCTTCAGAATCAGGGATCATCAGTCAGGAAAGCCTGACGTTTCTGTGGTGTTGTTATACTTGAAAGAAAGGTTAATAGATATGTTATTTTCTAATTAATTAATTTTCTGACGAATTTGCTTTAGCTGTCCTTTATTTGCAGGCTAGAGAGGAGATTTTGAGGTGGCCCCACTCCACTGGAGCAGGGAACAGGGAGTGCACCCCTTTATTGGGAAAAAAGAAATGATCTTGTCAAACCTTGTGGATATTCCAGTCCTTATTTTCATTCCAAGGTGTTTCCCCAACTTGTGAGGTGAAATTTTCACTCAAGAAGCCCATGGTGTGTTTCTCATTGGAATCTTGTTATTTCTGGGGTGGTTTTCACCCCTCCCCAAGGAAATTTCTACCTTCCAGGAGGCTGTGCTTTGGGGTTTGTAGCTGCACTGTCTGCTGAGGTGCCAGGGGGAAGCTTGATATAAGTTCTGCAATGAGCTTTTGGTGAGAAACTGCTTCTGGAAATAACAGTTTATTCCTTTGGAATGAAGTCACTCTGCTTTTGCTGGTGGAATAAGAGCTGGGAATACAGGGAGCCATTCCTGGCACTGTTTGTGCCAGGTGTGCTGCCTGGCTTGCCATTTCCTTGATGGAAACCTTAAATAAAATACCTTAAATCAGCTTTTCATCGTGAAACTTAAATGAGTTTAACAGATGAGAGCGGGATCAGCAGCACTGAGCCAAAACCGGAAAATTTCCTCGCTGCGGTTTTGTTCGAGCTTTTTAACTCAAGTTGAGCGACGCGTTTGAATCGTACTCATCCAATTAACCGCGTTGAAATTGGGGCACGGTAATTAAATTAATTAATTAATTAATCAATCAATTCAGGCCAGCTCCGCGCCGCCAGGGGGCGCTGCTGGCGGGGGAGGGGGCGTGGCTTGCGGCGTGACGTCAGCGCGGCGCCGGGTGTGACGTCAGAGCGAGGAGCCGCCATGGAGCCGGGGGAGCTGAGGGCCGCCGTGGGGCCGGAGAGTCCCGCGGCGGGGCCCTGGGCCGTGGGCGAGGAGACGGCGATCCTGCACGGCGGCTTCCTGCTGGCCGCCCGCCTGCTGCAGCCGCGGCCGCTGCGGGAGCTCCGCAAGGCCGACTGGCCCCGCGCCGGGGTGCCCATCACGGACGCGCTGCGCGAGATCGCCGAGCGCTGCCCCTCGCCGCAGGGCCGCGGGCTGTGGAAGGAGGAGGCCGTGGCCATCGTGTGGGCGAAAATCCTCCTGCCGGCCCCCCCCGCCGCCTCGCTGGAGTGGGGCTGGAGGGATGACGGGTTCTTCTCCGTGGGCGCGATGATCCCCGATGTGAACCACACCGCCCTCTTCGAGCTGGTCAAGGCGCTGGGGGTGCCCCGGCTCTTCGTGCAGCTGCTGCTGGTGCTGCCTCCAGGTGTGTGCCGGGAACAGCTGGAGAGCTTGGTGGAGTACGTGTCCAGCGAGACATCCCCGTCGGACATCGGGTTCTTCCTGGACGTGTGGTGGGAGGTGATGAAGCACAAGGAGGGACAGGAGGATGCCACCGTGTCTGCGTTCAGCGCTCTCATCCATCAGCACGGCGGTGAGGCCTCCCTGGAGGATGGTCTGCAGCCCCCAAAGAGGTTCAAGGGTGACCCTGGGACTCCCCCAGCTGCCACCGGGCTGCCGATGCTGCTGCTGGAGGGGTTAAAGCAGATCCGAGGCAGCATCGCCCAGCCCCGCCTGAGGTACCAGGCCCTGGCCAACCTGGCTGAGCTGCTGTGCCTGTCCGCGGGGCTGGGGCCAGGGGACAGCCCCCTGCCCATCACAGAGCACCTGGCCAAGGTCAGTGCCGTGGTCAGCCTCTGGAGCAGCAACACTGACAGCCAGCACCACCCCTGTGGGCTGGGAGAGAAGGTGAGGGAAGCAGAGAGAGCCATGAGCCGCCTGTCCCTGACCAAACTCTCTCGTGAGGAGCTCTTTGTTGGCATGGACTTGCTCTGCAGCCTGTTGCAGGCCTGGGGAGAGGAGCTGCAGGACACTCTGAAGGGCTCTGGGGAGCTCTGCTACGACAGCTACCGGCTCCTGGACACTTTGAGCTCCCTCGGGAAGAATCTGGATTTCCTCTCAGAGACGGGAGACCTGGGGGAGGGCGAGGCCCGGGCAGTGTTGGAGCTGACACAGCTCACCAAGGACTTTCTCAGAGACACCAGCACTGTCCTGAAAGATTTGGACACCAGCCTTGTGTCTTCAGTTGCCATGGCAATCATTTCACAGAGGCTGGACCGCCACGTGGACACGTGCTCTGTTTTTGCATCTGAAAAGACCTGGGCTTTTTCAAAAGCCTGGGTCGAGTGCCTTGTGAAAAACAAAGCTCTGTTCCAGACCCCTGATCTGGTTTTGAAACTGCTGGAGACGCTGGTGGACTTTGCCATGTCCCACCATGACAAGGAGGCCCGAGAGCTGCAGGTGCAAGTGACCAAAGCCATCGTGGAGTGTTACACTGAGCTTCCATTGACTGACAAAAACCAGGTGATCTCAGGTGTCCTGGCATCCTGGGGTGGCCTGGGTCTGTCCCAGAACGTGCAGGTTGTCAGGGAGGGGTTCCAGGAGGACCTGAATGTGACTTTCAACCAGATCACAAAGAGTGTGTCTGACGAAGGCCTGGCCAGGGCTGTGGCCTCTGTGGCCAGGCTGGCACTGCTGTACCCCGAGGCCACGGTGAAGCAGGTTTGTCATCTGGCTGTGGTCAACCTCGGAACACACCAGTTCCTTGCCCAAATCCTCTGCTCTTTCCCAGCACTGAGCTTCCTGGAGAGCCACGAGGACCCAGGCAGGCCACGCAGCCTGGTTCTGAGGTGTCTGGAGGAGGCAGTGTGGGGGAAGCTTTCCACAGCGAGGGAAGAGGAGCAGTTCCTTCAGTTCCTGGCCTTTCTCATGCAGCCAGGCTCAGCCACCCCGCTTGTGTCACCTGCAGAGGTGACCAAAGCCTTTGTCCTTCCCTATTTGAAGTCAGACTCTCCTCAGATTGAGCTGAGCCTGCAGATCCTCAGTAAGGTTTTGCAAATACCGTCCTGTTCAGAAGAGCACTGGATCAAATCCTGCCACCCATTCCCACTTCTCCTCAGCCTCTGCAGACTTCTGGATGGTTACACCAGGTACTGGCATCAGCCTAGGGAGCAGCTCTTCCCTTCCCTGGAGACCAAGGACCTGATTCTGAACATCCTCAGCCAGCTCTGTGAGCTGGTGGGCCCGGAGACCGTCCCCTCCCCGGAGCTGTGGGTGCAGTCGCTGGCCTGGCTCCACAGAAAGGTGGCATCCCTGGACTGGACCGTGGGGCTGCATCTGAAGAAGCTTTATGGGGACCACTTCAAGAACGAGGTGCCAGCCACGCTGTTTGAGGTGTGCAGGCTCCCCGAGGACGAGTGGACATCGCAGTCCCTGCCAGCCTACGGGCCGGGCAGCGGGCTGCTGGCGTGGATGGAGTGCTGCTGCGTGTCCCCAGCCCTCAGGGACACCATGCTGGCACTGCTCGCCGTCGACGTGGCCAACCCAGAGGAGGTGAATCTCTTCAGCAAAGGCTTCCTGGTGGCCTTCATCCAGGTGCTGCCGTGGTGCAGCCCCGGTGAGTGGAAGAGGCTCCTGCCCGTGGTGGAGCAGCTGCTGCAGCGGCAGGTGCTGCACGTGCCCTACACCCTGGAGTACGTGCAGCACCTGCCCCTGCTCAACCTGCGCCCCTTTGCCTGCTGCCTGCAGCTCTCCGTGCTCCTCCTGCGGGGCTTCCAGCTCCTCTGCAGCTCCAGCTGCTCCTCCTGGCTGCCGCCACAGGCCTGGCTCCACGTGGTGCAGCTGTACTGCGCCAGCCTGACCGCCCTGCTGGGCTCCCTCAAGGCAGCAGCGAGAGCCCTGTCTGGCCCCTCCGAGGACGGCGTGCAGGAGGTGTCCTTCACCTGCATCCAGCTGTTCTGCCACCTGCTGCACGTGGCTGCCATGCTGCCGGCCGGGGGCTGCGGGGAGCCGCTGCTGGTGCTGGCGCTGGAGGTGCTGGCGCAGTACGAGGCGTCCAGCGGGGCCGACGCGGCCCCCGGCGCCGCCCTGCGCAGGGCCAACGACTGCCACTTCCTGGGGGCCGTCACCCACAGCGTGGGGCACGAGGAGCTGCGCAGCACCCTCCTGCAGAAGCTCAGCAAGCTGGGAGCACGCTCAGAGACGTTGTAAGATCTGTAATAAACCCTTGTTTTTCTCTTCTGAATGTATTTCCTCCCCTGCTGTTTGTTCCCGCTAAGCAGGGAAGTAGCTGTATAAAGATAGGTAGGAGGAGCCACTTTAGTTTTCCATTGGAATAACTGGACACAGCTGTTCCTGAGCCAAGCCAGCTCTGTGGCTGCAGCCTTGCCTGCTGGCACTCTGGATTTGCTCAGCAGCCTGCAGCATCGAGGAAACCGCTTCCCTCTGGCTGCTTTGCCACCAGCCCTCTCCTAGTCCCGGGGGAATTGCTGGTTTTGCCACGTGCTGCCAGAGGCTGGGAAGCGAGTTGGAGGCTGGGAAGCGAGTTGGGTGAGTTCAGGACAGGCAGGAGCCTTTGGAAATCCGTGTGTGCTGCTCCTGCCCGGAGGTGGGGGTGCAGCAGTAACCCCACATGTAACACCCCCACCCAGCAATGAACAGCACGTGGAAGAGCCAGCCAGCGGTGTGACTCAGAAAGGAAATCTTTATTGGTCTCCTGATAGTAAATAGGGCAGTGTTAGTGCAAACTGAGGTGCCTCATTGGCTGGGGTTTTTTTTGTCCTTATATAAGGCACGTTATTTGCAATGAAGACAGTGAGATACAACATCTGTAACCAGTTGCAAGCGGTTTGTAACATCAGCTGCTCTCGGAGGTTACTGTGACAGCGGCGTTTTTGCAACAACCGCAGGTCGGAAGAGGCCCTTTTTCTTTTTTTCACTCTATCCAGAACAGCAGCCGTGGCTGGGGTGAGATCCAACACCCAAAAGATCCAGGTTTCCCAGAGCTCGGCCGCTGGTGTCAGACAGAACGGAAGGCACAGAGCAGTCGCAGGTCTCTGGGCATGGGGGCTGTGCCAGCGCTGTGCCAGTGCAGTTCCCTGCCCTGGGACAGGCACAGGAGGCTGCAGGAGGAGGTGGCTGCCCTGGCTTGTGCTGGCTGCAGGGAATGAACTCGGCTGTGGTCTGTACACACCCTCAGGGCTCCTGAACCCCGCGGTGCAGGCCGAGCCGGGGAGCCTGTACCCATTTTGCTGTGACTGGAGGTGGAAATGGGCTGAGCTGGTGAAGGATCAGCTCAGTGCCCTGCTTTGGGGTTGCTGGTTCCTTCTGTGCAGCCCCAGTTATGTCCCTGGCAGCCTCATGGAGGGTGGGATGGGGCTGGAGGGGATGGACTGTGCAGGGTGTGGTGGTGCCAGCTGCAGGGCAGAGCAGAACAGAGCAGCGTGTGCCAGATGGTGTTAAATACCTGCTGAGGGGATGCAGGCCAGATAAAAGCAGCTGTGGTTAGGGGAGGGGGGTGAAAATTGCACTCCCTGCCCAAGAAGGGCTCTGCATGGTGCCCTGTGTGTGGTGAGACAAGGACTTGCCAGGTTCCTGTCCCCCTCCTGCCCTGAGACAGCAGAACCATTCCCCTGTCCTGGCATGAGCTTCTCCCCTCCAGCCCTGCTGGGAGCACAGGAGTCCCCCCAGGACTGTCAGACAGTTTTGTGAAAAGCACCGTGGGGTTAAGTGGAGCTTGAGCCCAGCAGCAGCAGCAGCAGGTGAGGTGCACTGGGAGGCCAGAGGCCGAAGAGGGCTGTAGTGTAGAGCTGAAGTCAGGAAAGGTCAGGAAGGGCTCTGCAGAGCTGTGCAGAGCTCCAGGCCTGGCTGGGGCTGCGGCAGGTCCGGCACAGGCTCCCCATTGCCGCCGCAGCATCTCCGGGCCGTGCCGGTGTCCGGTGTCAGCCCTGCCAGGCGCGGGGGGGGGCTGGAACAAACCCCTCTCGTGTAACCCTCGGTCCGGCGGGGCCGCGGAGCTGAATCCCAGAAGGAATGTCGCGCTTCCAAGCCGGCTCCCACCCCGGCGGGAGGACACGAGGCACTGGAGCGGCGTGGGAGGAAAGCCTTCCCAGAGGCCGCTTCCAGCTCCAGCAGCCCGGCGGAATCGCTGCTCCCCGACGGAGGCGCCGGGGGCCGCCCCTGTGCCAGCCCCTGGCCGTTGTCAGCTCCGTTATCTGCTCCGGTGGGCGGGAGAGCCGCCGTAGAGCCGGGCGGCCTTGCGGCAGATGAGCCGGAACCAGTAGAGCTGGGGGGCGATGAGGGAGGCGTTGGCGATGTTGCAGTGCAGGGGGATGCGGAACGGCACCAGGTACACCGGGATCCCCACCTGGCGGGCGTAGGCCGCGTACATGAAGGGGAAGAGGAGGATGCGGCACAGGAAGAAGGTCACCAGGATGAGGATCCCGTTCACCTTGTGCAGGAGCGTGTCCTGCATTTTGAGCTGGGGGAGGAGGAAGGAGGTGAATGTGGGGCGAGCAGCGGGATGAGCATCCAGGAGGGCTCAGGAGGGGAGCAGGAAGGTGGGGTGGGAAGGGACATGAGGGCAGAGGGCTGCGGTGGTGCAGGGGAGGAACAGGCAGGAGAGGGCAGCACCAGCCCACGGCACAGCCCCCGGTTCGGGGATGTCACTGGGAGCGCTGATTACTGAGGGAAAGGGATGGGACACTGGGAGCAAGGCAGCACTGCAGGGGAGATTGGGGCTACAGCCGTGGGGCTGCCCCTCTCTGAGACCCCCCCCAGCTGATGGAGCCTGGGGAAGGGAAAGGGGATGAACTGCTGTGGGCTTCCCAGCCCCAAACCCTGCCCCTCCTCACCTACCTGCATGAGGATTTTGCCCAGTGATACAAAAGGCGTGCTCAGCTCTGCTGTGAAGATGCAGCCCACGAAGAAGTCCCCCAGCTCTCCCCTGAAGTGCTGTAAAGAAAGCCAGCAGTGAGCCTCTCCAGAGGGGTGGCCAGGAGCCTTATACCCAGCACATCCAGGGGCTCAGGGGCTCCTGCAGCAGCCCTCACCTGCGTGATGGGGGTGAGCACGATGAGGATGAAGAGGTGGTGGGTGACCATCAGCCTCTCCTGCAGGAGGAAGCTCCACATGCTGGCCAGCGAGTGCTTCTTCTCCAGGATCCCCTTCTCCTGGCTCTTGTGCCAGTGGCAGAGGTACATGACATAGATGTCATAGGTCATGTAGGGCACCAGCACCCAGATGTACTCCACGGCCAGCCAGTGCCTGGGGAGGAGCAGCACACACAGAGGCGTCACAGCGGCTCCGAGCACCTCACGATGCTCTGGGAGGTGGAGGAGCCTTTAGGACTGAAATGGCAGCGTTTCAGTGGATTTTGAAGCTGAAAGGGCGCGGATTTTAAGTCGGTTTGGCTCAGCCAGGTACAGACTGACCCAGAGAAAAGGTACCTGGTACGTGTGGAGGACGGCCCTCGGTGCTGCCCCCGCTCCTGCTGGGCTGTGCCAGGCACTGAGCTCAGCCTGGCCAAGCACAAACACGGCGCTAACGAGGGATCCTGATTAGCCCCACAGCCAGGTGTTTGCTGCATGGGCCAGGGATTTTTTGGGGTCCAGCACCAAGCCGATGCCTCTGCAGCAGGTGATCTCCTCCCCTAAGCCCTGGGACCCCCAGAGCTGGTGCTTGGTGGTGAAAAACCCCCAATCCTGAGTCCCTCCTGCCTGTCACACTGCATCAGCTGGGGAATGTTTGGGAAGCATGTGGAGAGCTCAGAAGTTAACCAGGGATGGCTGGCCTGGCATTTGGAGAGTGGGGGACAAAATATCCAATACAGGATATTTTAATAAACCCCCATGAGGCGTTTGTCAGTTGGGAAATAATTGCAGGCAGCTGCCTGTTCCCAAAGTGTGTTGGAATCCTGGTTGCACAATCTGGGCAGCAGCAAGCCCTGCTCTGCAGGGACACCAAAAAGTCCTGCGTGAACCGAT
>VZTJ01001371.1:96482-160963 GCA_013397795.1 Orthonyx spaldingii
GCCAGTGCTGGGACGGGGACCGGGAGGGGAGCGGGACGGGAGCGGCGCAGCCCCGCCCGCCCGAGGCGGCGGTGGAGCGCGGCCCGTCCGCGATCCAGGGGATCGAGCGGCGGCGCTGGGAGGCGATTGGCGGCGCGCGCGCGGCCCCGCCCCGCCCCTCACGCTGCCGGCGGCGGAAGCGGCGCCGCCATGGAGGAGGACGAGCCGGAGCTGGAGGCCGGGCTGGAGGCGGCGCTGGAGCTGGCGCCCGCCGTGCAGGCCGCCATCGAGCAGGTGCGCCGGGCGGGTCCCCCCGCTCGGGGGGCAGGTGCGGGCGCGGCCCGGGGCCGCTCGGTGAGGGCCCGCGGCCGGCTCTGAGCCCCTCCCCGCCGGCGCCGGGCCTTCCGCTGCTGCGCCCGGGGAGCCCCGGGGCAGAGCTCCGACCTCCCGGTGCCGGCGGTGCGAGGGCCGGGCTCGCGTTAAGGGCTGAGTCTGGCTCGTCGCGTCCCCGTCGCTGTCAGGCGTGGGGTGCTGGCGGTGCTGCGGCGTCTCTTGCTAATTGCAGACGCGTTCCGTGGTATGGAAAGGGCCCCAGAGCAGCCTAATGCCTGTGGCTCGGTAGAAATGAGGATAATCGAAGTGTCTTGGCTTGATTTGTGGCGGATACACAAGGGGCTTTTCACCCAGAGGGTGTTGGGGCACTGACCAGGCTCCCCAGGGCTGCCAGAGCTCCAGGGGCCTTTGGACAACGCTCCCAGGGATGCACAGGGTGGGATTGTTGGGGTGTGTGTGCAGGGCCAGGAGTTGGCCTTGATAATCTTTGTGTGTCCTCCACAACTCAGGGTGTTCTGTGATTCTGTGTGTCCCCTGAAACCCTTCGTGGCACTCGGAGTCCATCAAATCCCGTGAGAACCCAGGATGAAACCACATCTCTTGTCCTCTGTGACTGAGCCTGCACTGCCTGCAGCCAACCCTTCCACCTCGAGGGCTCTTCCCTGTAGCAGAAGTCTGGGCAGCAGCAGTAGCTGTCTCACAAAGCATCACTCAGATCAGTTTCTGCACTTTATTTAGTGCTGAGGCTTGTGGGTCACTTCTAGTGGCTCTCCTGGAAGAGCAAGGAGAGGCCTTGGGAATTGGTAAATTAAATGGCAGCTTCTACAGGGGACCTAGAGCCTGTCCAGAGGAAGAATCCTCTGCACTTACGAGTTTTTGAGCAGCGGAGAATCCACTACGTGCCTGGCTGCATTAACAGGCAATGAAGCTGTAGGAAAATATTCACATCCTGAGCACTGGGAGATGTTGAGGATGACACCACCTGCTGCTTTCCAACTTCCTCACTGGCACTTCCCAACCCGATAATCCCCTTGTTCCTTTCAATGTTCCCAAGCAGGTTTTGGGCAAAACCTGCCCAGTTCTGGTTAAATGAGCAGAGCTGGCTCAGCTGCCCTGCAGGAGGTGGGGTGGGGAGCACAGGCAGAACTGGTGCCCCACCAAACCTGGGGCAGCATTTGTGATTAATAGGTTGTGACAAACTCCTGGGAGTGACAGCTCCTGCAGCTGCCCCAGCTGCCTGCAGCACTGATCTCTATCTGCAGTCTGAGCGGAGTTCCTGAGCAGCCTTTATCTTCACATCTCACCCCGTGTTTCATCTGCTCGTAATACTTGTGGAGATGAACTGAGTGCGAGTTGTGGGCAGGGCAGGCTGGGTGTGATGCTGCAGTTGTGCTCTTGCAGTGGGGTGATGTCAGAGCATTTTCCTCACTCACCACAACCTCATGTGTGTTTAACTGCTGCCTGCTTCTCCTTGGCCACAGGAGTGACTGGGAAGGCTGCCCAAGAGGGCTGGGTCAGGCAGAAATTGCTTTTATCTCACAAAATATAGTGCAAAACGTGTAAAACAGCATAAATGCTTCATGTGCCCGGGTGTGAAGGCTTTCAGTGAGCAGGGGGATGCTGAGGGGACAACTCTGCTTTTGCCAGGTGAGCTGTTGGCCATGGAGTGCAGAGCTGATGGCTCTGTAAATGTGGAATAAATATCACAGAATCATGGAATGCTTTGGGTTAGAAGGGACCTTAAAGACCACCTCATTCTTTCCACACCTTCCACTGTCCCAGCTTGCTCCAAGCCTCATCCAGGCTGGCCTTGGACACTTCCAGGGATGCTAAATCCATAGCTTCAGTGTGGTAGCAGAGAAGGGAAAGCACCACACTTTGTGGGGACAAAAAGCAAGTCCTGACAGTCGTGTTTGTGTTGTTTGAGCTTCTGAGGAGAGATGAGATGTGTTTGCACCACAGCTGCTCTTTCCCCCTTCCCAAATCATTCAGCAGATTGTGTTTCTCTCCCTCTTCTGCGAAAAGTGGCAAACCCAAGTCTCCAGAGACCTTGTACAACCACTCCTTAATTCATCACGTTTCCTATTACACGGCTGTGGAAAGCAAACCCTCTCTGTCTGTCACCACAGAGGGGCCTGGCAAAGCTCTTGCCAGGAGCAGGGCAGAGCCTCAGTGCTGGCTTTTGTTCCCCAGACAACAACTACAGCATCAGGATGGTTTGGGATACATGATTGATGGCTCGTGTGTCTTGGGAATTCCTGGATGGATTGTGCCGGGGCTGTGTGTGGAATCATGTGTGTCAATTATCTGATATCTATAGGAATTTTAGAAGATCAGAGCCCTGCAGAGCACGTGGCTGTTCTACTCCTGGGCAGAGCCTGGCCACTTGTTAGAGAAATGCTGTGAAACACAGCTGGAAGAGGGTGCTGAAGGAATTAAAAGTAGTAGAAACTGTGTAAAATTACAGAAGTTACTGGTGATGGTTGATGGTGTTTGTTTTCCTCTCTCTCTCCAGGTATTTCCCAGCCAAGATCCACTGGACAGAGCAGATTTCAATGCTGTGGAGTACATTAATGCTCTCTTTCCCACTGAGCAAGTAAGTGATGCTCCAAATACTCTCAGACTTTACTTTCACACTTTTTACTTTCAAATTTTACTTCCACCCTTTACTATGAGGATGACCTGAGAGCAAATGACCAAAGTAGTGTTTAAACCTGTACCTAGACCTTTTGTTTTAAACACTAGCACAGGAAATAAAGCTGCAACAATAATCACTTCTTAAATTTGCAGCTCACAGGGTTTGCTGTCATTATGTGGTCTCTTTCCACACAAAGTGCTTGCTTTGATCTGTAGAAATAAATCAGTTTTCTATACAGGTGAAATAAATTTAATAACTTGCCATATATCAATCATTGGTGAGTTCGTGGGGTTTTCAGCCAGATCAGGCAGGTGTTGCCTGTACAGTGTCACAGGAGGGTTTAAGCTCCATTGTTCCTTTTGGGATTTAAAGAATGGGATTGCTGTGGGCCTGCATCCGTGCTTTGTGTTCCCAGCTTCAGCCCCGGGGGGAGTTGTGGATTAACCTCTTGCAAAACAGAGGTGTTTCTACAGCTGAGGCTTGTGTTGTGAGGCTTCTCCAGCATTTACCATGTCTGAGATCCTCTGCAGCACTGGTGGTTTTGGCTTGCAGCTCTTGCTGGTGGTGTGGCTTGGCTTTTTTCAGCAGTGAGGAGCTGTTTGCCCAGCAGAGCCTTCACTGCTGCTCCTTCCAGCCTGTTTTCTGCGTGTCTGGGCTCTGCAGGGGGGGGCTCAGCCCAAAGGCAAAGGCTCTGTCCCCATCCCCACATCCCCAGTGCCCACTGGAGGTCACTGTCACACAGTTTTGCTGGCAAAGGACAAGGCAGAGCTCAGGGGTGGGGGAAGCCCTGAGCCCTTACCTGTCTGTCTTTTTCTGCTCTTTATGATGTCTCAGTTCCTCTACCTGTCAACCAAAGCCATTGCTCTCCTCTTCCTCAGGAGCCCTGTGTGATGAAGTGTTTGGGGTCACAGCTGACATGTTCCTCTCTAAAACATTCACCATTTCACTGCTCTCTAATTTTTTTTTCCTCTTCCAGTCTTTGGCAAACATCGATGAAGTCGTGAATAAAATCAGATTGAAAATAAGGTAAATATTTCTCCATTTCCTTGCATCTCAGGTGGCCTGGTCTGGTTGTCACCAAGGCTTCATAAATGCAGCCTTTGTACTACAGCTGACAGATTTCGTTTGTTTAAAAGGCAGGGGTAGGATCAGCCTCGAGTCTAATAGTGGCACAGAGACAATTATTATAATTTTTTATATTTCACCCCTATTATGTGCCCTTCAGATTTTTTAAGATGAAAAGTGCAGCTTTGAAAAACAATTGAGAATCAAAAAGTACCAAATTTTAGTACAATTTGAAGGTTGAGACAGCAAACTACCCAAAAGACTGAGTTGCCAAGAATGTATTGGTTTTGGAGTCAGAATATCAATTGTAAGAACTCTCACTATGTATTTTTTGTCATTATTGGTCCTAAAAGTACAAAATAAATACAAGTGTGCATGAAGTACTTAAATTTTCTGTGCTGACTGGTATTGCCAGCATGAAAGGATGGAGACAGCACTTCAACATGTGGGAAGCTGAAATGCAAACAGACAAGGGAGAGCTGACAATATTGCTTAAGGGGACAGGAATGCAAGAAACCCTGGTTAAATTAGGAAATGGTTTTTTTATTTCTGCAACAGGACTTTTAAATTATGCAAGATATTGACATTGAGCAGGGAGGGAGGGGGGAAACAGTGAGTTTAGCATTGGCAGCATCAGCTTTTTTTATTTTGAATTTGTTCTGTGGCTCTCAGGGTTCCCTCAGTTGTTTGGGTCAGGGACTCAGAGACTGGGTTTGACTCTCTGGGTTCTTTTCTGCAGGAGGCTGGATGACAACATCCGAACTGTGGTGAGGGGCCAGACCAACGTGGGACAGGATGGCAGGCAGGTATGTGCAGCCAGGAATGCCAAGGAATGCCAGGAATGTTCTCATCCTGAGATGCCACGCTGAGGAATGGCTCTGGCAGGCAAAACCCCACTGCTGTTGTTGCTGAGATGTTTCTGTGCCTCCAACACTGATGACTTTGTGAGCTGCTCACTCAGCAGCTGCTCTGCCTTCCCATGACCCTCTGAAGGGAATGAGGAATTGATTGAAAGATCAAGAGCAGAAGCAGGAGGCCTGTGTGCCACTCTGAGGCTGATGATAAAACCAGCAGCACTGAATGGGTACAAGTACATTTGGTCCTGGGCAGGGATCAATACCAGGCTGTTTGTCCTTTGCACTGAGATATCCCGAGTTGTTGGTCACTGCTGACCACTGGCTGCCACTTCCTCAGCCCTCAGGTTTTCACTTGCTTCCTGCCTGACAGATGTGTTTGCTGGGGGCACAGCCATGGTGAGCACAGCCATGGCTGCAGGGGCTGTGAGTGCTCAGCTTGGCCCCTGTGCCAGCTGATTTTGAGGTGTCACCTGGCGTGGCTCATTTCCTGTCCTGTTTCAGACCAGGAACACTGAACCTTGAACCATCAGTCAAGGTTCCTCAGTGACTTCTTCATACCAGCCTTAAGGCTGGCATGGGGTAATGACTGTCTCTATTTTCCACTTCTTTCTGTCACAGCAATTGGTGTCTATTTCTAATCCCATCTCTGCCACCGAGCCCATGACCTCGAGTGAATTATTTAACCTTTTGTATTGCTTTAGAAAAACGTGAGATATGCTCATCTCTCCTAGCAGAAGTAGCTTAATCATGGATGTCTGAGTGTACTGCTGTTAAACTGGGGATGTGCTTGGGATTTGGCTTACCTGGGAGTGGTGCTGCCTGTAATTACTGGGCAGGAATGACACAAGAAATCAAGTGGGGAGGCAATTACAGAAATTGAGGAGGGAGTGGAAGCTGGTGCAGTACTTGGAGAGTTTGTGATTGGAAAGCTGGTGCTGTTGTAGCCTTTTGGGCCCATTTGAGAGGATAAATTCTCTGAGAGGACCACAAAAGAGTGGGGTTGAGCAGAGCTGTGGGTGAGAATTTCCTGGAGTGCCTCAGATCTTGAACAAAAGGATGAACACAAAGTGTGCCATGACCAGCTGTGCCTGTGGGATGACAGGAGTGTTTCTGTGCTGTGCAGATTGGCCAGCTTTGTTCAGAGCTTTGTCCTGTCTGTGCTTCCTCACTCTTCCATCCCTTTGAAGTACTCCAAGGCATGTGCAGATGGACCTGCACAGTGTCCTGCTCTCAGGAAGGCAGAGCTGTCTGTGCTGCCCTTCGCTCAGTTTGGTTGTTAAACTCCTGACTACGTAAAAACCTTCAAGTGTGCACGTGTGTGTCCATGCAGGACATATTTCAAGTGGCCTAGAGCTGCAGTTAATCACAAATATTCCTCTGTTTAGCTGTGGATTTTTCTGTTTTGCCTCACTTTGCTGCTTTGCAAAGTAGAAGCAAACTTTAAGACAGGTGCCAGAGCTTGCAGTTGCAAGGGCTGAGGCCAGGCAATCTCCCAGGAGCACAACTGTTGTTTCTAACTTAGAGATCCTAACAAATACTGAAACTGTTCATTTATTTAAAGTGTTATTTCTCTGGGAAGAAAAATAGTTTGATTCTGAAATGCTGTGAGCTTTTTCTTTCTCTGTTTCTAATCCAAGCCCATCATTTCGCACCTGAATGTTCATTTTTTATGTGAATTGCTGGAACCAGACTGTTGGAGTGGCAGGACTTGGCTGGGTCTTGGAAGTTTAAAGAAGTGAAGGAGCATCAGCAATCTCAGATCTCGGAGGTCCCAGGGACCTGCAGCAAAGGAGGTCTGGGAAACTCCTGAATGGCATTTTGGTTTGAGATGGAATTTTGTATTTGTCACCCCAGAATCAGGGGAAATACAGAAGAAACATTTGCTGTTCCTGTCACCCCTACACTGTGTCCCCTGAGTATCCTGGGTGCTGTGTGGGGGAGTGAGGCAGCCCTTTTCACATGACCACCCTGTTGATGGCAGATTGTGGGGGTGAAAACCTTGTTTTCCAGCTTCAGCTGGCTGTTCCTGTGCTGAAAAGTGCCTTTGTTTTACCAGCATATTCTCAGGGGAATCAAGGACACTTGGAAATGTTTTTATAGAGCAAAAGGCCTGACTTCTCCCACTTGGAGAGGAAGGGTTTTATTTTCCAATGCATGGCAAGAAATGGTTTTGAAACCACTGAAAACAAGGTGCTGTTAAGGCAAGTCAGTGCTGAGCTTGGAAGGCAGTTGGGGCTGCTGTTTTCCTTATTTACTTTTCCTGGTAATTTGGTCCCACAGCAAAATTAAGTTCTTCCTTTTACTGATCTTATATTCTTAATAATTTGTAGGAAACTTGTATCCTCAAGACCAGTATTTCCCTGCAAAATTGTATTGACACATCCCCAGGATTGTCATCCTGTGAGCCTCTCCCTTAGGCAGCTCAGGATGAAGATCATTATTGCATTTTATCTTCATAACCACAACTGCAAACCACCCTTGATTAGTAGGGAAACAGTTGGCAGCCAGCTTTTGCAAGAGGTTGGAAACAAAGCTTAAAAGCAGCCACATCAATAAGTTTAATCTTCTTCTGTTTGTAACTCTTACTATAAGAGATGTCTATAGCCTGTAGCGCACAGTACTTGCAGCAGGCCGGCTTTTGGAAAAGCCAAAAATTTTGGGAAAATTCCTGTCTTTTGATTTCCATCCCTTGCCACACTGAGATCCAAGAGGAACACTGCAGTCCGTTGTCTCTTTGAAAGCTTGTGCCATAAATAAAAGTGCATCTGAACTCTGATTTTGTAGCTGTTTGAACTTCAGTGGGAGCTCAGGATCCTGTGTATTTAACTGCAGGACTGGGCCTGAAAAGTGTTTTGCAAAAGCCTCTTCCCTTCAGTCACATTCTCTCCTAACAACCCGTGATACAATCTGTGGCCAGTGTTTGCCAGCATTGCCTGACTGCATCGTGTTGGAGATGTCCTTGTCTGAGGGGTAAATAATAGTTTGAATAAACATCCTTTCAGCCTCTGACTTCCTTCCAAAGGAAATACAAACCTTGGGTGCAGTGGCAGAAGGAAAAAACGTTTAAGTCAAAGCAAGGTGGGTGGGGGTTCCTTGCTCTCAGCTGTCCGTGCTGGTCCGTCCCTGCTGCCCTCCCTTTGTGCTTTGGAAAGCTCAGCCTTGGCTTTCCCATCTCCTGTCAGCCCAAAATAAAGGGCTGGGAATCTTGCAGGCACTTGATTCAAGTGCTGCCCAAATTACTGGGGTTTACCATCAACCTCCCCAGTCTCTTTTTTAGAAGCAAATGATCCAGGCAGGTTCCTAGAAGACAAGCTGAGGGTATCAGCCTTGGCAGACTGGGTTTTTTGGAGGTTATTTACCAACTGAGCCCAGCAAAGAGCTTTCCCTGTCTCGTGGAGGAGCCTTGTTGAGAGCTGCACCTTCCCAGCTGTCCAGGAGAGGGGAGCCCAGCCTTGGTTTTGAGAGCAGGATAACGTTTTGCTGATCATTGATGGCGAGGGAGCGCTGCCAGCAGAGACAAATCTGGATAGTGCTGCTTGTTACTGTCCCAGGCAGGGGAATCTAAATCCCAGCCTGACCCAGTGGGGAATGTGGAGTGTGCAGCTATGGAAATGTGCTCTCCGTGCTCCTTGAGGAAAAGGAGGCCTTAGGGATAGGAAGTCCAAAATCCTAATTGCAGATCCAGCTGCTGTGCTGCCTGTGATGGAGTCCCCTGTCCTGTATGGGCTGGGATAACTCTTCTGTGCCCCCCTGCCTACTGAGGTGATGGAGCAGGGCCTGTGAGAAGGCATTTCAGTAAGGAATTTTCATGTAAGAGTAACTTTTTATAGTCTATCAGCTTTTAAACTGTTCCCCAAACAGTCCTGCTCACGTACATGTGTGTGTACAAATTAGCAGCAAGGTGTCTGAAAAACCAGATTCTGAGTCTAAAAATAAAGGCCATCAAATAGATGTGGCCCCAAAAGAGTTATTTAAGCAGCTCTAAAGTCAGGAATGCTCCCTTCTCCACAAAGCACAACGTTTCCCAGTTCAAAGCATCTGCCTTTTTGAAATTTTGCCCTAGAATTTCCTCCAAATGCAAAAGCCTTAAAATAGTCTGGCTCATTTGGCTTCCCCTTCCTGGTGCGATATTTCAGTAAAATCTGCAGACAATGCCCTGAACCTCAGAAATTATCTCACTAATGATCCTTTTATGGGAGGAAACAACAGCCGTGGGTGGAACATTCCTCTGTAGGGCGTAACAAAATTTTCCTTGGGAGTCCCAGACTTGGACTATTTTGGATGCCTTGGGAGAGGCTGGGAATGCAGGAGCTGCTGTGGTTCAGTTGTAACAGTTTCTAGGGAGCCGGTGCTATGCGATTTTTCCTCTGTAAGGTTTGTTTTTTTTTTTCTCAGAGCTGCTGCTGCTGCTGCTGCTGAGCTGCAGTGTGGGCTGACCTTGCTGAGAGCTGCAGTCCAGTTGTGGCACAATTCCCTCTCTGCCCTAGGGTGCAGTATAAAAAGTTCCCATAGATTTTTCCACCGAGCGTTTCACGCACCCCGTACGGTTTGATGTGTCACTCCTCAGTTGTGTTTATTGCTGGAGCTTCTGCATGGGCTGGCTGTAATTTTTTTGACAGTTGCTGACATGCCTTTACTGGTTGTTTGGCTGAAGCTGCTTCACCTATCAGGCTTTTGTCCTTGTAATAAGTAGCCTCTGCATTTGCTGCTGGTTTAACCCTGGGCAGAGCCTGTGCAACCAGGATGAGGTGCCTGGGTGGGTAAAGGTGAGGTGGCTTCACCTGAAATCTCTTTTGGAAGGAATTAAGAACCCCAGAGGAGTCCCAAGATCCCAAGTGGATTTGTGGCTCGATAGTTTGAATCTCAATAAAACCCAACAAACTTCTTTCTGTTATCCCTGGTCCATCTTCCCCTTCCTTCCCCGTGCACATACATAAATGACTGAAGTTGCATCAAATAAGGACAGTATTTCAAAGAAAAATGTGGTTTATTGCTTAATGTGTCTGACTCCATTAGAGTCTGGCTCAATTAGTGCTAGAACAAAGTGAAGTGTTAACTAGAAGAGCAAATGGATGTGCCTGGGCTGGGAAAAGCTTTGGATGTTTCTCATGGCTGAAGATACTGGCTGATAACTTGGATTGCTTTGGTTGGCTCCTCCTTTGTTTTGCTCCATGAAAACAGTGATATAGATTTTCTTTCTCGTAGCTCCAGCACTACAAGAAAAGGGATGGCAGCTGCTGTGGTCAAATAATATTAATATATCCTTGGTGCCCAGACAGTTCAATTGGCCATCCCATCCTTTGGTCAGCCAGGGCTGTCCTTTCTCCTGGCATGGGGAAATGAACATCTGGGCGTGTGCTGCAGTGTCTGGCAGTGTTTGAGCCTGTGGGAGGAGGAGGAGGCTGTGTCTGGCAGAGAAAAATGCCCACAGGTTGTGAGTTTGACAAGGTCATAGCTGGGAGTGTGTGAAATACTCCTTTGGCTTTTCTTTTCTGTAAATAGAGATCAGGAAACACTTTGCAGAATCAATAGAGGGAGGAAGGAGGAGATGAAGATGGAGAGTGAGCAGAAGAAGAGAGGGATGCAGGGCAGCAGGAGTGGGGTCCTCTGCAGCTTTTCTGAGCAGTGTCCTGAGCCCCAGGGCAGCTGCTGGGTGGTGTCACCACAGTCAGTGGCTTGTCCCCTCCAGCTTTGCTGTGGCTGGGTACAGGCAGTGTCAGCCTGGCAGGCAGGGAGGTGATTTTGTGCTCTCTTTGCATAAACCTGCTTAATAAGCAGCACTGTTGCTTCAGCCTCTCTGCTTTACCTCCACCCCTTGTGTGGAGGTGCCTTTTCTGACTGCAGGTCGTGCCTCACGCTGAACTCACGCAGTCAGTGCCTGCAGATCTCCTACCGTAGGCACTTTCCTGCCATTTGTTTATCTATTTGAACACAAGCTCACTTCCAGCCATCAAATTCCAGTGCTGCTTCCTTGGCCACAGTGCCCAGGTTTGGCTCACGTGGCTGGTGTTGATGTGCCCCTGCTGCTGGGACAGCACTGACTGTCATAAGCTCTTAATAACTCATTAAACCTAAGTCTCTGAAATATTTGGGGGCTATTTGGTGTCACAATCCCTGATGTTGTAAGCACCATCTTTCAGTTATATTCATTCCCTCCTGCCTGGCTAAGCTTTATCTCCTGGACATTTTTTTTTATGAATGGGTCGTTATTCTGAAATGTGAGCATATGAAATGTGACTTGTGCTAGATTTCAATACCTTTTAAGATGGTGAATGGATTGGGGTTAAATATGGCGTTTTAAGCTGTGTGACTTTATATATTTTATGAAAAGCCACGCCACAGATTCTGTAAGGCTCCAGCTGAGTGATTAAAGTCCCATCATATTCTTTTGTAACCCATGAATAATAAGCAGGAGCTGAGCTGCCAGAATAAATCAAAAGTGAGTTTCATTCAGAGTCATTTCCCTAGTGAATTGTGACAGCTGGACAATGTCCTTCCCTTGTAGAGACACCGATCTTTTTCTAGCCCAGAACATGTTCAGTGAGCAGGGCTTCAGGTGAATGGCATGCCAGGAAGAAATAGTGCTGTTTATTCTCATTCTGGCATAACTTTTGCCATCTGCTGCAAGGCAGAAGCAAGTCAGAGCTTGACCTTGCCTTGTGCTTCAGTGGGGATGTTCCTGTCCTGCAGCCTTGGGGCTGGGGTTGTGTTTGTGCTGGCAAGAGGCAGGTGCTGGTGGTGGAGGTGCTGAAGGCAGTGCAAGCTGCAGACTGTGACCAGTCCTGTGTGGGTTTGATGCCAACAAAGCAAGAAACCCAGCCTGAAAATCGAAATCCAACAGGCAGGAGATTGTGTGTTAGGGTGGATATTTAAAATTCTTTTTTTTTCACCCTACTCTTTTTGTTGTTGTTGTTGTCTCACGTTTTTTGGAGTGTGGTGATGTTTATTGCAGCTGTGTTGCTTCCATGCTCATAGCAGGTAAACTGACAGCAGTTCCACTTGGAAATCCCTACTTGCAGGATTCGTGGTGTGGTTGTCCTTTCCCCCCATTTATATTTTGCCTTTAAGGTCTCAACCTGTGCTGGTTTTGGCTGGGGCAGAGAAAGAGCCCCATACTTGTGATGAAAATTAGCTCTACCCCAACCCAAACCAGTATATAAGCATGAATATGAATTCATCTTGCAAAATCTGATGTAACTCAAGTGGTTGCTAAACTTACCCCCCCCAGAAGTCAATGTGTGATATTGCAGATGTGGCCCTGATATTGCAGATGTGGCTCTGATATTGCAGATGTGACTCTCATATTGCAAGTATCACCGACTGCAGTGTGCAAACACATCAGCTCACAAATCAGCCGGAGACCCTCGGACATTTTACAGACTTCCCAAATAAATTTAATGTGCTTTCCCTCTGATCAAACAGACCCAGGCAGCTCCGGGGTGGAGTGAGGGTGAGCAGCATTGCCAGGGATGCTCTGTTATCCAAGGCCCTGCAGGACAAGGTGTGTCCTGGGCACAGGGAGGTGCAGCCAACACCTGCAATCAGGGTGTCAACAGAAACGCAGAGCAGAGACTCACAGCTTGGCTATTCTGAAATAGATAAGGAGAATAATGAGTGTCTGCACCGGGAGTTTTTGCTACATGATAATAGTGTTTAATGCTGGGCGTGGGGCGAGGCTGTGGCTGCTCAGCAGCTGTGTGATGAAGCTGTAGGAAGCTGCCATGAGGTGATGATGAAGCTGTGGTAACCCACCGTGAGGGCCCAAGCCTGATGAAGCTCCAGAGGCTTTACTTTTTAGGTTGTGCAACTCCCACAATTAGCATTTAAATGGCCACGGTTAGGTGCGTGACTGTAAAACTCGTGTAAAGTTACTCACTGGAGCAAAACCACTCAAACCTCTGTCACAGCACACCAGCACCTTTCTGGTGCAGGGCTGGGTGATGCAGTAAAAACTGAGGTGGTGCAGACACCCCTGTGCAGGGCTGGGCGACGCAGTAAAAACTGACAGCTCAGAGAGGTGCTGGACCAGCCCAGGGGTGCAGTTCAGGAGTTAAGCTGCAAGGTTTTGACCAGAACTACCTGGAAATCACCCCTCACTTCACCCTGTGTGTCTGTCAGTGTTTGTGCAGCTGTTGAGAACACGGGGTTTGATTTCTAAGCACAATTTGGGGTTAAGTGAAGGGGCAGTTACAGCAATTTTAAGCTTCATGCGGTGTCGGGTGTAATCTGCTGATATAAAGTGTCCTGTGCAGCCTAAGTGGTTGGGATTGGAGCTGATGACACAAAACTGTCTTCCTCAGTGACAATTGTAGTAGTTATGTGCTATTTGCTGAACTCCCAGGGTAGAAATCTGCTAAAATCAAACCCCAGGGTGATGAGACCTTCAGGTTTGTCTGCTCAGGGAAATCAGCTGGCACTGTCCTGTGCTGAGACCAGCCCAGGGTTCAACTGCAGAGGTTTATCCCTGGCTGTAAAACTTCAGGTTTTTTTTCTAAAATGAAATCAATCTGAGAATCAAAGTACATTTCCACCCTCCCTCAATCTGGAGGGACTCGTTTATATGAGGTTTCAGCAGCAGGAATTGTGAGGCTGCTTCCAGTGTGTGAGGGTTTCTTTGAAATCTCCACAGCTGAGGCTCCTCGGAGAATTGGGGATGGGAACTTATTTTTAGTCGTGGTCTAGATTTTTCATTGATCTGGGCTGTAAGTGTGGCAGCAAATGAAAGAAGCATTAACACTCGGTATTCAAGAGCAGGGACCAGGCCAGGAGCATTAAATTCTCAGCATCATGACCACAGCCCTGTTTGTAACATTAAAAATACATTTGGATGTTGTGAATTTGGCAGATGTCAAGTGTCTATAAAACACTTGGTAGAGGGCAGCTTTCTGATGTGAATAACAACATTCAATTGAACTCTACATTGGCTAGAATCAAATAAAAAGAACATGTTTCTAGCACAACACCAGCAAGCAAATAGAAACCATGGAGGTGTTTTAACCTTTACTGAGGAAGAAACAGTCTTAGTTCAGTTCATCCCCAAGCAAGGAAACTTCATCTGAAAATTTGCTTTCCCCTCTCCAGTTCAATGACATTTTCTGGTAACACACAGGTCTCTTCATTCCTATTTGCATATTTCCTGGTATTGAGGTATTTTCTTGCACAAGATTCCTGATAGGATGCATAAAGAGGTGTTTAGAAATTAACACACCCACTAATGAGCTGCTGGTTGATGGGGTGATGTGACAGCTCTGTACCTGGGCTGGGAGGGGAGGAGGAGGCTGTGTCCATCTGCAGCACTGCAGGGATTTGGAGAGACTGACTGTAATTCACTGGGCTGGTTTGGTTTTTTTTTGGCTGGAATAATTGTTGCTAACACTGTTTTTGTGTGTGTGAATGTCAGCCTGGTACTGTAAGTCACTGGAACATAACCTTTTAAAGAATGCATCACTGCCAAATTTAACAAACAAGTCATAGTCTTGTCCCGCCTCTCGCTTGGGTTATTTTCTCCCTTCCTTTTGCTGCTTGAAAGACCTCGTGTGAAAAGGTGACACAAGGAATGATGTGCAGTCTGACCTTAGGAGTTGCCTGGGACAATGCCAAGGAAAGCTGTTTTTTAGGCAGCCTCTGTGGTTCATGGTTTACCTCTGCTCCCCATTGTTTTACACTGGTGCCTTTGGAGTCTTTTCCCGTCCCATCTCAAGGTGAAGGAGGTTGCAGAGCTGTAGCTGATTCATGGGCTGTGTTTTCCCTCCTGCTTTGGAGAATTTGGCAGACAGCAGTGTCACTCCCTGGCTGCCCAGCTTACCTGGGCTCTGGCTGTGAGCTGGAGCTGGGTTTTCCACCTCCTGTGTGTGGTGTCTCAGCCTCCTGCGTTTCCTCTCTGCTGCGAGCACGAGAGCTCCCACTGCATAAATACCGCCTGGGAAACAGGGATGGCTAAAAGCACATTGTGGCCTTAAGGTGGGGGATCCCCTTGTGTATTCCTCTCCGTGAATTGTGTTTTGGGAACTTGCTTCTGCTGGGAAGTGCCCACAAGGCACCTCTGGAACCGGGACACCCCACATCCCCCACTCTGCTCCCACATCCAGGACATGTCGGACACACTACACCACAGAAAGAGGAATATGATCCGTGGCTGAAGCCTTGTACCAAGCTCTCTGTCTGGAACCTCTCCCCCTGTGGCTGGTCCTGCCCTCTTTGCTAAATTTACAGTTGTCAGAGCAGTTGGGAAGCCCGGGGTCAAACGTTACGGAAAAAGCCTCGGACGCCGCTGACCACTGGCTCTGCCTCCCGGCGGCCCAGCCCTCTCCACACCATAGTCCTCAGCTGGTGCTGGGACTCAGAGGTTGCATAAAGCTGAATAAATAATGCTGATGGGTTAATTGTAGCTTGCAGGCTCAGTTGTTGATTAGAGTCATATGGTGTTTTTCCAGTACGTCGCAACCTTCGTTTCAACATCCTTGTTTCGTACAACCACAACAGACTTTGTCTCCAGCCTCTTTTATTTATTCGTGGTCCTCTGCCCCCGGAATGAACTGCTGGTGGAGGAAAGGAAGTGCAGTAACTTCGCTCCTGGTTGCTGTTTGGGGTGTGTGCATTTACATGTTTCCCAGTTGCACTGATGAGGAAACCAATAAATTAGGAAGGCAAGGTGAACCCTGTGCCGGGCAGCAGCTGGGAGATCGCTGCCTGCCATCCATCACGGGAACTGCAGAGACTGGAATAAAAGCAGTTCCTATTCTCTTGATATTGTTTTCCCTTGGAATTTCTGTCCAAAATAAACCTATTAATAAAATAGTAACAAAAGCAGTAAGAAATTGCTTTTTAAAGTCATGATTCACTGTTTAGGAGGAGCAGAGTGTGAAGGGAAATGCATTTTTTCCAGTGTAGCCTTCAACATGGCTCTGTTTTCCCCTCTCCTTTTACAGCTGAAAGAATAGTCATTAGTTACATTAATAAACTCCTGTATTACACCTTGAGCAATTAGACCTACTTTCATGCCCTAGATGTTGGTTTATTATCCCCTATTAACACCATTTATTAAATATGAGGTGTTTTCTTATATTTGAAGTTTGTTTTCCCTTTGTTTTACTATTTGCTTTACTCTGTCTTTACAGTGGCTGGGAAGGTGATGGGTTTCATTATTGCTTAATTTTCTTTATTTCTTTCCTCTACACACAGTATTTTACTTTCAGATGCTAAAGTTAGAATATACAGCAAAAAAAAGTTCCATTGATTTCTTTAAACTGTCTTCTGGTGGGGGTTTTGCCCACACTGTGTGTGCTGCTTTCCACTGAGCAGCCAGAACATGTTCTTCAGATGTTACCCATCCTGTAGATGGTCTCTGATGGTTTTTATCACAATATTATTAAATAGCACCATTAGAAAAATATGTTCTTTTGAAGAAGCACTGAATTCCTGGGATGGTGCAGAAAAATTAGCATTTGACAGTAGTGCTGAAGCAAAGAGAAACACAGCAGTTGGCACCTGTGAGGAATTTCAGGCTGATTTTTTAATTTTATACAGACCTGTCCAAAGCTCAGACTAGACAGGACAGTTGCTGCTTGCTTAATAACCCATTTGAGTAATGTGCTTGCAGGCCTGAGTACAGAGACAGAGCTAAATACGTTGAAAGGAGCATTCTTCACTTCTTTGCTTTGCACTTATTCCACAAGCTTTTAAATGGAGGAGAAAATTTAATTCTCAGAGGTGGCTGGAGCCCAAAGAGAGGCTGCTGGGGGTGTTCAGCCCTGGTACAGCCACCCTGCAGCTCATTTTTGTGTGTTCATGCCCCTCAGTGAACATCTGTCTGTGACACCAATCAGGAAAGTGTTAATTTTCACATGATTCAGAAGGTATTTCGGAGGAGACTTTGTTTTTTTCCCCCCCTCTGGAAAATGTATTATAAACCGTCTCCAACTTTTATACTTTTATTATAACACAGCTATATTCCAGCAAGAGCTCCTGGCAGATAGTTTCCTCATCCATTTCCAAATGAAGATGTGTTAAATTTATTTGCTCAAGGAACTTGTAGCTTGTGCTGTAACCTTGGTCATGGGACTGGATATAAAAACAGAGGGAGAGAAGCCCACTTAACAGCGGGAGACAAAGTGGAGCTGGAAATGTTATCAGGGAAGGCAGAACGTGTTGAATTACTTCAGAAGGCAGATTTTGGACATGTGATTTTGGACATGTGGCTTCACTCACTGAACCCACGTGTGGTTCACGCTGCTGGTGTGAGGTCAGGGTGTGCCAGGGTTGTGTAAAGGGGACCGGGTGCCCCAAGAAAAGAGCACTAAAATCCAGGTGAGATCCGTTTCCTGGGCTCGACCTCCTCACCTGCCAGACCTGTGCTTAGAAAGAGCCATTCCTCCTGCAGCTGGGTGGGAGGGAGGCTGAGCTGCCCATTCCAAAGGAATCAGCATCATGTTTTCCACCAGGATAATGTCCTGCTAATTCAGCAAGGGGTTTAGGCAAGCACTCAGTGTTCTATGTGTGTATTTTTTTATTTATAATTAATGACGAGCTTAGAGGTCTTGTGGAGGTTTCATTTTTCTGCTCTAAATATGTGGTGATCAGGAGTAAGTTCTACCTATTTTTCCACACTCAGTGTGTCAAAATATACTCCAGTAACCTTAAAGAGCTCCTTTCATAGAATGTCTTGATGACATTTTGCCAAAGCATTATTGTAAAATGGATACTGAGACCCTGCTCCACTCAGGTTCAATATTCCAACATGGTACATTGACTTTTATTGTGCTGGTATTTTCTTTGTAAGAAAGCTGCTCCCCTCCACTGCCCCAGCCCCAGGGACCGTTAAGAGCAACTGTGTATTTCTTAGAAAGGTGAAAACTGAATGCAGACTTTCGTTCCACTCTGACCTTGTTTCTTTTCCAGGCTCTGGAAGAAGCCCAGAAAGCCATTCAACAGCTCTTCGGTAAAATTAAGGATATTAAAGACAAGGCTGAAAAATCTGAACAAATGGTGAGCAGAACTTTCTTTCTGGCCTTTGAAAGGGAGGGAACAGTGACTTTTCCTGTCAGTGACACTTTTCTCCTTGGTCCTGACTGATTGGTGATTTCCTGTTGAGCCTGTGGTGTTCACAGGGCTGCTGAGCTGACACCTCTGCACTCCCAAAGAGGGGAGAGTGGCTTCTTATCTCCTGGAAATTTCATTGCTGGTGCTTGATATTTAACCAGAATCCTTCTTCATTCCGTAGGTGAAGGAAATCACCCGGGATATCAAGCAGCTGGATCATGCCAAGCGCCACCTGACCACCTCCATCACCACCCTCAACCACCTCCACATGCTGGCAGGGGGGGTGGATTCTCTGGAGTAAGTGTGGGAATTCTTTGACACCACTGCCAAGTTCTGAAGTTTGTGCAATGTTCTCTATTGGTCTGTCACAGCTGCCTGGTTTTCTGGAGGGAATTTTGCTGAACAGTCTGGATTTTTTACTGGCAGATCCTTCCCGTGTTGCTCTGAGTGACCCTCAGCCTGCGTTGTTGTGTTTAATAGTTTGCAGCATTGATTGCTTGGATTGCTGTGTTGATTCTTGGTGATAAGGAGTGAGTCTGACTTCATTAAGGAGTAGGACAGCCTGTTAGGAATCCTCATTAGGGATGTGCTCTTGGGAATTTGGGAGGATTTTTATCAGTCTTGCATCTAAAACCGCAGTGAGTTTTGGTAAAAGTCTACTCTAATTTTCATTCCGGCATGAGTTTAAGGAAACCTTACAGCTTGTGCTGTGTATGAACTGGGGGTTAAATATTTCTGATAATCCTTTGTGAGTTTTTAATATGCTTGAAGAACACACAATCTAGGAAAATCCAGTTTTTTCCATGTTGCATCTGTGAAGTTGCACAGCCTGTTCTTGGTTTGTAGCAAATCCTGCACGAACGCCGGGTCACGAAGCGTTGAGAGTAAAATTTTACTTAGCCTGCTGTCTCCACTGGAATGATCCAAAAGGATGATATAAAAATAAATTAACTTGATTTTCTTTTTTTCGCTGTCAGTTCCCTGGGAAAGTTATTAACAGAGAAGTCAAGGCTAATGGCTTTTCAGCATCGTTCTCCTCCCTGAGAAGCTTTAGCTCACACTTTGTGTGTGATGACGAATGGCTTCACTCAGGTCATTGCAGTGAAATAACATTTACTGCCTCCGGACCCATACTGGGAAGCGGATGCATTCAGTAGTTTACATGTTCCTTGCCAAGTGTTGCTTTTGACATTTATGGGTTTTTTGAGGCATTGTTAGATGTGTGCCAGATTGGTTTATTTTAGCATCGCTTAAGTGAAGTTTTAATGCTGCGTTGGAATGTTAATGAAGAGCTGTGTATTTTAGAAAAATAAATGTCAATAAGGACCAGCGTGACCCAGTGGGGATGAAGGGATGAAGTAACCTGTGGAATTACCACCCAGGATTTCCACTGAATCTGCCTTTGTAAATCTTTCATTTCGTCTGCAGGGCTATGACCAGGAGGAGACAATATGGGGAAGTTGCCAACCTTCTGCAAGGTGTCGTGAATGTGTTGGAGCACTTCAACAAATACATGGGGATCCCTCAGATTCGACAGCTCTCTGAAAGGTAAAAGGTTCAAACGCTGAGCACTTCCTTTCCTGCTGGGAAGGAAGGGTAGGAAATGTCGTAGGCAGATTCAGAGCCTCAAGGATGTGAAGTCTGGACATGGTCCTTGGAGCTTCTTTACAGCCAAAACAAACAGGTTAAAATTGGACAGAGTGTGCTGAAATCTGGAGCAGCCCATTCTGTTAAATAGCAGTAATTAGTGTGGCTGTAACTTGCTCTGTGCTTTTTACTGACTGGCTTTTCATTTTCTCACCTGGAGTAACCTGTGGAAGTGCAGATTGTTCTGTGTGACCTTCACGTGCAGGTGTTTGTGGGGAGCCCTGAGGTGACACTTTCTCCTGCTCTCTGCAGCTCAGTGATGGAGCTTGGCATGAAATACAAACCTGTTCATGCACATGGTGATGTGTGGGGCCCCTTTCTGCCTCACCATGGACGTCACTGCTGCTGAGCTGCTGTCAGCCTGCAGTGCCCCAGGGCTTAGACAGGCAGGAGTTCTCCTTGTGCCTTTGCCAAACTTGGTTATTCTGAGCACCTTCAGTTTCTTCTGCCAAAACCTGCTCCTGTTGCCCAATTCCACTGAGATTTGAGGCTTATAGCCAATCTTCTCCTGCTGTGCTTGTACAGTTTTGATTTTCTGAAGTGGAGTTACACTTGAATTTGCTGAGTTTTGGTGCAACTCCCATGGCAAGTCCCCACCACCCTCAGCAGCAGCAGGTGAAGGCTCAGTGGTGACTGAGCCACTACTTCTCCTTGGTTTTGGCTTTATTTGGGATGTGACAGCTGGAAGTAGAGGGAACAAGGCCCTCCCTGTTCTAGGGGACATTGCTGTCCCTGCCTGAGGTGACTTTGCTCATTATAGAGGTACTCAAAGGAGTCTTCCAGGCACAGTAATTAATTTTTTTGGTGACTCCCTTTGCTAAGACAGCAGCTGGCTCCCTGTGTTGTTTAGTGATGCAAAGAGAGTTTGAATGATTTGTTTGTAATGTTTTCATGTAAATCTGTTGGATTTTCTTTATGGTACAGATACCTCTTCCAGAAAACACAGATGGAATCTATGAAACAGAGCAAAAGCAAATTCCTCTCTGAATCTAGAGAGAAGGATGGGGTCTTGTTTAACAAAGCATTTGACCATAAGCATTTGCTTAAATGAACATGAACATCAAGGAAATGTAAACATATGTCAGTCCTTTTCTGAGCTGAGGCTGTTTATTCCAACCTTGTGCTCAGAAAGATTGCTTGCATTACCTTCCAGAGTGGTAATGCCCTTTGGGCAGAAACCTGCTGTCATTGGCCATTTTAAGGCCAAATATAATTTAAGCCTTGGTCCAGAATTCTAGCTGGTTTTTCCTTTCTGGTGGTTGATTATTTAATACTTTTGTAGTTGCTGATTGTTATAAAAACCAATTCAGGCTCCTGCTAAAAGGCAGGGTGGTTTCGAGCCACGCCAGCGAGACTGGCAAGGACGTGGAGGAAAACTTCTTTTGTTTTATTCTCCCTTCAAGATAAGGATCTGAAGAGCTCGAGAAAGTCTGTTCCTCCTATTTTTAGAATTGCCTCGGCAGGGTTTTCCTTCCAGTGTTTATACAGGGAGAGCTGCACCATCTGGTAGTGATAGAGGAGGCTGCTTGTGGGGCGAAAGGAGCTGCTCTGGGGTGCTGTTGGGAGCTCTTCACTGCTCCACATCCAGGCAGAAAATTCCTACAGGGAGGTCCACGGCACCATAATTCTGCTTTTTTGGAGTTTGACTCCATGGCTGTGTGTTAGGGCCTGGTTTGGAGTTGACTTTTCTCTCTCTTTTGCTTGGAAATCCTTTCGTGATTCATGAAACAGCAGAGGAAGTTTGCCTGGCTTCTTGCAGGGATATTTTTAGGCTGTGAAATTGCTGGGGTTTGATATCTCATGGATTTGTTTTAATGGTACAAGTGAAGCCTCTGGGATGTTTGGGAAGGCAAGAAATGCTTGAGTGGATGTTGGCACAGACCTGTGACAGTAACCCATGTCTGTTATATACAATAAGCTTATTATATACACTGCTAGACGAGCAGATTCTGTTGCTTTCTGAAATAAAAAGCCTCTTTTTTTTCATGGTGTGAATGGAGTGAAGCCAAGGATGAATGGGAAACCATGGGAAGGAGAAGTGCCTGCTCGGTGGTGTTTTTGTCATGGGGTATTCAATTTAGGTTGCTGCTCCTGGATGCTGTGAGAAGCAATGATGTGTTTTTAATGTTGTTTCCCACCTGTTCTGTCCCTTTGAAAATAACCAAGCAAAAATCCCACTCTATGGATTCATTGGAAACCTGGACTGAACTCTCAATTCTTGTGCGGATCCTGTTGAGTATTGATGTAAAAATGTCACAGTTCATATCCAAATGTAAATATTTTCCTGAGAGTGCTCCTAAAACAGCTTCCAATGCAGTGCATTGGTAGTTGTTGTAGTAAACAGGAGTATTTTCTTATCTCTCAATCCTGTGCTGTTTTCTGTCTCTGGAGGGAGGTACAGTTGGGGGTCCCAAACCCACCCATGGAAGTGGTCTTGCAGGCCTAGCAGATAGTGGAAAAAAGCCTGGAAAGTATTTAGGAGAAAGATAATTATAAGTTTGCCACAGGAAAACAGGCTGGCTCAGCCTCTTTTTATCTCAGCAAGCTGCCAGGCGTGGTTTAAGATTTCTGGTAGCTTTGGCTAAAGGAATTGTGGTTTCTAGTAATTGGATGTCATTTGGAACATAGCAGTGGGTTCTCTTGTTTTTATTTTCTACAGGCGGGGGAAACGGAGAACAAAAGCCACTAATAATAAAACAAAAGTCAGAGGAACAGAAATCATTAATGGTTGGATAACCAGAGGGTTTGGCAGCCCCAGGAAAAGGCAATTCCCTGCTGTCTGGGACGTGGGATGGCTACTGGGATATCCCAGCACATTTCTGGGGGAACCTACCCAGGGAAAGAGACCCTTATCAAACCCACCTGAGGCTCTGGGAGATCCTAAATCCCTTAGCTGGGCTTGCTGAGGCAGTTCACTTTGTGCAAGTGGCTCCACACACACACTCAGGCACGTGCAGGGAGGTCCTGCAGCGCTGAGTGTCGAGGTTTTTATCGCTGCAGCTTCACTGCATCCAGAATATTCTGAATTATTGAAAAGCTGACAGCTTTCCACGGGGGCAGTAATCCCCAGTGGCTAAAGCAAAAGCCCCTCGTGTTCTCTGCTGAAGGCAGTTGAGCTCTGAAGGGGTGGCAGAAAGGTTTTCTTGCTTCTGGGTGCGCGTTCATACTTGTGAAAAGAATTGTGTCTGTGTGCTTGTATAAAAAGTGATTTTACTGGGAGGGCACTGGAGCTTCCTGTCCTTGCTCACACAAATCTAAACTTTTGACTACTTTGATGGCTCTGCCCTGTCCCTCTCTTAGAAAATATGAAGGAAAAAAAAAAAAGATTCAAATTTATTCTCCCTGTCTGCTTTTGAGAGATTTTTATGCAGGGCCTATTTTTAAAAAATACATATTTTTAACGTCCCTCTTGAGCAAGGCATTCCTGCAAGTTTCTTAATTTAAGGAAATGAGAATCCCCATTAAGACTGTCCTTAAGTACTTTCCTGAATCAGAGCCTAAAACAACAAAGCTTGTGGACAGGGCTTTTAACTGTTTGACAGAGCCTCTTTTAAATTTGTTGAGTCTTTAGGAATCTGGCTGCTGCTCTTTTCAGTGCCTCCACTGTGCTGCAGTGCAGCTGTTGTCAAATAGAAAAGTCCCCACAGCCACTCATCAGGAAAGAAGTATCACTGCTAATAGCTTCCAGTTGTTTATACAAACTCATTAATTTCTGTGACTCCTAATTCCACAGACTTCTTGTTCCTTGATTATTTAAAAGGTAAAAATTTTCAATCTGTGTTCAGTGTCTTTTTTTTTTTTTTGGTCTTTTTTTCCCACTTCGTTTCCTGGAGAATCAAAGGGTTTGGTTTTGTGATGCTTTCTCACATGAACTACAAGTGCTTTTTTGTACAATTTAAGCAGGAGTAAAACTGTAGCTGTAGCTTCCTCCTTGCTGATTAAATTTCCCACTCCTATTTCAACATATTTGAGAATTCCTTTTGTTTCTCGGTTATGAAGTTGTTAACTGGGGATCTTCACCTGGAAGAGCAGAGGAGTTTCTGCACATTCTTGTGAAGCTTAAGTGAGAGTTATGTTTGACATTGTGGGCAGGAAGCTTTCCCAACAAAATCCCCATAAATAAATCCTGGGGAAGGCAGGCTGTACATCCAGTTAAATCACAGATATAAAGTTATATTTCAGCCATCACTTTTAAAGGCCTAGAATTTTCTGCATTTGGCACCAGGAAAGAATCCAGCATTGTCAGATCATCTCGTAGGTTTTTGCTACTAATGGAATTCAAATGGGAAGATTAAAGAAGCAGATCATTCCTTGATAAGGTTGAGGAGTCTTAAACAAGCACAAAAAAAGTTCCCAAGTCTTCTCCCTGCAGTCTGAACAAACATTTTCACAACAGTAAATGTCGCCAGTCTTGCTAAAGTATCAATCTCAGTGGAAAAATCCAGTGCTTTGAGTGATCAGTTTAGACCTGAAAGCCTTTCCAGTATAATAAAAACTGATGGAAGAATTCAAGGGCTGCAGAGGAATATAAGTGCCTCGCTGTTTGCTTTGGCACTTTCTAGTGTGTGTAGGCATTTCCATTTCCCTAGAAGTATCAATTAAGCTGTATTGACTTTTATTTCTGGAAATTGGAAGCTTTATTCTCTCAGCCAAATAAAGAGCAAGGTTGTGGTTTGTTCTGCTCCCATTTCATACCTTTGCTCTTTTGTGCTTCTCTAAGACACGGAGAATTTATAGGATAAAACTGCTGCCAGCAGTACTCACTTAAAAGTGGATCAGTACACCTGGAACTGAGGAAGGTTCACGGTGAAGATTGAGACATTGTGAAGCTTTTTCCGTGTCAGAAACATGTTTCTGTTGAAATGTGATCAACATAAATGAATTTAAATGTAGATCATACTGGCGTTAAAGGAACCCTGCTGATTTCTCAGCTGATTAACTGGCCCTTCTTGAAATATTAAATGGCAGCAGGGCAGGAGAATCTGGGACCTGAGGGGTCAGTGCTGGGCAGAGTTGTCATTCAGGGAGCAAACACTCTCCCAGTTTTGACACACAGACCTTCTTGGTGTGGATGTTTTCTCTTCAGCATCCTTTTGCTCCCTTACAAACCTTCATGCAGCTGTTCCAGCCCCCTGGCAGTGATGTTTGCAGGAGCAGGGAGGCTGTTGAGCCACCACCAAAACCCTTCCTGTATCCCCCTCAGGGTGAAGGCAGCACAGAGCGAGTTGGGGCAGCAGATCCTGGCTGACTTCGAGGAAGCCTTTCCTTCTCAAGGTACAAAGGTAAAGTTCTCACTTTTCCTCTTCCTCCCATTGAAAAGTGTCACTGAAAACTGTTTGATGTGGTTGTTGTTGGATTTAGTCTCATTTTTTCCCTCTAGATTTGGTCTCTGCCTGTTTCAGGAGTTTCTTTAGAAAGCAGAGGGTGATTTCTCATTGTTCCTGTCAGGAATGTGGCAGGGAAGTGCTGCCCCAATAATTCATGTGAGGGACCCCAGTGGGGTTTCCTTGGGGTCTCACCCAGTCCCTGGTTATTTGTTTGTCACAAAAATTTGTGTTTTGTTCAGAGGAAGCCAAGCACAGGCTGTCTGTTGACACAGTGCCACCAAGTTTGTCTCTGGTTTACTCAGCACAGACACAAATCTGGGCTGGGGCTAAGGCACCAACTGTGCTTCCCCAACATTGTGCATCCAAACATTTGCAAACAGTGAGGGGAGCAGGTGTGAATTCGAATTTACTTCCAAGGAAACACAATTCTGAAAGACAAACTGAAAGACAGTTCTGTCTTTCAAAGTACCAGCTCTGCTGGTTTTTCATACAACTGACAAGTACAGAAATGAGGAAACTCATTGGAACAGTTGGTGAAGGACAAATCTGTGTCCATGTGAAGCAGCATCAAAACAGCCTTAAAAAAAAAAAAAGTAAGTTTCTAAGTTTTCTGTCTTTACTGTGGAACAACCTCATGGCCAGTGAAATGGAAGCAGCTCAGTTTTCATCCAACAGAAGAAAGACGCAGCAATAAATGAAAAGCAGCAGCAGAAAAGAGAATAATAGGAAATGATAAACCCAAGATAACCTGGATGCAGCCCAGTTTGCAATCACCCATTCAACTGTTTAACCTGAAATCATTTTCTTCCTGTTTATTTTGATAGAGAACTGCTGGGCCCAGCAACGTCCTACGTGATGCCTGCCTGGTAGCCAACGTCCTGGATCCCAGGATCAAACAGGAAATCATCAAGAAATTTATTAAACAACACCTCTCGGAGTACCTGGTCCTTTTCCAGGAAAATCAAGATGTAAGGGAAGCTTAGCAAGCTCCATTTGGAGTTCACATTTTGCTCTGCTGGCTTTCACAAAATTCACGCTTCCACAGGTTCCTGTGGTGAGAAGTTTTTATCCCAAGGGCTTGGAGCAGTGATTGTGGGTGTGATCTGGAGTGGCTGATGAGCTGGGAGGTGGTGTTACCTCTGCCAGGATGACTTCCTCCTACCTCAGACCTCAGACATGTTTTCTCCCCTCATGTAGAAAATAAAGAAATTCATGTTAGATTTATTTCCTGCCCTGCAAAGGGTGGAAAAATGGAACTCTGAAAATTGCAAAGCCAACATCACCGCCCTCCAAACAGACAAGAAACACCCCAAAATGCTTAGAAAGCTGAGGGGGAGGGATTTCTGAGAAGTTAATTACCTTTCTAGCTAATTTTTAAACTTCCTGTCCCGATGCTAACAGTTTTTTAAAAATTTACCATAACCTCTTGAATTTGGAAAAAAAACCCCACACAAACCAAAATCACCTTTAGATCAAAATGTATTTTATCAATTTCAAATGTTTGACGTAGAGAAAGGCTAAAATGCCTAAGTTTAAATAGTGGTTTTCCATCAAAGTTTTCAGGATTAATCTTTCTACTTTTTGACCAGAAAGCACAATTATTGAGGGGAAAAAAATCCCATCCTGCTCAGGTTGTAAGAATTTTTGTTGGAGTTTAAATGTGAGCTGAATGTAAGAATCCAGGAATTCCTGCACTTTCATCCCACTGTTGACTTCAACCTCTCTGCCTGCGAAACAAAGAGGGTGGGATCAAGTGAAATATTATTGGATTGAATTTTCAATAATCTCTGTGTGATTTAGGAGTACTGTTATCCTCATTTTCAACAGAGCTTGCTCTCTTAATTCACACAAGATAGGATTTTCAGTCTGGCATGTGTTGAAGCACTTGGAATCCCAGAATCATTTAGGCTGGAAGAGACCTTTAAGATCCTTGATTCCGACCGTTGCCAAGTTCACCGCTAAACCCTGTCCCTAAGTGCCACATCCACACATCTTTTAAACCCCTCCTGGGATGGTGACTCAGCCAATTCCCTGGGCAGCCTGTTCCAGTGCTTGATAACCCTTTCAGTGAAGAAATTTTTCCTAATGTCCAATTTAAACCTCCCCTTGGAGCATTCAGAGGATGTTAAGAGATGTCAAGCCAGCTCTGATCGATCGCCCGAGCTCCTCTGCAGAGCTGCAGCTCTCAATATTTGCAGCAGCTGCTGCTGAAATGCTGCTGATGCTAAAAAGTTGTTGTCCATGGGATTCAGGTGGCCTGGCTGGATAAGATCGACCGGCGCTACGCCTGGATCAAGAGGCAGCTGGTGGATTACGAGGAGAAGTACGGGCGCATGTTCCCGCAGGAGTGGTGCATGACGGAGCGCATCGCCGTGGAGTTCTGCCACGTCACCAGGTGAGCCCCACGCAGCTCCTGCTGCCTCCCAGCACGCCCAACTGCCTGCAAATAAAAGGCTGGCTTGGCTCCTGCCACACGGATCGATGTCTGAAGGCAGGCTGCAGATGTCTCCGTGGAGTTTTCCGTGATTAAAAGGAAGCGAGGAGTGAAAACCCTGAGAAGCGTCGCTGAAATGATGAGAAATTGAAGCGATGTGAAAATCAATTTTCAGTGTAACAGAGGTAAAAATCAATAATGTTTCAGGCCGAGTGGAAGAGCTCACTGTGGTGTGAGTGCCTCAGACCAGGCTCTTTGCCAGAGGAAGGTGCCAGGTGGAGTCCCAGTAGCACCATTGCCTTTGTTCTGGGACCTCAGTGGGAAGCACTGCACTTCCCAGGGCTGGATCCTGAGGGCTTTCCCAACTGGCTGCTGGAGATGGGGTCCTGTTACCCACAGAGCTCAGAACAAGTGTGGTTGTGTTTGAAATGGGATCTGCAAAGCAGTTTTATATTAGAGAGCCTCTTAGGAATTAGCCTGAATTCTGTGATGAAAGTCTCTCTGGGGAATGGACTGAGTTCCAGTATTAGGTTTCAGATCTTTGTAGAAAACCACATTTGTTTTTTCTGTATCCCCTCTCTCCTGCAGGGCAGAGCTCTCTAAGATCATGCGCACGAGGGCGAAGGAGATTGAGGTGAAATTGCTTTTGTTTGCAATTCAGAGAACGACCAACTTCGAAGGGCTCCTGGCCAAGCGCTTCTCAGGCTGCACTCTCACTGATGGCACAGTGGTAAGGGGATTTCTGAAGAGTAATCCTTTACTCAGCAGCTTTCTCAGGAGAAAGAAACCCCCTCACACATAGCTCAGGTAGTGGAGACTACAAAAGGTGTCACCTGCAGCCTCTCCTTGCACTGAGTGTTAAATGTGACTCTGCTCAGTGGCCTGTAGCTGGAAAAAGGATTTTTGGTTGTGTAGAGAAGATGGCACAGAGCTCACAAGAATAAAAATACACTGCTTTTGTGCTTTTTTGGTTCTCCTGGGGCCCTGTGCTGTTTGAAGCCACATAGCCATGGAGAACCACAGAGTGATTATGGTGTGGTAACTGCCTTGTAATGTTGGTTCTCTACATGTCAGTGGCACATTAGAACTAAAAGTCCCCTCTTCTCTTCATTTCTAATTACCACACATTCACCACATGGACCCAGCTTTCAATCCCACATTGTCTGTTGGGTCACTTTGGCTTGCAGGGACATTGGTGGCTTCTACTTTTTTCTCTTTTGGTAGATTGTAAAAGCAGAACCAAGAGAAAAAAATCAGGGAATATCCTTGGAGCCATCTCTGAGCTTTTCCTGCCTGAAATCTCAGCCCAGAGCTCTGCCAGCCAAGTGCCCTGTGAGCACAGAGCACATGTGGCTCAGAAGGCACTGGTTTGAAGTTGGCTTCTGTGTCCAGCTGGTGTCTTGTAGCCTACTTGGATGTGATAATTCAGCCTCCAAGGAAAGCCTGCTGGACCCACTTGTCATTTGCTGTGGGTGCTGCTCATTAAAAAGGGAAGTCCTGTAAGGTTTTCCTCCTGGCTGAATTTAGACCTCTCAAGAACATGGCTTCATTTTTTTCTGACAAATTTCATAGAAAATTTGCAGCTTTAATTAAATTGGCTTCACTGGGTTCTTATAAGTGAGAAAAACAGAAGGGGAGGATGTGGTTTCAAATGACAGAAAATCCTGTGTTTCCCCCTTTCTGACGTGCCCGGAGGCTGTGCCCCTCTGGCTGTCATCATCTGCCCTGTTTCATACCCAAAATGAAGGCCACCATTATAAATTGCTGTCTGGTGAGTGCAGAGAGGGGACAAGCAGTGGGAACAGCAATTTGGGGTTTATTGCAGGGCAGAGTTTTGGAGCTGCCGTTGTGGGTTCTCCCAGTGGAGACCACACACTTGGGAGTGGGGCTGGGAGAGTGGAAATGTGCCACTGGTCAAAATGGCCCTTTCAGGGAGGATTCAGGCAGTGTGGGTGCAAACAGAGCAGGGGCTGAGGATGGAGCATGCTGGGGAGGGATGGAGAGGGAGCCAGGATCTGATCACCTCTGCTGGGAGAAGGCAAATTACTGGGCAGTGCTGTGAAGGGCTAAGGAGAGCAAACCATGGGTGCAGCTGTGTGTCAGAGGGCACAGAACTGCCTGTTCTCTAAGGAGCTTCCTCTCTTCCAACAGAAGAAGCCAGAAGTGCCACCTCCCTCCACCAACCCCTTTCTGGAGGATGAAACTGGGGCAGAGACAGATGAGATTGTGATCGAGAAGAGTGATACGGACAAAGTAAGTCTTTGAAGTCCTCAGCTGTCAGCAAGGCAGCCTCTGTCAGAATCTCCCGTGGGGCCTAAGCTTTTCCCACCCCATTGATTTGAAAAGTTTGTTTTCACAGCAATTAATTTAGTGCAGTTTTGATCCTTTGTGCAGCATCCAGGCTCCCAGTACGAGCACGCTTTGCTCTGGCTCGCTTCACTGAAACCAAAGCAATCTTTATTCCAGTTAATAGTGCGGAGACAATCCTGCCACGTGAGAGTGAGCTGGATTCTGTTCTAGCCTGTACAGCAACAGCCCAAATGTAACTACAGGATTTCTGTCAAAGCAAGATGAAATAGCTATTTGGGTTTTCAGGTCCCCAAAGAAGCTCCTCTACAAACAGTTGCAATTCATATTTTGCCCTGTCAGCCAGGTAAACAGTCTGGAGTCACCAGGCAACTCATTGAACTTTCAAGTGTCAGCTTTAGATTTTCACCCCAGATAAATCACTTCTGGGATTTTTATCTTCACAGTGCTTTTCATCCACTACCTCTGCAAAGCAGACAACACCTAACTGCATGTACAAGCACAGGGCTCCCAAAGCCCTCTGCAAACATTAAAGGGTGAATGGTAAACGCAATTGTTTTAATTGGCACCAATATCAAAGCCTGTATTTTTTTATACACCAGATGGATGTTTTCTAAATGTTCAGTTGTGAGTTATTTGAGGCTGGTACTCTCTCCTGATTTAGGGGATTTACAGCCCTGTAAATGGGCCATGTACAGGTGTATCCTGATGGATGACCAGGGCCTCAGGACCTGCTCAAATCCATGCCCCTGGGGAGATGAGGAGGTGGGAGCTCTCCACCAGCACAGTCTGGTGCACTGCATCCCCTGCAGATTTTCACATGAGCAGGGCAGCCCTCTGCCTTCATCCACAGCCAAAGTCCTGAAACAGAGTGATTTAAGCAAAGTTTTGCTCTTTTCTTTAAAATACACCTTGGGCAGTTGATATTGTGTGGACTTTACCAGTGAGCAGAGATTGGGAACGTGGGGAGCCTCACCTGATGCATTTTTTGGGAAGAGTTTTCTTTCCAATACCTCATGGCTGGAAGGTTGGCTTTGATGTGCAGTTTTGAGAGGAGAGGATGTCCTTGGAGAAGTCAGTGGTGTCAGAAGGCAGGTGAAGAGATAATTGTAACAATGAGGGCTGGGTTTATTGAGCAGCAGAATGCAGCAGTTCAGGAGCTTCTGAGAAAGGAACTGCTGTGCTCCCTGTCCCTGGGGAGGCTGTTGTGAAGCCATCCATGGAGATATCCCTGGAAATGGTGTTTGTGGTGAGGTTGCCCTCTCCTTTTGGGAATGCCCTGTGTCTGTGTCACAGTGCTGGGCCCTGCAGCCTCCTGTGTGCCAAGTGGGCTCCAGCATTTCAGTGTCACAGTGCCAGCAGCTGCTGAGAGTCTGGGAGTGCTGCAGGTCTCATCTTCTGCTCTCACTTCCTGAAGAACAGAGGGGACACAAAGAGTTGAAGGGTTTTCAGTGGAACAGCCCTTCCAAGACAGCAGTCCTGAGAATTCAAGACACTTGGGAATCTAAGAGGGAGCACAAGAATTTTGAGGGGGAAATCCATGTTAGAAAAGCACCTCTTTAGGTAATCCTAGCAGTTCAGTTTAATCTGTTTACTTTGGATAGCAATGAAAGGAAACTGGGCCAGCTGCAGACCTCCTTACTGTGACAACAGTAACCTTTTATTATTTCCATCAAACTCAAGGAGGAAATAGCTTAAACATCTGCAGCTTTTGGACAGGGTTGCACACTCAGAAATACAGCTTCACTGCTACTGTTAAAAGATTTAGTATCCCCTCCACCAGACACGCTGGGAGCAGCGTGGTGCAGAAACACAGAGAGAGCCAGGCCTGCTTCAGGAGTTGCCTCTTCCAGCCTGGTGAATGGTAAATATGGTGAATCTTCAGCCTTGTGCTGGTACTGCCATCCTGGGGACTTGGCCACTGGGAGGTTTCAGTGATTCCCAGCCATTGTTTTCCTCCCAGCTCCAGTGAGTTTGTGCATCCTGCAGAAACGGGCACTGGCAGAGGGATTTGGGTGGAGGGTGCCTGGTAATGGTTCTGTCCCAAGGCTCTTAAAGCTTCCATTCTTCTCTTGGTGATGCCAGGCTCATAGAGGTGGTCTGGTCTTCATAAAACCCTTTACTCACTTTAGGTTTGCAGCCATAAGTTGGGATTCATCCTGTCTTTGAATTATTGCTGAGAAATGTTTGCCTTGTCACACTCTGATAGTTCTGCCAAGTTCTCAGTGCCACCTCCTCTGTCATTTAGGAGAGAAAGTCCTTTAAGCTCTCTCGTTTTGCTTCTTTTGTTTGGCTTTTCTTGCACTTAAAAAAAACATTCAGCTGGAAAAATTCATATCTTCATTGGCTGGGAGCTGATCTTGGCTTTTTGTGGAGAGAGAAGCAAGAATTCCATTCCAGAGTCACTGCAGCCCTCTTTGCAGCCAGTGAAAAACTGTTGGTTTGCTGGGAAGCAACAAGCAAAATTACCTATTAGTTAAAAATAATAACAACAATCTAGCTGTAGGGCAAAAAAGAGCTTAAAGGCCCTGCCCAGCCTGGTTCTTAAACATGCACAGATTTAAGTGTGTGAATAGTCCCAGTGGCTTTGGGGAGCTGTGCTTGGCCATGGTTAGAGTGCAGCACTAAACTAAAATGAGGGTAAACAGGATGGCTCCCAAATGGCACACGTGCTTAATGCTCTAAATGTGATTTAAAAATAGAAATCTTTGCATCCCCAGAAATGTGTTTCGTAGTGAAAGCAGGCCTGTGGTGTTGCCTGTATAATTCTGGCTCCTCCAGTAATTACATGCTGTTTATCTAAATAAAATTCATTCAGATGAAGCCTGTAACTCTGAGTTATTACCCTTGATATTCTAAAATGTAAGGATTCTTCAATCTTGCTTCCAAATAACTGCTACATTTGATTTCAGAGGGGACTAGTGGAGCCTTGTTACTGCTTGAAGGATTCAGGGAGGTTTTATTTGCAAACTGCATTAAGATTCTTCAGCTGAAATCTGTTAGCATGGAGCAGCCTTCTTGTTAAGAATATTTTACAAGTGGAAAGATAATTCCTTGGATTGCTAGCAGCTCTCTAAGAAGGAGGGAAGTGACATTTATATGCTTCAGTTATTTGACAGCAAATTTCTGTGTTGCAATATCTCTAAAGATTTACATCTTTCTTTGCTGTTGCGTTGCTGTTCCTTCAAGGTCTTACAGGGCAGGTTTGAACCAACACTCTGAATGTTTTCTTGCAGCCAAAGAAGCCCAAGGCCCCTGACAATCCTTTCCATGGCATTGTTTCCAAGTGCTTTGAGCCTCACCTTTATGTGTATATTGAGTCCCAGGACAGGTGAGTAACCAGCCTGAGTTTTGGGGTTTGTTTGCTTTTGGACGTGTTGGGTTGTGCTGGATTCTGTGCTCAAGCTGCAGAAAATTAATTTATTGAAACTCTGCTGCCTGATTTCCTCAGGAGCAATGATTGTGGATCGAGAAACTTTGAGTGGGACCTTTGCTTGGACAAAATGACACTCAGAGGGCTGTGGAGGTTGGTTTTGTGTGTAATTGCAAAGGGCTGCAGGAGTGGTGCCTGCTGCCTTTCTGTGGAAGAGGCTCAGTGTTCCTGAAATTACTTCTGTTGCCTCTGCAATTCCCACTGCAGACATATGTCTTTCTTTCATCTCATGTCTTCCACAAATGATAGGGTTGGGTTTTCAGTAAAATACACATGTGGCTTCGTGGCAGAGGAGTTGCAAGATTTGCTTTGTAGAAATAACTTATTGGAGATGCTTAGATGAAAGCTGCTGTAGATGAGCTGGCTGTAAGATAACATTATCATGGCTCACAGATTGGGACTTTGTCAGGGGCTTTAATCCCTGGCACCCTTCTTCACCTTCCTCTTTGACTTGCAGCAAAACAACTGGAATGAAAGGAGCTTTCAGCTTAGAGCTCTGAGAAGTTTTCAGAGCTCTCCCCACACTTTCTTGTGCACCTCGATCCACACCAGGGTTTAAATAAAATCTCAGTAACAACTGCAGTGCCACCTGGGAGAGGAGATAGTTGAAAAAGGTTCAGTTTAGTCTTCTAGCACAGATCAGTGGCTGGAAAGAAGAAGGAGGTGCCTGCTGCATGGATCTCATCTGTGTGTGCCCTTCTGTCTTCCAAGGCTTTGCACATAAGAGAGTGTGTAACTCGAGGCTTGTAGTGTCCTGATTTTGTCCAAACTCCATGATAACCATCTTGAAAAAGCTTTTCCATGTCCCATCAACTTTTTATGCTTAAAAAAAAAACAACCATTAAATAACTGAAACCTTGCACAGTGGTGTGTCCTGCTGGGTTTAGGTTCCGCTCTGCAGTGTAACAAAGGGAAACTGATATTTCCCTCCTGCCCTCAGCCAACTGAGCCCAGACTTGTTTGAGTATTTCTTCCCTTCCCACTGGGGGCCATTTTAATCCCCATTTTGGTAATTCTACCCCACTGTGCTGCTAGCCCCTTCAGTTGCCTTTTTTTTCCCTTTTCCTTTACAATCATGAGATGTTTTATATTAGCTTTATAGCCACAGGCTGCAGGGAGTTCAAAGAAAAGCTGCCACAGTATTCCCCATGCTGCCCCTGACTGCCAAAAATTGCTTTCCTTCATTATTTTCTCTCTTCTTCTTCCTTTGATTGAATTTTTGAGGAATCTGTTGCCCACGTCTGAAGATGAGATGTTGCTTAGCTCATTAATTGTATGTTTGAGATCTGAATAGTGAGAATAGTGTGATAGTTTTGTTCATCAGTGCCTGAAGTCTGTGGCAGAAAACAGCCTGGACATTTTCTGCCAAAAAATTGTTTCCATACCCATTTAAAGAAACATGGTGCCAAAATCTGTAGCAGTTCAAGAGGAGACACCTGAAAGAAAAAGTTTAAAGATGCTGCTCTCCACCCTCAGCTGCAGAGTAAATATCAGATTTCTGAACAGCAAAGCAGATTTTATTCCTACTCCTTTGGGATGTGTGTTTTTAGCTCTCCTTTGTGGTCAGCTGGAGCAGCAGGAGCACACAGACGTGAGCTGAGCTGTTCTGGAGAGAAGGAAAAGCTCTGTCAGGTCTGCAGGGCTGAGAGTGTGCAGAGCCCTCCTTAAATCTGCTCAAAGGCACGTCTGAGTCGAGAGCGCTCGGAAAACTGGCACTTGGTGCTGTGTGTTTGCAGCCTCAGGAGCAGAGGGGCTTCCAAAATCCCCAGCCCATGGAAACTACTCTGCAATGGTCCAGGTGTCTCAGTGCCACTGCCCTTCCTCAGTGCCCTGTTCACATCACTGAGCACACCCAGTTTCCTGAGCACACCCAGTTTCCTGAGCACCCTGTTCTTCTCTCGTGCTGCTCAGGAGTTCCTGGTTCCTCTCGTGATTGCCAGAGGTGCAGAACAACCCTGAATAGGTTGAGTGAAAGAAAAAAAAAAAAAAAAGGAAGAGGAATGCAGGAATGAAAAGAACCAGAATAAAATTCCCTTTATGTGATTTCATCTCGTACTTTCTCTTGGTTAGATTTGGCGAGTTCTCGCTCCCAATAAATATGCTACTGTTAGGAAATACCACATCTGCACTACCAGAGAATTTTCTTGGAGCTTTTCTTCAGAGTCTGTGGAGAAAATACTCATTTTCTGTAGCTCTCCTGCCTTCTTCGTGTTTCATCTCCCAGCAGCTTTTTCTGCCAGACTCTCTGTGCTCCCATTGTGCCACACAAAGATTCGTGGCCTTTGTATCTTATTTGGGCCAGCTGAGATTACTGTGAAAGTTTGCCATCAACCAAGGTGTGCATTAGTGATAGATTAATTCTCTTAGTGCACAATATCCTGGTGTTTTGCTTGCACCAGTGCCATTCTGAAATAGGAGCAGTCCCACAGCCTGGTTTGATGGGCAGTTTTATCCAGGTTGGGATCAGAACAAGCGTGAAGCCCCAGCCCTGCTCTCCCAGCTCTTCCGAACAGCTGCATTTTCTCCTGCATCCCAGTTGACAAGACCTTGGGGGACCAGGAAAACGCAGATCCATTTCACGTCGCCTCGGAGGAGAGGAGAACATGTGGGCTAAGCATAAAGAACAAAAGCCATTGACATTCCTGACCGTGTCTTGAGACTGAGAGAAGGCAAAAAAAACCAAGTGACTGGTGACTGCTAAGAAAGCTCCACTTTGTTGCCCAGCTGGAGCCAAGCACAGATGCAGAGGTGGAGATGCAGCTGTTGAGTTTGACAGGGAGTGAGCCACGTCCTGTTTCCTTGAGAAGCTGCAGGAATCTGCAGCCTGCAGCATGTGTGAGCCCTCCTGCAGCAGCCATCTGTTTGGCTCTGCTACAGCTACGGAGGGAGGTAAATTCTGCTTCTCTGTGGCCCAACACAATCAGTGCTTCACTTCAGCCTTCAATTGCTCCTGCCAGTGTGGAGATTTATCACATCAGTGGAGCAGCCTGATGTTTTTACAGTGCTTGTAACACAGCCGAGGAACTGTGTGTGGAACCAGAGCTGTGTGCAGTGCTCAAGCAATGAGCATGGAAGAAGGGGCTACTTGTCTTTGCAGCAGCCTGGCTAAAGCCAAAGAGTGTTGCTCCATGGTTTAGAGTCCTGATATTCCAAGCACATTTCTGCAGATAAGTTTGGCCCAGCAGATCACCCATGGTAGGATCTCATCCATTCTGAGGCAGCAACCTGTAAGTTTATCAGGGAAGAGAATTGTGTGTTCTTTGGTAAACTGAAATCAGAGGGGTTTTCTCTTTCACAAGAAGGAAAGCAAAAAGGGATAGAAGCTGAGGGAAAGTTGTCATCATTGGCGGGCTTTTCCCCTTTTCACTGGCAGAGGTGAGAACGTGCTGCAGTCTCAGCCATTCCCCTGAGGATTTTGCTTTCTTCTTAGGAACCCTGGCACAGCACAGCCTTTACACCCTCAGCAGTGAGAGGGGTGGAGGTTGTGCCATGGGAAGGGGAGAGCTGCTGGAAGTGGAGCCAAGGCCGTATCGGAAATAGGAATATAAACTACAGGAACTCCTTTTGGTCAGCAGAGCACCTCTCTCATCTGAAAGGCCTATCTGTTCCCAAACTTCCTTGAGGAAAGCTGTGTCTGTGTGTCTGGGGGAGGAGGTTTATTGCTGGAATTCGGTTCATCTGGCAAAGGTTATTCCACGGAGCCGAGCTCCGGTGTCGGGAGAGCTGGGCTTGGTCTCCGACACGGATGTGCTGTCTCTGGAGGAGTAGGACCAGAGGAATTCCCCAAGATCAGAAGATTCTCTGGTTCTGTGTTGATGGCTCTGGCCCTCTGCCGTGCTCGAAAGCCTTTTTGTCCTGGTGAAAGGATGAAGTTTATTGTTGCCTTAAAACCGAAATATTTGAGTAAGGACCAGGCTGTAATGAATCACTGGAGACAATAAGAGGGCTTTTTGTGCTTTTAAAAAGAGTCTAAGTAGGAAGTGCACTTTGTGCTCGTGCTAAATAAAACTTCTTTAAAGGATGTGTGAAGTTGTGCAAAACCAGGTGGTATCCAAATGGGACCAAGAAATGGCAAATGGCACACCATTGTGAGCACATCCCTTTAAAATCCATATTCCCCGAGGTCTTCTCCGGAGGCCTCTGAGATGGGAAGCCTGACTGTTCCTTTTCCTGGTGCCAGGAATGAAACTTGAGCACAGGCTTTATGCACTTGCATCAAATGTGCTGAACCGAGTCCTGGCAGACCTGGGAGCTTTTATGTGTGACTGGAGAACAGATTTGAAGCTGCCACTAAAAAACTCCTGAGCACAAAAGGTTGGGGCTGTGGGATTGTGTGAGCTTTGTGCCGGGAGCGTGGAGATAAGAAAGGGCTGGGGATCCCCAGCTGCTAAAACCTGAACGTGCTGGTGTCACAAGACAGAGCATCTCACTGTAAGCATTATTCCCTCTTTTCACTTCAATTCCTCCCTCAGCAGACCCAAATCTCTTTTTGTTCCCCTGTCAGAAACCTGGGCGAGCTGATTGACAGGTTTGTGGCTGACTTCAAGGCGCAGGGTCCCCCCAAGCCCAACGTGGACGAAGGAGGAGCCGTCCTGCCCAGCTGTGCTGACCTCTTTGTGTACTACAAGAAGTGCATGGTGCAGTGCTCCCAGCTCAGCACTGGGGAGCCCATGATAGCCCTGACCACCATCTTCCAGAAGTACCTGCGGGAATACGCCTGGAAAATTCTCTCTGGAAACCTGCCCAAGTGAGTTTGGCTTCCCCGCTGCTGCAGACATTCCAGCGAGGAGCAGATGATTTGTAAAGATAATTAACAAATACATCCTGGTGAACACTTGTTTCCCTGTCAGACACCCCAGGTAGCAGCAGTATCACTCCATTTATTTCATGGTTTTCTCCAAAGTTCAGTTTCTTGCACTGAGAAAAAAAGCAGGAGAGCAAATGGGCAGTCACACATTGTCTTTCTTTTAAGGGCCCCTGGAGAATAGCTTCATATTTGGCTTTGACTAGCAGCCAGATTTGCAGTTTCTTGAAGTTCCTTTTGAAATGCCAGCCCAAGTCTCTTCAGAGAGGCCTGGCTCTCAGAATTGCTGCTTGGGTAACCAGTTCATACTGTGACTCTCAGCTGCCTTAGGCCAGCACCATCTATATGGTAATTTATAGTGAAGGTGCTTTGTTTGTGTGATGCTAAAGTGCTTACCTGTTCCTCCCTCTGCTCTGGAACATTTTGTCTCTGTATAAATAAAATATGTAGATATAAATTCAATGAAAGCAAAGGAAATCATAATGAGTTTGCACCAATATGTGTCAGTGCTCAGGTTAAAGGTGCTCCTGAGATGTTGCCAAAACTCCACTGCAGATAATTTTATTTGCTCTTTACCATCTTCAGTTTGTTTCCCTTGTAAACCTGGGAGCAGCAGAATGACTTTGTGAAACCAGTAAAATCTTTCACAGATGGAAGGGGAGAAGGTTCCATCCAGACAGGTGGAAAGATAAATTTAATGTGCATTCTCCCTCAGACCTCAGTTGCATTCTTTGTCCACATTTTTTTGAGTGCTCCATTTTTGCTATCCAAGATAAATATCACTGTCCTATTTTTTTTTTTAATGGATTTGGATTATAAAGAGTTGAGAGGTAGGGAATTTCCTGCTTCTAAACTGCTCTGAGTCTTTCCTTGTTGATACATGAACGTTGATCACTGGAAGACAGGGGAGGGGAAGGCACATCTTCTATAATTTACTTTGTTGATACCATCAGCTTTTAAAACAGGTTGCCAAAGTCTCAAATGGATGTGGACAGCTGTTTAGTGCTGCAAAGATAAATATGACAAGTTCCCTGATAGTTCTGAGATTTTTCTGTAATCTTTAATTAGATTTTGAATAACTGGCAGTGAAGGTGAAGCTACCAGGGGAAGGCTGTGTTCCACTTGCATCCTAATCTGTTTTCTTGTCAATGAATGAGTTGTCCTTTGCTTGAAGACCTGGTACAAAGCTCTTTGTAAAAGAAATTCCTTCACCAAAATAGCAGTTGTGAGTTTGATGTAGGGTGACTCTATCCTGTGTTGCACAGGGTGTTTGCTTTGTGGTCATAAGGCCTTTTCATGGCATTAAAATCCAGCAGTAATTTTGCACCTTTTGTGTCTGCACATCCAAAAACCTAACAGGTTTTATCTGGTTTTTTTTGCCAGGACAACCAGTAGCAGTGGTGGGCTCACCATCACGAGTTTGCTGAAAGAAAAGGAAGGCTCTGAAGTGGCAAAGTTTACTTTAGAAGAACTCTGCCTCATTTGCAGCATCCTGAGTACTGCAGAGTATTGCCTGGCCACCACCCAGCAGGTGAGTTTTCCTCTGAGGGGGCACCCAGCCCCTCTTCTGTGCTGCTGTGGAGCCTGGGAGAGCCAAAAGGACTAAAATATCCATTGATTATTGAGCTCTACATTATTTAATCTGTATTTCAAAGAAAGAAAAGTATTGATTTTGCTGTTTCTACCTGAGAAAAGTAATTTGCTTGTAATCCTGTTTTGCAGCATCAGTTTTGGGTTCAATCCTTTCATGCTTGTTACGTAATTTGTTTTGGATTGGGGACCAAATTTTTTTTATAAAAAGACTCTCGGTTCATGATCTCCCCTTCAGGAAAACAAGCACAGCAATAATTCAAAATACTTTTGGGAAAATACTTGCATGAAATATTGGGGCAGTGTGGAGTGGAGAGAGGAGGAATTTATGCTGATGTGATTTGCAGCCGCACTGCTCGTTACATTCAGGTGCTTCCAAAATGCCACAGGTCAGGAATGAGCTGAGATGTTTGGCTGCATCCAGGCCTTTCCACCACTGGGTTTGGCAATCCTCCTCTGCAGTTTGGGCACAGACAGAGTGTTGAGAAACATCTTTATTAGCAGGACAGATGCCACAGTGTTCAGCTAGTACGGCAGCATGTCATGCTAGAGTTACGTATTTGACCTTGGGGCTTTAATTCTTTGAGGACGTGGAGCCACCATGGCCCATCCTGGCACATCAACAGGTGTAGGATGCCAAGAAGAAAAGATTTCCAGTGGCACTGGATGAGTTTTGGATATGGTTTGGTCACAGATTAAGTTTTAAGAAGCTGACCTTTCCAGGGCAGAAGTTTTCAAGAACGATTATTTCAAGTTGGAAACCTGATCTCCCTGTTGCTTGTTTTGTTTCCCAACAGTTGGAAGAGAAACTCAAAGAAAAAGTGGATGCAAGCCTAATGGAGAGAATCAACCTGACAGGAGAGATGGACACTTTCAGCATGTATGTTCAGCACGTGCCTCCTCCCACAATTATCAAACCTCCCCTTTTGTCAGCCAGATGGTGCTGGAGTAAAAACAATCCCAAGATCCCGGTGTCACAGGATCCACCCGGATCCACAGCCTGGGCACAGGCATTTCCCTGCTGAGGGAATGGGCTCCAAGAGCAGCACTAGTACAGCCTTTAGCTGCTCCCCGTGGTCCAAGCCAAAGGAACGAGAGCACTGGAAAAGGGAAAGGAAATAGTGAGTTTCCATTTGAAACATCATTTGCATCTTGGCAGCTCTGCGAGGTGGCTGTTACATTTCAAGAAAGGAAGCTATTTCAGTACATTCCTTCCTGCTTTGACTTCCCCCTGTTAATCAGCAGCCTTGTCAGTATGATCAAACCCCATTTCAGTTGACATAAAAGACTGATCCGATCTTATATTTGGGGATTATAATTGAGAGAAGATTATCGTTCATTAAAATAACTTTTCATGTTACACTGCTAAAAATATTCTGCTCTAACATCCTTTCCTCTCCACCCCTGACAGACAGATTGAATATTTCTTTTGAGAGAAGAAAATTGAGGCAAAAGTTGTTTTGCCTCATATCAGACAAAAGAAAATCTTGGCAAGAGTAGGAAAATAATCCCTATCACCAGCTCTCCCTCTCCCTAAAACTAAGATTCAGCCCAGATAGCAGTAAGATGTTTTTTTTCAGAAGACTTCCTTCCTGTGATTCCTCCTCTCCTGCTGCAGTGGACGGGATCCCACTGAATCTCCATCCAGCTCTTTCACATGGTCTCAGGCTCCATTCCAGGCTGCAGAGACTCCCTTCCCTTCAGGCTCTTCTCAGACCTTTTTAAGAGTGAATCCCTGCCTGAAATCTGGGGTTGCTGTGTCCACTCAGCCAAAGCAAGCAAGGTAGCAGGGAAGGAGAAATAAAATGTGCCATGTGATGGGGTTTTCTTGACATGGACATGTGGAGGGTGAGTTTTGCCAGCAGGAACCAGCAACCTCGAGCCACTGCTTGGTTTCCACAGTGGCTGCCTCACGAGGTGGTTGGTCCCAGACAGCCAATGAGAAGTGTTTTGGAGGTTGTTTAATGTATAGTTCACTTCTGCTGTTTTGGACAGCTTTAAAGTCCAACTGACAGGGCTGATATATCTTGTAACAAAGGCTTTTAATTGACTTTCATTCTGTTCCAGTTGAGGACTTTGTCCAGCCTGCTGTCAGTGTAAGTCAGAGCTATAAACCTTGCTGGCGTTCGCTCCTTCAACATCAAACAAGTTGTTTCTTCTGGGATTTGATGTCTTGTTAGGCACACTCATAAAATAAGTGATAAAACGCTGTTTATGCACCCTGGGAAGTGTTTCTTCTTTCAGAGAAAGGCGAGTGCAGAGCCACCCCAAATGTGTAGAAAAGGAGGGGTGACAAAGGAGTTTTTTTTAGGCAAGTGGGAGAAATGGGAACTTCTTCTTGAAGTTCAACAAAAGAAAAATTATTATAATGTAAATCCAGAAATCCTTCATTCCCACCTCCTGCCCTGTGTGATTATGGGCAGCATTCAGAGAACCCCTGAAGTGTTGGGCTCACTGTAGTTGCTCCTTTACGGCCTCAGCTTCCTGATCCATCCCTTCTGTGCATGTCAGGGACTGTGAGAGGAGTCACCCACTCCTGTGTGCTGCCTGGGGTGAGGATTTGAAGTGTTTCCTGCAGAACCAGGCTCCAAACCCTCTTGGCATGTCGTGATCCTTTGTGTTCCCCACACACTTCCTGCTGCACCGCTGTCCCTCCACAGCAGGTGTTCATTTGGAAGTGCAGACAAATGGGTTTCTCTCCCTGTTTGCAAACTTGTGGCTTTCAGGTGAGAGCCTGCACTTGGTGACCCAGCTTCTGACAGACCCCTGAGTGTGGACACACAAGGGATGGAGTCACTTTCCATCCTCTCAGAGCTTTGTGTTTCTCTTTGGTGCTGAACCACGGCTCTTCCCTCCCGGTCAGTGGCAGCTGGTGCCCTGCAGGAGTCAGCTGTGCCCACGGGTGGTTATTTCAGTCTGGCTCCCTTGGCCTGGTGGAATCCCCCAGGGAGTGGATCCTGTAGTGCCCAGCAGAAGCAGAGGCACCAGCAGAAACAGTCACGGGCTTTTTTTATCCCAATGCGAGTTTTAGGTTGTGTAACTTGAAACCTGTAGTCGCTTCATCTCCCATACTAATTTTTCCAACTAATTTTGGATGAGTTTGCCTTTATAAACAAATTAATTGCTTTGAAGGAGGTCTTTTACTTTGCATCCTGTTCCAGACTTTATGTGCTGGAGCTGTAGGAAAGGGAACAGGCAACCTTTGTGGGTTGTGGTGAAGAACGAACACAGGTCAGAATTAAGTATGGGTGGCACCATATCTTGGTAAGGAGGTGGACACTTAAAAATATTTTGACCAGTGAACCCCAGAGTAGTATCCAGAACTTCATAAAGACAGTGAGGGGGAGGAAAGATGGTTTGAGGAAGCATTGCTCAGATTTCTCACAGTCCTGATTCTCATCTGTGCCTACCATCATGAGAAAGAGCAAAAGTAAAATCCACTTCTTACAAATATAATCCTGAGGTTGTAAACACGCATCTGTGGCAGATTTAAAGTTGACACTGTTTTTAAAAACGGTGCTTAGTGAAAGAGGATCAGTTATTGCTCCTAGCAGAAGCTGCCTGCAGTGGGAGTGCTGGTTCTGTGCCCGTGAGGGGGGTCCGAGCTGCTGCAGGCAGAGTTTCTTGGCTGTTGTTTTAGACTCAGTTGCACCTTTATGCACATCGTAATATGGTGGCCTTAAATATGTCTGTAAGCAATATTATGCTGTTAAAAAAAAAAAAAAGAAATAAAGGGGGAGGGAGGGAAATGTGTTTGACTAATGTGTCCTTTAGTCTGGTATATGTCTCAGAAACTCAAACAATGGATGGCGGCAGTCCTAGACATAGTGTAAATAAGACATCTGCCTTCATCTTCACACGTGGGAGACACAGAACTTATGCAGATGTCATTTTTTAAATCCTCTTTGCAAGTTCCTGTGAGCAGTAGAATATTGACTGTGAATAAACAGAGAGATGACAAAACGTTGGTGTTACGCAGACTGGATTAAATTTGAAGCTGAATCCCAGTCTGGGCTTCATACTTGGGGATTTCTCCTCTTCGTCTGCCACCTTTGATCCCCAGCCCCTTATTTGTGTTAAAACAGAGAAAGGTCAACTGTAAAAACATCCTCTCTGCACTGAAGCCCATTGTGCAGCTCCCTGCAGAATTTCCCTCAGTACAAGTTGCAGCCATGTGCATTCACATCATAGTGCTACTGTCAGCCAGTAGAGGATTTTCCTCCTCAAATGCTCCAGTTCTGGCACTCTGTTACTCAGTGTGATTCTAAAACTCATGCTTGATTCTTTTTTGGTTTTTTTTTTCTCTTTTGCAGTGTGATCTCCAACAGCATCCAGCTGTTAGTGCAGGACCTGGATGCAGCCTGTGACCCTGCCCTGACTGCCATGAGCAAGGTAGGGGTGGATTTTCAGGAAGAGGTCACTTTAACATCCATGTGGAGTTCTTGAGTGCTTTGACTGCTTGATATCACTATTGATATATTCTTTTATTCTGCCTTGAGGCTTAGCCATACATTGATTTTATTTTCTTACATTTTAGAGCAGCAATTGCTGTATTTATAAATATATCCCTCACTCCAAACCCTCTTACTATTCAGATTAGAGCTTTCAGGCTTTTTGCACCACATTAAAACATACAGACAATGAAATACATTCAGTAAGTACTTCAAGGCTCTCTCTTTCCACTCCCAATGCCAGTGAGAGCATTTAAAATTGGGAAAACTTTTGTTAGTGTGAAATTTCAAATACACCTTCACGTTTGCTCTCCCCTTTGTCTTCTTTGGCAGGGAGTTTTACCAGCCTGCTTGTTTGGGGCTCCTAAATGGAGGTACTCAAATGGAGGTGATGTGGAATTGAGATTGAGCCTTATTGCTTCTGTGATCCTCTCAAGGACATATGGAGCCATTCCTGGAGAGGCCCCTATGGCTGGAGCTTAAGGATTTTGTTGCAGTTACACTGCTGGCTTTTATATGTTTGAAATGCAGAGCTGTGTTTTCTTGCCAAAGTATTGTGAAAACCCAGACTTGCTTTAGACAGAGGTGAAGACAACAAAAGTGGATTGAACTATTTTTTTTTTTTAATTAGAAATATTAAACATAGAGCTCCATTTTTTGTAGGATCAACACACTGTCTCGCTGCCATGAATTTTAATAGCTTTCTGCTTTATGATGTATTCCAGCTGTAACCCGCCCCACCACCCCCAGCTAATATTTGAAGTGGAATGCAGCTGGTAATAGAGCTTGTGCAGGTTCCAAATGGAAAGAGGATTTTTTTGCCCAGTAAAACAACACCACTAGGAAGGGCTCGGCACTTCAGGTGTTGCCTGTGTGCTGTGGCAGTCCCTCAGATCTCCTGAAACTGCAGAGTACAGTAACATTTGAATCACTTAGCTCTGGCTGTTTATACCCAAGTAAACCACAACCTTGAGAAAGCAGCAGCTGGTAGGCCATTTATTTTTGTCTTTGGAACACTGGTAAAATGCAGCACATGTGATGGGACTGATGATCTATAAACAAGTTTAAGTGTTATGAAATTAGCTAAATAAATACTTGTCACTTGTGCACACACTCCACTATTTGCATCAGACAGAGTCACTTTTATGTGATTTTTATTAGACCTGGATTTGGTGCAAGAGGGTTTTTTCCTTCACCCTCCTCCTCCCTTTCCTTCAGGGCTGGGTTATTGCTCTGACACTCGAATAAGAAATGCATGTAATTATTTAAACACGGAGTTAGTATTTGGAAATGTAAAATTTCAGCCTGTATTAAAGAAATAAAGATTTTGTGGCTGATCCATTCCAATTTTGCTCTCTCAAGGCCCATACTCCATTAGGACCCTTCCTTTGTTTAGCTTCTTTTCATTTGCTTCACTCGGGTGTCCTCCAGGATTGAACATTCCCAGTCCTTTGTTGGAGTCTGGCTTTGGGGTTTTTTTCTTTGCAAAAATGTTCAGGAACTGTAGAGGTAAATTATGAAATGCTTAAACCTCTCAATCCACTTTGGCTGCAGGCCACGTTGAGAGATTTAACACAGAAAACAGCATCAGGAATATTGCTTTCAGCTGGGAATGCTGCTCGGTTTCCATGATTCTTTACTTTGTGTGTTCTGAAAGAAATGGTAAATGATGAGAAGGCCCCATACTACAAAATTTGTGGGTGATAATCCTTACTCAGACTTTACAGCAGGTGTAGAATGATTAAACATGGCTGGAGGATGGGGAGCTGGGATGTGGGTGGGAGGAGAATTTGCCCTACACACCCCTGTTGGGATATTCTGGATAACAAAGAACTGTTAATGTGTTTGTACTGATCTGTAGCAGGCACTTTCATTGCCTGGTGTGCTTCCTTTTTAATCTCTGGGATGAGGGAGCTGCTAATCTGCACAGGATATTTTTGCCCCAATTAAGTTTATGGATTGCACTGGATAAGGCTTGATTTACTGGCTGAATTAAGCAGCGATTTAAATGTAAAACTGTGCCTGTAAGTGGGGCTGGGGGACATTTTAGTGACTCACATGGATCTCTTGCTGGCTTTTTACATTTTCCTAAAACCTTTTGGCACAGCTGCAGCTCCCGATGTCCTCACAGCCGAGTGGACAACAGCGAGCGCCTGAGCGCAGGGCTTTAATCATTTCTCCACTCCACACACACAAAACCCCGAGAGCAGAGCAATCAGAGCTGCCAGCTGCTAATTAAAAGCCCCCAGGAGAGCGTTTCAGCCCTGGAGCACCGTGCAGAGTGTGACAGTGCAGTGTCCCCAAGCACGGGGCCAGCAGCGCTCTCTGCTCCCGGCAGCTCCCGGCGCTTCCCGCTCGCCTCCCACCCCTTCCTGCAGCAGCAACACGAGGTCAAGGCAGCAGGTGCTGGCCTGTGCCCAGTCTGGAGCCTGCAGGGAGAAGCTGGCAGTGGGATGGATGCTGCTGGGAGCAGGGAGAGTTGGAGATTCTTTCATCCTTTGCTCAGGCACAAAGCAGCCCGTTAGTTGGGGGGGACCTGGTGGCTCTTTGGGGACACAGGACCAGGCCACTCTTGAGCCCTTGCCATTCCCAGAAGGAATTGCTACCATTCCCAGCACAGCTCTTGTGAAGTGCCAAACCACCCCAGTTTTGCTCAGGGTTTCTCTTTCCTCCTGCCTGTTTTAACCTAAACCCTGTGGTTTGTTGTGAGAACCAGCAGGTAGCACCAGGCCTTCCAAGCCTTGCAGACACCCCATGTCCTCCCAGCCTGCAGGTGCCTTTGGGCTTCTCCTTTCAGTGAAATCTCACTGCTCCTGTTCCTTGGACTCATTTCCAGCTTGTGTATGTAAACTTATGTGGACATCCCAAGAAAAACGTAGGACAAGGGGGAAAAGAGGAATAAATTTGAAACGACAGGAACAAAGCTTTACCAGCAGAGTTGGGCTCATATTTCTTTTGATGACTTTTCAGTATGTGTGCTATTCCTTTCTCTGTAGCTACTGGGTGTTTTTTTCGGGTGAAACACACCCACATACACACACACACACATACACACAAAAGGGCTATTTTTACTGTTCATGCTTTAAAGGATTGGTTGTAAAGTATTGCTTTTGGAATGATGACCAACAAAATGAAAAAGCTACTGTTTCATTGTTGGTGCAATAATTCAACTCAGCAGTCCCTTCCCACTTTCTGGCCGTTCCCACTCCGTGGGGATGGTGTGTTGGGTGAGGGTTGCTCTGTCAAGAAGGGCCAGCACTGGGAATGTGTGAATCCATCAGGGAGAAAGGCACAGGGTGTTTTGTTTGGATATGATCAGTGCTGTGAGGAGTAGAAGAGCAGTGACAGGACTTGAGGGAATGGCTGGAGCTGTGCCAGGGGAGCTTCAGGTTGGATATTAGGAAAAGGTTCTTCCCCCAGAATGTGGTGGGGCACTGAACAGGCCCCTGCCAGAGCGCAAGGAATTTTTGGACAATGCTCTCAGGTACAGGGTGGGATTGTTGGGGTGTCTGTGCAGAGCCAGGAGTTGAAGTTGATGCTCCTTGTGTGTCCCTTCCAACTCAGGATGTTGTGTGACTCTATGAAAACCTGTGGAGCAGGTGATGAGAGAGATATCCCTTCCAGCCACCCAGCTGATGGGAGGTCAGCAGGCTGGGGGTTGATTTGTTTGGGTTAAATAAAGACAGCTTTGGTGGGACATGTGTAGACTCAGACACTGTGGTTTTGCAAAGCATTTGGCTTTTCTTTCCCACTAAGTCACTTGGGCTGCGTGTTGTTTGGATGGAGTTGAGTCAGCTGAGTAGCAGGGAGCAAAGTAGCCATATTAAATTAAATTAAAACCAGGAATAAAGAACTTTATATGCAAAATCCAGAGCTTGAGAAAACAAGTTTGAGGACAAACCGCCCTTCTAAGGAAAAAGCTCATCTTCCATATGTGCCCAGCTTCCTCTCCTGGTTTCCTATGAGTTTTCCTCCTGTCTCATCTCCAGCATGAGGGAACAGATCTCCAAAGAGTTATTGGGAGAACATTGCAGAGTTCTGAGCAGCAGCAGAACTGAGTGTGCTTTTCTGGATGCTTGTGAACATCCTCAGTGAGACTCTGGTAGATACATGAGGCCAGGCCAGACCAAATCACCTCTTTTTTTGTCTTTTCCACTTTTCTTACATTGGGAGTACCCCGTGTACTGCAAACAAGGCTCAAACAAAGTCAAGGGAGCCACACATCTGGCTCACAGGGGCTGTTCTCTTGCAGTTCTGCTGAGAATAAATGAAAACAAAATGGGAGGTTGAGTAACTCTTCTTGTTTTGTACTTTTTACATGCATTTGGAAGAGCTGGGCTTGGGCATCCTGGCTTGTACACCAGCAGTGTTTTCAGTGAGCTACACTGGTGCAGAGTGCTTTGGACTTTAAGACTTTCTGCCTCTTCCATCTATCTGTCATCAGTCTCACCAGTATTAAAGTCTTGGCTGCCATACAGGAATCCAGAATTTGAAAGCTTGCAGATATTTTCTCAAATGCCTGTAATCAGGATTTATATGGGCACTTCATCCCAGCAAACTGGAAACTGTTAAATATTAAAGCAGCCTGGTGTGCTCCAGAAGCTTTTTTAATCCTAGTAGTCCCCATTTGTGTAGGTTACTGATCTCAGTCTCTCCTCTGGTGCAAAAGGGGCTGCTCTGGCTTTTCTTTGTGTCTTCTTGTGGAAGGGTTTTGCCCAATCACTTTGATGATGATGAACTTGACCTTGATGGTGAATTGCAGAGGCAGTCTCTAAATTATTCCTTAGAGATCCCCTGGCAGGAAGTTTGTACAGTTTCCCTTACCTATTGCTTGAATCCTAATGAATTAAACAGTCATTTGTCATTTTTGGTTGTTTTTTCCCCTTTGTGCAGATGCAGTGGCAGAACGTGGAACACGTCGGTGACCAGAGTCCTTATGTCACCTCAGTGATCCTCCACATCAAGCAGAATGTCCCCATCATCCGTGACAACCTGGCCTCCACGAGGAAGTATTTCACTCAGTTCTGCATAAAATTTGCAAAGTAAGTTACCAAAAGTTTATCCAGGTCATCCCATAAAACAGTGTGGTGATCACTGAGTGTTGTTTGCCAAGCGCAGAAGGTTTTGGGTTGGGCATCTTTAAAAGTCTTTGAATATCTGACTTGAGACATCATTCTTGCTGTGGGAACCTACTTTTCTTCTATGGGGCTTCCAGGTACTGAGAAATTTGCCTCAAAATAACATTTACAATAAGCACTGTAAGGAGGGAATGTGTGAGAAGTGTATTCTGCCCTCACGGTCTAAAAGCTGCTTTTCTGTGCAAAAATAGCTCAGTCAGGAGGGGAAATTCATATTTAAATCTTGGGGGATATTAAAGTGTCTTCCTGGCAAGTCACTTCAAGTGGAGCAGCATGAAAGAAGTGGCGGATGAGACAGAAATGCCCCTTGCTGCTGGGTTCGGGGTGGGCATCCAAACTTTCACCTCTGCGTCCGAAACAAAAACTCAGTTCTTTGGGAAGACACTTTGAGCTCTTCCCTGTTTGCCTGTGGCCAGCTGAGCTTCACATGGCAATGCCCCAAGAAAAGCCCTGGGGAGGGCTGTGCCAGTTGTAGCTGCTGCTTTTGGTGCCGCATGTGACCGCGCTGGTGGACTTGTGAGCAGCGGCGTGCGTGTCATGTGTCACTCCGAAATACCTTAACGTTTCATTCATCTCTGGTAAGGTAATCACCCTGAAATAAGCTCTCTGGCCTGGCAGGGACTGTGTGGGTCGGAGCTCCTGCCTGAGCAGGGTGGGATGCAGCAGCAGCTATCCTGGGAACTGTGAGCTTTCCCAGCAGGGAGGCCGGCCTGAGTTTCATCCCCCTCTCTGTCTCGGGGTACTCGTGGGTTTGCATGAAGGAGCAGTTCTTGATAAATCATGCTATGATCTTGCCCTTAATCACTGTTTGAAACGCTGCCTCAGCGAGAATTTATTGCATGAAAACCTTCTGTGTGGTTACACTTGAGTTTTATGTGATAAATAAAACCCCCCATTTATTCAGCTGTTCACAGCACACTCTTAATACCTCAGCTTAGTTGCCTCCCTTTTAACTTTATTGCCAGGCACATACCAAGTAAACTCCAGCTGAAACAGCTCTCAGATTTGAGTGAAGTTCCCATCTGAGTGTCCTCATCCCTGAGCACAGAAGCCACCGCTCCTCTCCAAAACCTTCTTTTTAAGACAACTGCAGCTCTGATCTGCAGCACATTAAAATTAAGACACAGTCCTGAACTCACTGGGCCATGGATCAGGTGTAGAACGGGAAAATGAGTTCCTAAAGACTGATTTTGCTGGATCTGTACAACTTGGTGTTAAGGAGAACCACTCCAGTGGTAAGGGAGCGCCGATCTCCTTAAAATGCATTTTAATGTATACAAATATTTGTATTTTTGAAACTCTGAATTCTCATGGAATATGCTGGCTGGGCCAATATAAATACCTGGCCTTTTGTGTGCCCCACGATGCCGAAAATCCTTTTAACAGGCCTTGTGCTTCTCCACATGTTAATGCCTGTGTCTTTGTGAGCTGCCACTTCTCAGCTCTAATGGATTGTATAAAGCGCGAGTGTTGAGTTACAGGACCACAGGGGAGAAGGCAGCTAAAGTCACTAAATTTAAAACAGCGGGATCCGAGCCAAGTCTGGAGAGAAGAAAAATGGCCATCAGAAATTGCATCAATCCTCTAACCTAATTTGTCATTTTTGCTTTGTTTTGACCGAAGTGTGAGCGGCGCTCCCTGGGGATGGCGAGCGGCCGGGAGGCTCTGGCAGGCAGAGTGGGGGGCTCTGCTCTCTCTGCACCTTATCCTTTGAAATCAAACCCCACAGCAGCAAAGCCGTGGCTGCTATGCTGGGATGTGTTTGGGAAGTCTGTGACCTGACCTCAATGAGGAAGAGATTAGAACTGAGAGACAGGAAAAACAAACAGTTCTCCCCCTCGCCGGGGAAGCGGCTCCTCCGTTACCAGCAGCCGAGCGTGGTGGGTGCTGTGCCCTTCCAGGTGCTCCAGCTAAAAAGTGAGAGGAGTTTGGTGGGAACAAGGTTGTGGTGTGGAGGCTCCTGGAGGTTTCAGGGCTGAGCTCAGCCTGGGCAAGGGCTGGTCACCGCCTTGGCAGAGCAAAACCGTCCTCAGCTGCAGTGACTCAGTGACAGCAGAACCTCTGAGGGGTGTCCTGCAGTAGTTCAGCCCGTCAGACAGACAGACAGACTGTGGTTGCAAGTCTGTGTGCCTCACTCAGCAAGGCATTGTGTTTGATGCATCATCAGTGCAGGGGATTAGGACAACGCAGAGCTTTGGCAGAGCCACTCCCGTTGGATGGGAGCCTCTCCGACGCTGTGGTTTCTGTGCTTTGTGTTCCTCATGTCTTGCACTGCTTTATTATTGCACTGGGGACTTATCTGCTTCTAGGGAGGGTTTGCTTGGTTCAGGTTTATAGCTGAAGCTGTAAATGAGTTCTGGCATCCAATCTAGCTGTGATTGTGCAGGGAGTAAAGGCATTCAGGGCACAGAGCCTCGTGCAGAGCGTTACCCCTGAACATGCACGTTTTATTCGCATCAGGATTGCCTGCTGTACTCTGAGAGCACCAGGCATCGAGTCCAGCCTAGGCAACAGGCTCCAGTGCATTTTTCTGTTAAGTGCAACTGCTCTTGATGGTCTCTGCTAGCCCAAAAAAAAAGAAAAAAAAGGGGAAAAAAAAAATCCAGAGCAGCCCTTGGCTCGTACAGTTTGTCTTGTCTGTCCTGCTGGAGTTGGGAAGCTGTTTCCAATAAGGCAGCGTGAAATAAGAGGCATGTGGGGATGGAAGGTCGCTTTACCCCTCTGCACTGATGGTGGGTGGCCATCCAAAGGGGCCTGGGAATTGTTTCGTGCAAGACAGAATGCTGTCTCTGAGAGGTTGTGTGGTTATGTAGAAAAGAAGATTAAAGCCAACAAGGGAGGGGGTCCTTGGGCTGCCAGACTGCCACCCTGCAGAAGGAAAGGCTCACCCTGTGTCTCATACACAACATGAGCTTTAGCTCCATGCCTGACCTTGCAGAGGGAGGGACAATTGGATCTACTACACTATCAAAGGTACAATTAATTTCTTGCACTGTTCTGCCAGCAGCGAGCTGCTGCATCCAGAGTTGCTGCCAATTTATCATTTTCTAGGATCACCTAAGCTCCAGCTGTGCTCATCACTCTCTAATTGCCCTCTGGGAATTAGTTGTAGACCTGAAAAATGGGCTTTTAAAACAGATAGGTTAAATCTCCACTGTAATGCTTTTGTGCAAGAGGAGACAGGGCTTGTTTTCCTCCTCCTCTTTCAGTTTTGTTGCCAAGGTTGTTTTTCTGGTGGCCAAAATCAAAGCTGCTTGGGGCAGCCCAGTAGCCTGTTCTCAACAGTAGTTTGAAATTGTTCACCTTGACACCTCTCCAGGATAAAATGATTCACTGAGAGAGGTAGTGACTGTGTCTGAGGGAAGGGGAAGGGAAGGAACCTTTGCTTGTAAGGGCTCTTCCTTGACCCATTCCTTTGGGTTTGCTCAGCAGCTTGGCACACTCCGAGCCTCAGCTCCACTTTTGTCATTCTTCCATTAGAAAGGATGAGAAATCAATGTCCTGGCTTGGAAAACAGGTGGCAGGACAAACAAGATGCTGTCCATGCTCCTTGCTTTGTGGGGAGGAAACAAATAGCTTAACAGATGCAAGGGGGAAACCACGCTGAATTTAGATCATCATCCTGAACAGCCTCAGTCCAAAGGACAGACACCACACCAGCTGATACTCACTTAGGGCAGAGCCATTAAAATCCAAGACCTGCCACCAGGTCATGGGCAAGTCCTGGAAATGTGAGCCCTGCAGGCATTCAGCCAAAGGAGGCCATGTGAAAGAAGCTGAGTACATTAAAAACAAGGCAGCAAGAGGAAGGCTCGTCCAAGTGGTGTGGTCCTGGCAGAGTTTGTTGCCCACACTGACCCCTCTCCTCTCATGCAGCTCCTGAGCTTTCCTGCTGCTGCTCCTTGCTGGAGTAGGTGGACAGGAGCTTGTCCTGCAGGTCCCAGCCAGTGCTTTTGCTGGGAGGGAGCATCTCCTTCTCCACTGAGAAATGGAACTACCTCAAAGCCTCAAATCAAGAGGCAAAAAACTAAACCCAAAGCTCTGAAGTGGTGAATATTGGCCTTCCATCCTCACCAAGCTCTCCCTAGTTGGGCAGTCATTTTTCTGAGTCTGAAGTCCATGACAGTAAAATATGGTAATGGTGTTTTCCTTTTCACAAAACTTCTTCTTGTCTTGATTGTGTTGGCCAGGAACTTTCTGGAAGGGTGCCTCTGTGTGAGTGTCCAGGGCCCAGCAGACCTCCAGCCTTGGCTGGACCTCAAGTTCAGTGTGTAATATGCATGTTATGGGATTACTTGTGTGCAGGAAAATGTAGGTTCTGGATTCAAGATGCTTCCACTCATGAACAGTGAGACTAATCCTGGTGTGTTGCTGTTTTTGTGATGCACAATAGTTTTGTTTGCTGACCTTGTACTGTAATACTTCATATTTAGTTTATAGCAATTTATTTACCTAGAGTATGTGTGCAGCTCCTCAGTGAACTTTGGGATTAGGAGGGATTAAAGCAAAAGAACTGTGTCTAGGGATTGGGATTTTTTAAATTTAGTATATTTAACATGTCTGGAATCAGCTTGGGGAGCTGGCACTCCGAGTGTCTTTGTGGAAGCCATCCTGGTTTGGTTCTGCATGCTTTGTCACCACAGAAGACTGTCTGACTGCAAATATTCTTATGTAACTGTGTCATTTTGTATCTCTCCTGCAGCTCCTTCATTCCCAAGTTCATTAACCATCTCTTCAAGTGCAAACCTATCAGCATGGTGGGGGCAGAACAGGTAAGAAGAAGTAGGTGCATTGGCTGTCGTATTTGATGGCTTTTGGGTTCAAGAAATTGAGGCAGGGACCCTTCATCTCCCATCCTTGCCTAAGGGCTGGGACCCTGCTGCTCTGTGAGGATGAGATGTGGAAGAGGCAGGGTTTCATCTGTCCCCTGCACATAGAGCTTATTAGCCCTGTGGGCTCATAAAAAAGAAGAAAAAGCAAAAAAAAAAAAAAAAAAAGCAGAATCATCCCTAATGGGACCGCCATGAACTTCAAATGGGTGCCTTCAAAGCTGCTTGGGTTTTAGGCATCAAAGATGGTTCTGAGCAGTGTCTGCAAAATGAAACAGGAGCGTTACATCAAAACCTTCCTCGTCCTTAATGGAAAGCAAATGAGTGAAGCTCAGTGCCTGCTCCTCCTGTGTGATGAGCAATAACCTGAGAGTGATTAAAGGGAGGTTTTTTTAAATAAGCTTCTAAAGTGATTAACCAGCAGTGGGCTTGTGTCTAACGTTAAAAGGTTTTAATATTCCTGTATGGGAATAACAGGCCCAATTTGCTTCTCTGAAGCAGACTGGGAAGGTTTTTATTAGCCTGATTCCCAGTGAATACATCTCATTAGAAGTGGGACATACCTCCCTGGGGCTGGGGGTGCAGAGGTCTCAGCAGCTGATCTCCCTCTCTGCAGCATGCAGAACCCCAGTTCCTTTAGCATCTTTTAAACCCCCCTGGTCACCCACCAGCATCTTTCCATGCCACTTTCTCTCCCCTGCTGGGGAATACGTTTTCCTGGCCTTTCTGGTCCTACACACAGCTTTTCCTGCTGTTTGCTAATAATTATGGCTGGAATATGGATGCTGGGGTGGTATTTACGGAGGTGTTCAGTGCAGGGAACAAGACCTGTGGGGTTTTGCTTTCTGTGTTTTTCTCTCTGACTTAACAACTCTCCATCTCAGTGAGGTTAGCGATGCCAGGGACCTGGAATGGGTCACGGGGGAAAAAGGGGTGAGGGGACAGAGCCTGCAAGAGCTGTGCCTGTGGGAAAGGCTGCAGAGTGTGCAGAACTCCTGTTAGACGTGAGAGAGTTTATGTGGGAAAGATGTGAATTCCCCAACCGTGGAAATATCTTCCATCTCTGGGATCCCTGGTAGACACACAGGAATCCAGCTCTGACAGCCTGAGCTGTGGGCTCCAGCAGCCTGGGGTGCACAGAGCTGCTCATCTGGGCTGTGGTTTCCTGCCTTGCCAGCAGGAGATGGATGGCATCAGTTCTTGTCATGCAATCCATGAGAAGGCAGCACCCAGCAAGGACACAGATAACAGGGTCCAGATTGCAGCCGGCCCGACCTGCCTCTGCTCCTCCTGCACAGCTCAGCCCTTTGTGTTCCTTTGAATTCCCACATGTGCTGAGGCCAATGTTCACATTGTTGTGGTCACTGCTGCTGCTGTGGTCACACAGAATGTCGTGTGTCCCTCCAGGACAAGCTTCCACCAGCTCCCTTTTTGAGGAAACGCTCTGGGTGTGCCGACAGCCCAGCAGGCTCTCACACTCACTGCTGTCTGAATAAATTGTGCTGCTCTTCCTCTAGTTTTATTTCAGATTTCTGTTCTTCACTGGTCTTGTCTCTTCAGACATACTTTGTGCAGTCAGAGGAGTTTGGTATTTGGGATAATTTTGCTCTAAGGAGCCCTAACCCACAGCATTTTGTCATCAGACAGTGCTGCTCTGTCTGGGCTCAATTTCATGGCTGCTGCTTATTTATTTGCTGGGGTAGTAACAAACAACGTGCAGGCAGTGAGCAGTTCTCAATGTAGCTGTATTGTGTGACAGTTTTTAAGGAAAAAACCCCAATCAAGTGGTTGAGTAAATGCAGAAAACCTGACACTGTGAGTGGCTGGGTGCAGGAGGAAGCGGGGTGTTAGTTCATTTGACCTCGGTATCTAAATGGTGGTACAGCTCCAGGTAATCAAGATTGTTTAACTTTATTCTGTTGGGGGGAAGGACTGGAAATCTGGGCCTGATGTGGCAGATGTTGGGCTGCCATAAGTGATTTCCAGTCAGCAGAGCAATGCTCTGTTAAAATCAGCCACGGTGCTGATACGTGGCCAAGGTGATCCTGTCTCCTGGAAGTGTCATTACATGGGTCAGTCCTGTCTGGTTACCAGGACTTCTTCCAGTGTGGGAAGTGTTAAACTTTTAAGGATGTTGGGTTACAGCAGCTGATGGATCTGAGTAACAGAGTGTGGTTAACTCTTGCAGCTGCTGCTGGATACTCACTCTCTGAAGATGGTTCTCCTGGATCTGCCCTCCATTGGGTCCCAAGTGGTGAGGAAGGCTCCTGCCAGCTACACAAAGATAGTGGTGAAAGGCATGACTCGGGCCGAAATGATCCTGAAGGTAACTCAAGACTTTTGATAACCTGCCAGCCAGACTGCTGGACTGGGAATCGGAGCGAGCGAATTCCAGGGGGCCCTTCCTTTGAATGCAGCAATCTGCAATTGCACATGAACGTTTGTGAGCTCGGCCGGGGGCTCTGCCAGCTGCTCCACAGAACTGGCTCGCTCCCCTTGGGTTTGCCCCCACTCTCTTCTAATACCACATTTGAGTTTTCACCCTCACTTTTCAAGGCAACCAAGGGCTCGGGTTCTGCTTGCTAAGAGAGTTTGGGCACCAGGTTCCCTCAGGAGCTTGTGCAAATCAGGGTTTGCATCCGTGAGGGTCTGCTGTGGGGCAGACCCCGGGGTTCAGGTTACTCCAGGCCTTTGTGCAGACTCCGTCACGCAGGGGAGCCAAGCCGTGCTTGAGTCACCTGTTTACTGTCTAGTGTAACAGCCAGTGCAAACATGTCTGGGTTACTGTACTCACCAGAGCCCTTTTTCATTTTCCAGACCTGGTGCCTGGAAAATGACCCAAAAGCAGTGTGTTGTCTTCATAAAAAACAACAAGCAAAGCAATCTGCCCTCCCCAGTTGGTGCTGGAGTGAGAAATCAGGTTTGATCCCAGGAGAAGCCGTGGGAGCTGTACAGTTGTACCCTCCTGGGTGATGGGATTGTCCCCTGCTCGCCAGCAATGCTGGGAAGGCATTCCTGTGAGGAAATTAGTGGGACCTGGGGTCAGGCAGGACAGGCAGCTGCCAGCCAGAGCCTCCTGTAAAGCACAGCCAAGGCAAGGGGGGGTGAGGAGCCCGAGCTGTCCCTCCTCGCCTGCTGCTCAGTGTGGCTTTGCTCCCATGCCCCAGGGAATGCCACAGCTGAGTTTGTGCTCTGGATTCAGACATCAGTTCTCCAGCTCCACGCTGCTGGAGTAAGGTGACTGAGATGTTAGTGAAATGTAGTTTAAATTTTCTTAGAAATGACCCGAATAAAAATATGCTGGGAGCAGGAGGATTGGTGCCTGTTACATACAGAACAGGTCTGTCCTTGGAGCTTATGTGTGAATCAGAAGAGTAGTGGAGTTAATTTGCCTGCCCTTAGCATCACACTGGAGAGGACAGCAGTCCCTGGAGTGCTGCAGGTCCCCAGGCTGTGTCACACAGCCCGTGCTGGCCCTGCTGCTGCACAGAGCACTTCTGGCCCCAAGTGAGGGCTCTGTGTCAGCGTGACTGGAAATCAAACAGCCACGGGCTAATGGCACTGGGAGCTACAGTGTGTGTTCCCAGGCTTGTTCTGGGGCAGGTAACTCAGCAAGACAGACTTTGGGCCCATGGACAGCACAAACAAACCCATTCAGCTGAGCCCCATGAAGCACAGATGGGAGTGGGGAGGAGAGCGCCGGGCCCTGCACGTCCCGCAGAGCTCTTCCCCTTCTCCTCTGGCTACGCTGTCTGAAACTCCAGCTTTTCATCTTGGCAGAAGATTTTTACAAGGGCTGTAAATTAAGGATTTATAAGTGTATACATGGCTATGATGTTTCATTGGTCTGAAGTGCAGGGAAAGAAAGAAATGTCTTGGTGACAGAATACAGTGTGGGGTGAGCTGGGTCAATGCAAACATATGGAAATGTTTTTGGAGACAGGGAAGAGTCTGGTCTGGTGCTGTTTCTGCCCATTTACACACACATACACACATGTACACTCTTCCCCAGAAAGATGGTTTGGCTGCCCAGCATTATCAAAAGATCTGTTCTCTGTGGAGCTTGCTGCTTATGTAAGAAAAACACATCCATGAGGGATCATCTTCCCAACTTTGAGGCTATTTTGATTTTTTTTTTCCTGTGCTTTATCATTGCTCCTGGGCAGATGTTGGTGGGGGGTTCCCATCCTTCATCCCAGTCTCTCCAGAGGGGTGTCCAAGAGGAGCTGCACCCCAAGGGCAGAGTGGCTGCGTGTGGCACTGCTCACCCATCAGGGACATGTCAGGAGAACTGCAGAGCAGAGAGCTCTGGCCCACGCTGTCCTGGGGACTGAGGGAGTGACCACAGAGCATTGTCACGTTCCCCTGTGACACACTGTGTGTCCTGCCTCCGGGCAGGAGGGAGCACGAGGGACACACAGCCAAAGTGAGCCTCTGGACTGAGTCCAGGCTGCCTGATCTCTGGGGACTTTGTGAGTGTCACCAGCACTGCCAGCGCTGTCCCCTGAGTGACTCCCCAGCTTGTCTTCCCCATGCCACAAGATAAAATCTTGAGCTTTAACAATACAGCAGTGCCTGCCAGCCCACAGGCCGCAGACAAAGTCCTGCTGCTCTTTGAAACATGATGCAGAATCCTTTAGGTCTGAGCACTGCTGTGCTGAAAGAGATCCAACTTCCTCCCTGCTCCTTACTCTGCTTCTCCTCACACACCTTTATTTCTCTCAAGCAGCCTCTTTCTTGTTCCTTAAGCATTTTATTTTAGGAGCCAGTCCTGCTGTCACTCCTGTGCCAGAGCTGACTGAGCACTGCCTGTAACTCCTATTATTTGTCTGATCTCTTTTTCCTTGTCTTGGCAGGTGGTGATGGCTCCACATGAGCCTCCAGTTGTGTTTGTGGACAATTACATCAAGCTCCTCGCTGACTGCAGCACTGACACATTCCAGAAGATCCTCGACATGAAGGTGAGAACCTGTCCAGGGCTTCTGCTCATCTTCTAATGCTGCTTTGGTGATTTTATTTCAGTGTGAATTCAGAGGGGCTTGGGGGTGGGAGAAGCACTGTAAGACAAGTGTATCTTTGCTCTGAAAGTGGAGTTGCTATTAAAAAAAAATGTTTCCAGTTCATTTCACATCTTCATACCTGCTCTGGCTCCTGAGGCTGAGCTCGGGGTCATGCAGAGGTCTTTGTGCAGCTCCTGTGGGTGAACAGGAGGTCGAGGTTTGAGATGGGCTCTGCTGCAGCTGCTCCCAGATCGGTGACTGCTGTCCTTTGCTCCCTCAGGGCCTGAAGAGGAGCGAGCAGAGCAGCATGCTGGACCTGTTCCGCCTGCGCCTCCCCGCTCCTCCCCCCGGCGGGGACAGCGCCGGGCCCCTCTCGCTGAGCACTCCCACGCCCGAGCAGGAATCCTCTCGGATACGGAAACTGGAGAAACTCATCAAAAAGAGACTCTGAGGGAGCAGGAGGGAACTCTGTGGCTCGGGACTGGCAGCAGTGAGTGGGAGCAGAGCTCGTCAGGCTTGTGATGTACAGTGTGCTGCTGAAACACCCGTGTGCTGTCACTCCCAACCCCTGTGATCTCTTAACCATCGCCTGCTGTGGCACTTTCAGACCAAGGAACAAGCTGACCAAGGTGTTTGCCCTTAGCTTAGCAGGAGTGAAAGCCAGGACATTGCCAGGTCCATGTGATGGAGAAAATAGAGGCATCTGGAAGCCACCAGCTACAGAAACAATTTAGATTGGTTCAAAGACTATCTGGCTGTGATACACTTTGTGTCGCAGCTTTTATCCTGGCTGAGCTCCTGCTGCAGCACTGAGTTCTGTTCACTCCCTGCTGCAGAGCTGTTCCTCTGGTTCATTATTTATTGTGGGCTGGGGGGAACCAACCCCAAACCATCACCACCACCAAAACCCCAACCCTTTAACAGCTGGGATCTGGCATCTGCAGCTCCTCTGAGTCAGTGAGATGCCCAGGAGGGAACCCCAAGGCAGCCTTCTCCCCTGCTCCCAGGACAGGCATGCATAAGGCACCGTGAAACAGCAAGGCAAATCCTTTTGAGAACAGGAGGAAAGGGCTGAATTAATGCCTTCTGCACCTTGGCAAAGCTCCTGCCAACCAGCTGTCAGCCTCAGCCACTGCTACAGCTTAAAAGGCCAAGCAGGACATGTGTGGAGCCCTCTCCAGCTGCTTGGTATTTCCCTGGCGTGTGCTGGGCTCGCCACTGTCCCCAGTGGGAGTTCCCATCCTTCCTGGCCAGCATCCCTCCCTCTCTCCACAAAGAGCCCTTCATGGAGCAAGTGTCAGACAGCTCCAGCCCCTCGTTCTCACTCCAGCTGGCGTGTCCTGAGCAGGGATGTGCCACCTTGGCACCTCTGCTGCCCTGCAAGGAGAGGTGCTGGAAATGTTGGTTCTATCGGGGAGCCAGAGCTGCTTCCCGGGACAGGAGGCTTTCAGCAGCTTCAGGCTCCAAGGCCCGTCCTCTCCTCCTCCTCCTCCACTTCCTCCTCCTCTGAGCTTCAGCTTGCAGCAGTGCAGGGGGGAGGAGAACCAGCAGTGAAATATTTTGGAGAACCCAGACCCCTCTTCCCATGGCCCAACTCCTGGCTCCCAGCCACAAAGCCAGCGTGGGGCAGGGTTGGGATCAGTGGATGCTTCCCCAAGGAGTCTCCATGCAGGGAGGCCTCACCTTGTCATTTGCACTGCTGGATTTCTTCCCAAACTCCTCTGTCCCCTTTCTGGGAGATCTTGAAGGCAGATGCCCAACCATGAATGAATCCCACAGGGGTGTAGGGCAGATCAACCAGTTGTGCCTGTGTTATTTAACTCGAGCTTCACTTGCATGTGCAGGAAAGAGAAGTCCTGTACCAGTGTGGCAGGTGAGGAACACCCATGCTGTCAGATGCCTTCCTGGGAGGGTCATGCTCCCCACCAGGGCAAGTTTGGGCCTTAGTGCTGTATTTATTTAGGGGCTGTACTCACAGGGATTGTAAAAATCACTGCTGCACATCGGGAAAGGGGGATCAGACTCTGGGAACACGAGCTCCATCCGCCCAAAGCCAGAGCTTCACTGGGATGGGGAGTGAAGAGCAACAGCAGCAGCACCTGTGGGGAGGGACAGCAGTTTCCCATCACTCCAGTTTTACAAATCTGCTGTCACCTCGTTTATTTCCTCTCCTGATGCCACGTAGGGTGACAAAAGAAGGAACGGTTGAAAGCACATTGGGATTCTGAGCAGCCGTTCCCCAAGGACAGATCTCAAGGTGCATGTGCAGCATGGCTCACGAGGTACCACACTGCAGAGCTGGAGAGGAGGGAACATGGGTTTGCAGAGATTCATTATTCCCATGAGGGGATGAATAATTTATTTTAGATGAATTTTTCTTTGCTTTGTCTAATGCTGAGTCTCTCACTAAATTATGAATAGCTGAAGACGATGTTGAAGTTATCATCGTGTGTCTTACCCAAAGGCTTCCCCCATTTCATTCTCTGCATTTCATTCTATTAGATAAGAGGAAATAAAAGGAGAAATGAATTTTTAGTTTCAGCCTTAGAAAAACGCTACAGGGCTGGGTGTTTGGAATTCCACTTGCTCAGAGAGCAAATCCACAGTTTTCTACTTTTGGTGTGAGAGTTTTGTGCCCCTGGCTCTTGGGTGTTTATTAGATTTGGCAGGTCTCTATTGGTGCATTAGCTCTTTGGAGTTTACAGCTTTGGGGAATAAAGGATGATTATGTGTTTTCTGTACAAAATGCCACTTCTTATGGTTTCAGGCCAGGGTGTAATTCTGCCTGTGTGTGGGGTGTGACGCTGAAATGAATTAAATGGTTACTGATGCTCATTGCTGGGTGTTTTCTGTACAGCTGCCACGCTGCAAACCCCAGCGGCCGGGATGGACCTCACCCGAAACGTGCTGGACCCAGGGCTCCCTGCAGTCTGTCTGCTCCTGCAGCTCCTCTCTGCCTTTCCCACCTTCTCCTCTCCAGCAGCTCCCTGCACCGCGCGGGCGGCTCTGCACTCCCGACCTTGTGCCCCTAAATAATCACATCATTTCTGCTGTCTGCCACTGCGAGAGAGATTTCTGGAGAGATCCTAAATTATCCTTTGAAATTAATGAAGGGGTAGTGCCTGTTTCCACGCGCTGCATGACGCTGGAGCAGCTCCTTTCGCTTGGAGAATTAATGAATCATTTGCTTTTCTCCTGCCGGTCCTGCCCCCTCCGCCCTTGGGCAGGAGCAGCCTGCAACGGGCGCTGGGTGTTCCTTTCTTTCCCCAGATTTACAGCCAGGACTCTGAGCATCCAAGTGACGATGTCCAAGCCTCCACGAGCCTTTTCGTGGCTCCATGAGGGCGGTGGCAGCAGGGCTGTAAAAGCCGATGAAAGCTCGGTGGCTTCGGCCACGTGCTGTCGGCAGCGCTGCCGTCAGTCCTGGTGCTGGGTGAGCACAGCTCCTCTGTGACACAGCCAAACATTTCCCAGCCTTTGGAAACAGCTTTCCATCGTTGTCACATAACACAGGATCCTTCTGATTTGCTTCTCCCAGCGACAGCCCCCGCATGGCATCGCCTGTGGTTCGGTTGCTGATTAAGCCGAGCGCGCCCGGCCTGGTGGAAAGTCCTTTATGGAGGGAGGATCTTGATAAGAGACTTGTGTCTGCCCTGGCCTGCCTGTGTGTGGGCAGTTAGAGAGTAAATAATGTGGACAAACAGGCAGGGGAAAAGATTTCCAATGCCATCAGGGGTGGCACAGGTTGGTACAGTCTGGGAGATTTGAAACACAGTCAGACTTTCCGAGAGGGCAGAGTACACAGCCTGAAAAGCAGAGCCCCTGTACACAGTGACTCAATAGGATTGGAGTTATTGAGCAGTTAAAATTCTGGTTAAACACTTCCTTTTCATCCTGGCACGCAGATTTGCAGGTCTGGAAGGGCACAAAAAATTATCCTTTGTGTCAAGCCACACAAGAATGGCAGGTTTTTGGCTTGTAGATAAGGTGCAGGGAGATTTCCAGGAGCCTGTGGGGCACTGCTTATCCCAGGCACTGAGATCCCTCTCACTTGGACCCTGATTCCAATGGGAGTGGCTGTGGGAGCACCCACAGCCCTCGGAGGTGACTGCTGGGATGTGCCGCAAGTTCCCCCCTCCTGAATTGCACTTCGTGGGTTGTTGGCAGCGCGGGTTTTCACCCAGGAGCTGCACAGCAGCTCTGAAATTGTGATTGTGTTCATCTGGAAACTGCTCCAGTGCTTTCCGAGGCATCTGATTTCATAAAGGGCTTTTATGGGAGATTTTAGAGCAAGGAGTGATCAGCTTTCCTATTGCTTGCAGAGACCAGCATCTCTTTTTTGGGGGGATACACTTAAATCAAAAGGAAGAAAACACCTGTCCAGCACATTTGCTCAGACCCCAAAGATTTCAGTCAAAAATTTTAATGTTCTCTTTCTTTCCATCTGCATTTTTCACCAAAGACAAACAGCCTCATAGTATTTCTTCAAAGGAATGTAAATTCCTTGAGGAAGTCTCCGGAGTTCCCAGCACCGCATAGCTGCAAACCACAGACGCCTACGGCTGAAAGTTCTGCTCTGCTTTTAATTTTGGGGCAGGGAAGGAATTTTTTTCGGAGGTTTGGGTTCACTTGTGCTGGGCCCGTCAGCCCAGACTGCTGCTTTCTGCGCAGGGGAGTGTTGACTTTGGCCAGCTGCAGAGTTGCTTTCCCTCCACAAGAGTATTCCCCCACCGAATCTGATGACATGGCGCAATTATTTCATTAGGATTTTCCAAAAAAGGCTCCCTGGGTCTCCTGTAGTGCTAGAAAGACCTTTTCCTTCTGTTCTCTTGTTTCAGCTTCGGCAGCCTTGCCTGAAAAATGCAATTAGGGGCGGCAGCGCTGCTGCCTGAGCCTTGGGAGCGGGGAGGGAGAAAGAGCAGCCTGGAGGACAAACTTAGGGAGCTTAACCTGGCTGCCAAAATCCTGCTATTGGGGAAAGCACCGCTGGAGGATCTGGCAGCTCTTTCTGTGCTCCCCAAAATCCGTGCTGGCAGCGCATTGGGGTGGTGCAGTGTGAGTTGGACCAGGGATGCTCGTCGGGGCTGGTTTCACAGAATCCCAGAATCATTTAGGTTGGAAGGGACCTCCGAGATCCTCGAGTCCAACCCGGGACCGATGCCCACCTTGTCAACCAGACCAGAGCACTGAGTGCCGCGTCCTGTCTTCCCTTAAACACCTCCGGGGACGGTGACTCCGCCACCTTCCAGTGTCCAATTCCATGCGGCTGCGAGCGAGGGGGCAGCGGTCGGGCTGGGATGGGGACGGGCATACGGGGATGGGAGGACAGGGACAGCGGGAAAACGGCGAGGCCGCAGGAGGACGGGGGGAACCGGGAGGACGGGGACAGCAGCGCGACGGGCGCGACATCGGTGGGATACGGGGACACCGGTGGGATACAGGGACACTGGTGGGATACAGGGACACTGGAGAGATGCAGGGACACCGGAGGGATACGGGGACGCCGGTGGGATGCAGGGACACTGGAGAGGTGCAGGGACACCGGAGGGAGACGGGGACACCGGAGAGATGCAGGGACACCGGAGGGACACGGGGACACCGGCGGGATGCA
>VZTJ01001371.1:161354-282601 GCA_013397795.1 Orthonyx spaldingii
CCCTGGCTGCTCCCCTCGGGCAGCCCCGAGCGCGCCGCCGCCAACGGGCTCCCGGAGCCCGAGCCGCCCGCGCCCTCCGCCGCGGTGAGTACCGGCCCTCCCTGCGCTGCCGGGGCCGCCGGCACCCCCCGCACCCTGCGAACCCTCCGGGGCCGCGGGACCGGCAGCTCCGCGCCCCCGCGGNGGCCGCCGCGGCAGGTGCGGGGCCCCGCAGGAGCCGCTGCCCCTCGGACCCCGCCGTGCGGCACCGCCCGGAGCGGCATCCCGCGGGGAAAGGCGGGTGGAAAGCAGCGGGGTTACCGGGAGCCGGCGTGGGAGTGGGTTGGGAACGAGCGCCCGTGTGTCGCTCCGGTGTAAGCGAGCCCTCGGGCCGCTGTCGTGTCCCGGGAAGGAGGATCCCGCCGCGAACCGGGGCGGCCGGGGCTTTTTAGAAAGCTTCCAGCTCTGGGCTCCATTCTCGGTGCGAGGGAAACTCCTCTCCCTCTTGCCCCAGGTCGGGGCTGGGACGGCATCGCAGCACGGCTTTGGAAATCCCTGTGGAAAGTGAACTCCCGTTATTCCGGAGTGACTTTATTGTGCAAAGACAATGATTTCGGTTAATTGGCTTTTTCACCAAATAGTTTTTGGATGTTGAGCTGCTGGTACAAATACTTTGGAGATTTAGAGGAAAAATCCTTTTTCTGCCGGGGTGCTGCTGTGAAATTGGAAAAGGCCATAGGAGGGAAAGATGCTCAGAGCCCCCTCGCCCCTCGACAGCGAACACACGTGCAGAGGTGGCTTCAAAAACACACACGGGTCGGGTTCCATCCCTTCAGGGCTGCTTTGGTTTCCTCGGGCTGTGGGATTCGGTGTCAGCTCTCGGTGCTGGGTGTCCGGGAGAGGAGCACAGTCCATGAATCACCGCTCAGCGGGAATGAGTTAATCCGTCCCAACACTTCGTGTGTGAATTGGGTTGGATTTAATGCCTTCAAACAGGAGCCACGGCGTAGCTGTGGAGCAAGGAGGTGATAATTTCCCTGTGCCCTGTGATAATTTCCTGCTGCTGTCTGCCCGTGGGTGTACGGGGTGAATCCAGCAAGGAGGGAACTCTCAGACACCTATGAAATATTAGTTATAACTTGAACATGGGTTCATACAGGGAACAGACTACTCTGCACCGAGGGCTTGCATTCCTCTCTCATTTCCCAGAGTGGTTCCTCTGAATTAAGCTCCTGAAGTTAGGACCTTGTCTTCCAAAAATGCCCCTGGCCACCTCCTGGGTGCTGTAGACCAGTGTGGAGTCAGGCCTAAAGAATGCACCTGTAGCACATCTTGGACTAGCAGATCCTCCTGCACATAAATGTGAACCTCAACAGCTCGGTACCAAGGGATAAATAAATCTGTTTTCCTGAGAATGCACTGGATTGTAACATAAAAGTTACAGCAAAATGGTAACATAAAAGATTTTGCATTTTTTTTTTGCAGAGTTCCGTGTTCTCCCCCAGCCCCGTTCTCTCCAGCTGCCCTCCGAGATTGTGTCCTTTATCCTTTGGCGAAGGAGTTGAGTTTGACCCTTTACCACCGAAGGAAATAAGGTAAATATTGTGTTACAGTCATCTCGTTTGGAAGCAGTTAGAGGGGTTAGCCTGTAAAGGAGCAGTTAGGCCTTATCAGTGCCTGTGAGTCAGGTTAATTTATTTGCAGAGCCATTGTTCACCGCAGCTGTACATTCCTGGACCTGCACATTTGTACGGGCCCAAGGAGTGTTCAGCCTCTTTTAATCCCACCCGTATGGTTGTTTTGTTGGTTATTTTTCCAGGAAGACTTTCTTATATTTTACTCTCCTGCTTTTCCTTCCTTGCACTGCTCCAAAATGTTGCCTTTCAATGGATTAACCAGGAGGTAATCGTGAGGGAAGAGCTTCAAAGATCTTTCCAGGACTGTTTCATTAAGGGAAAGGAATTTTGCTCTTGCAACCTCATGGTTTTATAATAAGCACTTTTTATCTTAACAGCTGTGGCTGGTTGTGTGAACTAAAAGAAATGGTAACATTCAGAGGAGTGCATAATTCTTTTTTTTAATGCACTGCATCACTCCACAGCCTGTGAATTATTCCTTTGAACACCATGATTTGCAGTAATGAGGAAAGAAGGCTCCCAGTTGATGACTGTGCAATTAGAGGGAGGCTGACAAAATCAAATGGAAGCCTAATGCAGGGGAGGATAGGGAGAATTATGTCCTGGTGTGGGGAAGGAGCCTGTGCTGTGGCTGGAATTGGAGGCAGTTAACTCCTTAGTCAGTGGAAAAGCCAACACAGAGTTGTCTCAGCGTGAAGGAGACGAAAACTTTCTTTTGCACCCCAGGCACAGAGGATTTGGGTGTGCAAACTGGAGTGTTTTCCTGCCAGCTGCATCTTCAGGAGTTTTCCTTCGGGAGAGTGCCCCGTGCCAGGGGTGATAGCAGAGCACTCCCGCGTGACTCCTGGCAGAGCAAAGCCCAGGAGATAACGTGTGCTTCCCTGGGCGCTCGGAGGAGTTGGGATCTTTGTGTGCCGAGCCTGAACGTGGGTCAAGGCCTTTGGGTCTGGGAAATTGCAGGAGGTTGGTCCGTTCACAGAGCTCGGGGCTGAAAGAAGTTTTGGTAGTGCTGGCAGCTGGACGAAGGGGTGATAATCCTGGGAACCTTGCTAACGTAAGGCTCTTTTCTCATCCCGCAAACGTGCAAGACACCAGCGGATGGTTCTGCGCGAGGCAGCGGCGGCTCCGGGGCTGAGAAACCGCCCCGGTCCCTGACAGCTCCTCTTTGCCACAAAGCCACGAGCAGAGCTCACACCCCGCTGTGTTTCAGGTACACCTCCTCGGTGAGATACGACTCGGAGAAGCACTTCATCGACGACGTGTACCTGCCCCTGGGCCTGAGCGTGGCCTCGTGCAGCCAGACCGTGGTCTGCGTGCCCAACTGCTCGTGGCGCAGCTACAAGGCCGAGGTGCGCTTCGAGCCCCGCCACCGGCCCCGGCGCTTCACCAGCACCACCATCATCTACCCCAAGCACGCCAAGACTGTCTACACCACCACGCTGGACTACAACTGCCGCAAGGCCACGCGCAGGTTCCTCTCCAGCGTGGAGCTGGAAACCTCGGAGTACCTCGGCCCCGACTGCGGCCTGGACGGCTGCTGACCGCAGCTCCCCTCCTGCTCTGGTCCATCCCTAACGTACTGTGCTAACTCCACTTGCTAAAGGCAGGTACAGGCCCTCTCTCTCAGCTCTTAACTCCTGCTTTTCAAGCATCAGAACGGCCCCCGAGCGCGGTTTTTCTGTGGGAACATAACTTAGTAAGGGACTTGTCTCTTCGCCTCCAAAAGCCGTGGGTTCCCTCCCCTTCCCTGCAGCGCAGTAATCAGGTGAAAATAACGGGAAGTGCTTTCCCAGAGGAGAAGGTGGCAGGTAAGGAAGAGTGGGGATCCATGTGATGCCTCGTGGTGATGTGCAAAAAATAAGGGCAGTTCACTCTCTTGCAGAGAATCCACCAGGTCGTTTGGTTACACATAGAGCTGCCAACCATTTCAGTTTAGATTGCGTTTTCTCCAGAAGAACCATCCCCTGGAAACTGCTGGAAAAGGCTAACAGAGAAAAACCCAGAATTCTGCATTTAACACGTACAAAAATGTTAACATATGGCATTCACGTCTTGTGTGAAGGTGTAAATTGGGATGATGAGGGGTTCTGAGCAGAGCAGGAGATGAACTGCTTCTGCAGCTCCAGGCAGCAGAGAAAGGATCGTGTGATTCCAGTTCTTTGGGTGCTCTGTACTCACACCACCTGTGGTCTGTGTGACACACGAGCGTTTCTGTGCCTGTAGTTGGGTTTGTAACAGAGAATACCAGGCCAGAAATCACCCCTGTGTTGTTGGAAAGTCAGATCTTGGTGATGTGGAGGTGGAAAATCACAAGTGCCTCGTTTTCACCCACACTGGCTGTGTGCACTAAGGGAGCTGTAACCAAAGCAAGGTTCAGATAAAGTGCTGGACACGGGGACCCAGAATGGCAAAGGAGGTGCTGGATTGGGTGTGAGACACTGTTGTGGTGGGGTTGGGAGGAGGTGAATGGTAGCAAGGGACAGGCAGGTTTTTAGTTCATAACAAAATCCACAGCTCTGCTTCCCCGCTGAGCTTGTCACGGCAAAAATCCGTGTCCTTGGGATCGAGGATGTCACTGGGCTGGGGCAACCTCTGCCTGTCTGCAGGCTGCTGAAAAACCTCTCCTGAGTGCATGATGAGTTTGGGGACCAAAGGGAATAGCTTCAGACACTATGAAAGTCTGTCTGGATGTTACGTGCGTTAGTTTATCGTGTGCCTTGATGAAAATGAGGCGGAGAGGTTTCCTTCTTTTCCCAGATTTCTTTTTCCTGTGTTGACAGAGCGCAGTGTGGAGAGCATCTGCTTTGGGGAGTGTGGGTTGTGCTGGGTTTTTGAGTGGTGCAGTCACTCAGAAACACCTGATAGACCTGGACACAGCTTTTTCTTATATTCCAAAACTCCTCTGAGGTGTGGGTGTGCAACACCAGTCCTGGGGCAGCTTTTGAAGAGGACTTGGCAATGCACAGCCCCAGGGGTGAGTTTTGTCAGTGGCAGCCTCAGGAGCCTGCTCTTGAGCTGTGCTTAACAAGTGTGTTTGTGCAAGTGTGATGAACGGTGTGGAAGTGTATCCCAGGGAGCTGAGAGGAGTCGGGAGGCGAAGAGCGCGCCAGGAAGGAAACCTTGAGTCTGTGTGGGTTGGGGTTTTTTTTGCTGTTGTTGTTAGGGTTTTTTACTTATTTATTAGCTCAGAATAGAACATCCTTCACCTTTGGTACCTGCCTCAGAAAGGCAGCTCCTGAAACAATCCCAGGATGAGAGAGGACACGGCCGGGCAGGCAGCGCTCCGGAGTTAAGAGCAGCGCGGTGTCACCCTTGAACATCTTGGTCTCAGGCTGCACGACTGGGGAGATGTGTCTTAAACAGCTGATGCAATCCTGCCCTAACTGCTGCCCCAGGATGTCCTGGTGGTGTAACAGAAGGCCCAGCTCACCCCACAGCCCGTGGGCTTGCACGCCCTCCCCTCTGGGATGGGGTTGCTCCATCCATCCCTCGCTCCCCGCACCTCGCTCCCGAAGCAGCTGGTGCTGGCCACGGTTGGACACAGGATTCTGGGAGAACACGGACCCTGGACTGCTCCCACAAATGCTCTCCCAGTGAATCCACTTGGAAGAGATCTAAGAGGAGCTTGTTTTAAGTTGTAACCATTAGTCGTTCCCAGTTAGAAGCAAAAGAACCCACAAAATACCCCTCACGCTCCGGTTTTAGGGTAAAGCACCTGATTTTTATAAAGCAAGCAAACTTAATGTGTACCTCTTAAGAATATTTTAATTGGTAGAGATACCTTTTAAATTATTTATGTTCCAACATTTGCAAAGCTCTGATTAGCTCTGTGCAAGTGTTCTGGTGTCTGTGATGTTTCCCACCCCCTCCTTCTCATTTTCAATTTGTCTTTTACTTTATTGGTAATAAATGATCTGAAAACCATCCTGCAGGGAAGTCTCTTTATTTCTCATTCCAAGCTTTTCAGTGTTTATTGTGGTAGTTACTTAGAAGTAAATACATATTTCCTGCCAATCCCAGCTCCCCTCCTTTCTCTTCTATTTGTTGTTTACATATTCTAGGAGGGTGTTTCCTATATAAAACTGTCTATATTAAAAACCAAACCAACACCAAATGTTGTGGCTTTGTCAGTTTAGTAAGACGTTGAAAAAGTGCTCTGGAGACAGCTGAAACTCCTCTCCATAACGTGTTTGAGTCGTTCATCTGGTATAGTTTTATTTTTAAAGAGAGTTTCTGGTATGGATTTCAGCATATCCTACAAGTGAAGAACTAATCCCTTTCAAATATAACATGTATTTAACCAGGCAGGAATTTATTTCTAAAATGCAGATGCTCAAATGCTGCATTAGTAAACACAGCATAAAAATAAGACTGGAGTGTGTTATGCATTAAACTTTATAAAACCAAAAGAGATGATTATAAGCTGTTGTGTTGAGAGAAGCACTGTGGTGTTTTCCTGGATGCTTAATCTGTTCTTTTAACCTTTCCACATTTTGCAGGCGCGCTGATCGTGTTAGTGACTCCGGCAGAGCAGGAATGGATGCAATTGAACATCAGTTAATTAATTCCTAATGGGTTTGGTTTTTTTTTGCTTACTTTTTATTGTTCATCTGGTTATGTGCTCGTGGAAGCTCTAGAGTTGCATGTAATGACATTATTGGGGTCTGGGGAGCTGTGGAGCTGCTCCGAAGCCGCTGCTTCCTCCGAAAGGCTCTGAGGGCTTTTGGGTATCGTGGAACTTCAAAGTGTTAAACAGGAGACAAGCCAAATATAAACATCAATTCTATATAAAAGGGTCTCTTTGAAGAGCCATTAAGAAAATAAAACTTTAAAAATCAGCACAGTGTCATTCAGGGAAACTTTCAGAAGTGTCACCCAACTTTCAAATGCTTCCTTTAGTGAGGGCTGGGCTGTTCTCCTTGAGTATTGCCATAACACTCCGTATGAAAAACACTCTTTTACTGCAAAAATTTGAAGTAGGGGAGTACAAGGCTGTGATTTTTAATTCATATAGGCCCAATGAGCTTCTAATTAGCACCTACCCTTCCAAGGGAACCCTGTTGTTATGGATGTGCTGTTTCCCTTTCATGTGTGCTGTGCTTCCCCAGAATGTCACATCTGAGGGTGTGATACAGTGAATTTTTGTAACAAAATAAAACACTCAACGATTGGATCAAAAGCCAGGACGTGAGGGCTGGATTCCCACCCTGACTTTGCAGCTTGCTCAAATAAGGTAAGATCATGTGCCTGGAAATCATTTCAGCCTCCAAACAAGGTGTCTGGTCCTTCATCTGCCCATGAACCTTCAGTGCATGGCATGAATACCTGGAAAGTTCAGGTGTAATGCAGTGAATGTTATTTGGAAATAAACCAATAGCAATAATTAGGAATGCTCCACGACAAACACACGGTGTGGAAAGGAGCAGTTTTCATTCTTGATGCAGTCTGAGTTGCATCCATTATTTTAACAGGTTGGTTTGTTTTTTGAAATATAAATGCCCTGCCCTCCACACAGACACAGACAGTGAGTAATCACTGCTAAGCTACAGAAATTATTGGGATTTTGGGTGGCACCCCTGGTGCAGCTCAGAGGCTCCTTCAGCATTCAGCTCACGCTTTGCTCTTCCAGAAAATTACTGCAGGAATCTTCTTTACCTGCTGCTGCCATGGAAGGGTGGGGGATGCCTGGCAGCTGGGAAGTGCTCCTGGATGTACAGTTCGTACCTTTTCCTTCTGTTCACCCTATAAACACGCAGCCTTTCCTGCTCTGCCACGGGATCCTCCAGAATCCCGTCCCAGCGGAGGCTTTGGCTCAGCTGAGCACAGAGCCCTTCCTCTGCTCCACCAGAACCCAGAGTGCTGCAAGCTGGTGCTACAGCCTTGTTTGTTTTTGCATCTTCCTGATTCCCCTCTGCGGTGTGTTGGGCTGGGTCAGGGTTCCTCCCAGGAGCTGGGATTTGAAGCGCTGGAGGGGAGGGGACCCGCTGTTTTTCTGCTAAAATAATAAAAGCAAAAAAGATAAGTGTTGCCTCTGAGGCTTTCCTGCTTATTTCATTAAAATAAAATAATAAAATAAAATGAGGCAACTGCTTGCTGTGCCTTAATAAAAACCCAAATCTACAGGAAAAATAGTAATGGCCCCAAAAATCTTATTTTTAAGTAGGAAATATCTATTTTTCTGATTGGCCAACACAGGGATTCTCACACCTGTTAAATGTATTTATTGAGTCTGTTAATCCATTAATAGCACTTCTGCACTGGCATCAGGTTCACTGTGTTTGCCTGACTTGATTTAAGCAGAAAATTAATTCTTAGTTGTTGGGGATCTTTTTAAAGCTGTTATCCATTAATACAACGACCCATATGATTTTAATTTTTTTTTTAAAATAGTACAATTGCTGGAAACTTTCAGGCACCTTTTGTACTCAGATACTGGAAATGAATGGAATTATTCCTTTACACAGAAGATATTTGGAAATGAACTTCCCTTTTCTCTGGTTTTGACAACCACTCACCCCCACCGATAGATCAGTGCTGTGACCCACACCTGCGGAAGGGCGAATATTTAAATACCCGCTAAATATTTCCAGCATCCCAAATCCTGGGCAGTTTATGGAATTCCCTGCTCCCCGGCAGGTGCCTTATGCCTCCTACTGCTTGCTCGGTGCAGTTACACGTGCTCCGTCCCCGGGACGGATTTGTAGCTGTGCAGGAAAATCTGTGTGGAAACAGGAGTCAGGCGGAGGTTTTAAAGCACCACCGGTGGTTTCCTGGGAAAAGCTGGGTTTTTTCCTCACCTGCCCTCGTGCTGGCGGTGGTGGCAGCGGTGGCACTCCTGCCTGGTGGCTTCTTTCTCCTTGGTGGCTTCGTGCCAGGCGCTGCTTTTGGAGGCGGTCCCGGGTCTCTCTCCTGCCCAAGGACAGCGGCCCTGGAATGGCCTGGCAGGGAGCAGGGGAAGGAAATTCAGCAGCCCTGCCGTGGCCTCCCCCCCTGTCTGTGACCCCTCTCCACCTTCCTTCCCTCAGAGCCTTCCCCCTCCATCTCCCCCCCACCCCTTTCCCTCCTCCTCCTCCTCCTCACCTTCTCCCTTCCCCTCTCCTCCCTCCAGCCTCTTCCCCTCCATCCCAGGGCCTTCCCTCCGCCCTGCCCTGCCCGCAGCTCCGCCGAGGTCTCCAGGGCAGCGGTGGCACAGGGACAAGCCTGGGCTCGCCAATCTGTCACTGTGAGCAGCTCCCCTGCCCTTGTGCCCTGCGTGGGCCGGTGCTGGGCTGTGCTGGGCTGTGCCCGGCCCCTGCGGCCACCCCGGCCTTGTCCCTTGTCCCAGGCACTGCAGCTCCCAGGATTGTCCCTTGTGCCAGGCACAGCAGCCCCAAAGTGCTGCAGGATTTGCAGGAGGAAACATCAAACCCCAATTCATGGCAGGGAGAGCAGCTCCCACCCCTTTGTAACACCCCAGCCCTGTAAATCGAGGTGCTGAGGGAAACCTGGCTCTCCTTTCCTTCCCCTTCCCGTTTCCCTTCCTCTTTCCCAGTTTGCCTTTTCCTTTCCCTCCCTCTCCAACTTTATTCCCACCAGAGTAATGTAAGCACGGTTTCTGAGGTTGCCTGAGGTTTTTGGGGCTGGTGCATCCCTCAGCCCTCCTGCCCTTGCTGCTGGCTGCTGGTGAGAAGAGCTGTGAGGTGCTCACAGCGAGGGAGAGCAGCACGTGTCCTCCAGAGGTGACAAATCATTCCTCAGAACTCCAGGAACAGCAGCTGAAGCAATGCTCCTCTTGCTCGTCCTCTCCCTGGGAACAACTTGTGGTTTAATCCTTTTTGGGTGCTTTCTGCCTCTTCTGATCTGTTCAGGTGTGAGGCTTGGCAGATGCTGGCAGTGGCACTGGGACAGGTGACGGTGGCATCAGCCCCCTGCTCCCACTGATGGTCTCACTCCCAGGCAGCAGCAGCAGCAGGGGCTGGCAGTGACGGTGATTGCTGATGCTGCACAGCAGCCAGAGGGTCCCCAAAGCCTGCCTGTGGGTAAAAGGGATGGTGACACGGGGCAAAAGACAAGGAAAACGGCAGCAGCAGTGATGGGGTGTAAATAATTCATCCAGGCTGGAAAGGCAGCGTGGTATTTTCGGAGAGCGGCTGAGGGAAGGGGATTGCTTGTTGTTAATGACAAGTGGTGGTTGTTGTTAATTTTATTATGATAAAACCTGACTCGCCAGCCAAAATTAGAGCCCAGTGGGAGCTGCTGGCCTGAGCTGCCTGTAAAGAAAATCATCTTCTGACAGCTTTTCCCTGGAATGCCAGGACAGATAGGAGCAGTGTTCTCCTGGTTAACCTGTCCCTTCTGCTGCTGCAGGAGGCTGGGAATTGGGGTGTCCTTGGCAGCAGATTACGTTTTCCTGAAAGGGCATCATCCCCAGGCAAATCTTTATGCACCTTTTGACTTTGAAGGCAACTACAGTGAGAAATTCCTCTAAATTTCCCAATTTATTCACAAATGTGCATCATTTTACCGTGCCACAGAGGCACAGAAGCTGTGTATGGTTCTGCCACATGGGCTGCTAAGGAAGGCTTCTGAAATGGTGTTGTGGGTGCTGCAGGCTCAATGTGAACCAGGAAAGGAGAATTAGACCTGAGCCTTGCCCGTGGAAGCAGAGTGTGCATCAGAACTGGGAATTTTTCTTTAAAACAGGTTAAAAAAGCAGCTGAGTTTGCTATGAAGCATCAATATTCTCCCAACGTTTGCTTTGTCTTGTACATCCTTGAGCAGGTGCGCTCGGTAAACAAGACCTTTTCTGGTTCAGATTAGGGATGGAATCATTGACCTTTTTATTAAGGAAAAGTAATTAGAGGGACGAACACAAATTGAATCAGAGGATTGCAATCAGAGCAACAGCTTGGAGAAAAGGCCTGGACTTGTTGCTGTCAATTGTGAAGCAGCTGAACTGAGCTGGGGCAGTCAGGGGGATGGGGAAGCAGTGCCAGCCAGCTCCTTGCCAGTTGTCAGCCTGTTTTCCTGGGAAATGGTCGTGCAGAGATAAGAATCTAGCCAGTTTGGCCTCCTGGTGTTTAAAACAGCTCATTATGAACGTTATTAGTTGAGTATTAAAACTTTAATCATCCACCTGAAGCCCTGGTGCAAATGCTGAGCAGGCTGTGACAATCCTCACCTGAAGGAGGCTGTGGTTACCCAGGGATGAGAGCAGATCTGTGGGAAGCAGCTCCAGTTCCTCTGCAGGACACCAGAGGCACGAGCTGAACCTCTCCAAAAAGCTGCTCTTTGCTTTCCATTCCTTGAGGAACGTCCCAGCCTGAGGTGACACAGGAGAGGTTCCCTGTGTGCTGGGAGGAGAAGGGATCGGCTCAGGGCATCCATGGTGTCACTCCAGCAGCTCTGGGGAGCCTGCAGGAGGAGGTTGTTATCCCTTATTGTCCTTGTCACGGGGATATTTCAAATCACTGGCAGCTGCGATCTGGTGAATAATTCAGCGAAACCCATCATCGATAAAAGAGAGGCTTTGAAGGGTTCTCTGGGTGGAACTGGAAGTGCCTGCCTTCTGAGAAATGAGTCTATTAAAGCTTGACTTCGTGCTATCACACATAAAACCTGTGTTTAGCCTTTAAAAATTTTTAATGTAACGTCATTTTTATTCCCTGTGACACCCGGCTACCAAGGCCCAGCCTTGCAGGCAGACTCCAAAGCATCTGTGGGGACCCTGACAGGCAAATTCAACAGCAGGATGGATGCAGGCTCTGAGATGTGTGTCATTTCCCTGCCAGCACAGCTGGTTAAATAAAGAAATTTATCTTTTTCCTGAAGTTGGCTGAACCGTGTGTTTAATTTATTTATATTATTGACTGTGTGGAAGAACTACCCTGGTGTGAAATGTCATCATCAAGTGCTTTCTTCCACAGAACTGCAGGCAAAATGCCTCCTCTGATGTGTTTTTCAACAGTTGCCTGAACCAAAAAGCAAAATGTGTGCTTAGACTTGAACTTAATTCAGGTGAAAGACACCTGAGGGTCCCTCAGCTTACCCTGAGTGGATGTGTGGGGGTGAAGGATCCTGCAGAGCCTCCAGATTTCTCAAGAGCAGGCTCTGAACAGGCCGTGGAAACACAATTTATTTTCTCTTCCTTTCTCTCTTTCTTCTCTCATTTTCCCCCCTTCCCTCCCTGTCACATGGCAAATTTACTCACAGCATCCCCTGGACATTTAGAGAGCAATGAGCCCAAATTTCTGTGTTCTGTGCAAAGGAATAATCGTGTTCCTGTGATTTGCTGTTGACTCACCATTGGATCCCAGGCTGTCCCTTCACAAAACCAAATTTTGCTGCTGTTACCAGCAAATGTCTGTTATTGGGATCGCTCAGCAGATCTGGGTTGAGTTTTAAAAGGTCTGAGCTCCCCATGGCTGTCCCAGGCCTGGCAGGTGGCTTTGCTTCGTTTCTGTTGTGAACATTTTTTTTTTTAACCCCTGCAAATTCCGTTTTTTGTTGGGGTTGGGTTTTTGTTTGTTTGTGTCTTGTGTGGCTTTTGGTTTGGTTTCTGTGTTTTCTTTGCTTTGGGGTTTTTGTTTGGGTTTTTTTGTTTGGTCTCCTTGGGGTTTGTTTTGGTATCGCCTTTCCTTGTTTATAGTTGGGTGGATTTTTCCCCTGCGTTCTTACTCTGTTCTGGGACGCACATCTGGCTGTGCCCACAGCCCAGAAAAAGTCCTGGGGCACATCTGGCTGTGCCCACAGCCCTGTTCTGCTCCTGGTGAACATCTGGCAGTGCCCAGAGCCCCACACAGGTCTTGGTGCACATCTGGCTGTGCCCACATCCCATCAGCTGTTCCTAGGGCACATCTGGCAATCCCCTCCAGCCTCTCCCAGCACACATCTGGCGGTGCCCACACCCTCTCCAGCCTCTCCCATCGCACATCTGGCTGTGCCCACACCCTCTCCAGCCTCTCCCATCGCCCATCTGGCTGTGCCCACATCCCCTCCAGCCTCTCCCATCGCCCATCTGGCGGTGTCCGCACCCCTTCCATCGCTCCCCGCGCACACCTGGCGGTGCTCGCACCCCTTCCATCGTTCCCCACGCACATCTGGCGGTGCCCGCATCCCCTCCAGCCTCTCCCAGCGCACACCTGGCGGTGCCCGCACCCCTTCCATCGCTNCGCCCCTTCCATCTTCCCCCACGCACATCTGGCGGTGCCCGCATCCCCTCCAGCCTCTCCCAGCGCACACCTGGCGGTGCCCGCACCCCTTCCATCGCTCCCCGCGCACACCTGGCGGTGCCCGCACCCCTTCCATCGCTCCCCGCGCACACCTGGCGGTGCCCGGCGCCGCTCGGGGCCGCTGGCTGGCGGCTGCGGGCTCCAGCAGGGGACGCGCGGGGCGCGGAGGGCGGGCGGGGGCGGGCGCAGGTTCGGCTCCGTTTCCGCCTCGTCCCGCCGGGGCAGCGGCTCCGCGGAGCGGCCGCGGGTGAGGCCGGAGCGCAGGTGGGTGCGCGGGGGCAGCGGCTCGGCTTTGCTCGGCTCAGCCCAGCCTAACTCGGCTCGGCTCGGGGCGCTCCGGGCGGAGGTGGAGCTGAGTTCCAGCGCTCGGCTGTCGGGCACCTGTAAGACAAGCGCCGTGCCCGGGATCTGTGGGTTCTGGGAATGGGGAGAAGCTTGGAGGGGCCCGAGGCACCCACGGCCGGGGCTCCACGGGTGGGAGAGTTCCCTGAAAGGCTGCGGGGAGCGCTCCGGGAGGAGCTGGGTGATGGCCGGGATGAGTCCTGTGAGCCTGCCCCGGGGCTGGGCTGGGTGAGCTCCACAGGTCCCTGCCCACCCCAGCCCTAATGTGAATTCGGGGGGAATTCAGGCTCCTGGAGGGAATTAAGTGTAAGTGGCAAAGATGTGGAGGGAAACGAGCCAGAACTGGGAAGGTGAAAGCGAAGTGGAAAAGTTATCAGCCACCTCCTGCTTTTGAGAGCTGCTGCTGGGCTCCCGCAGGGTGCGAGGTGGGAGAAGCCTGGAGGAGGAGGGATTGCCCCCTCCGAAAACCCCAAAAAGCGGGTTTGAGGCACTCTGACACTGCGGGGTGGTGGGTGTTGTATGAGCAGGTGACAGCCTCATGCTGTGCCCACCCTCGGGGTTTTTGGAGCGCTTCAGGTTGGCTCAGCTGCTCTCCAGCTCCTGGGCAAAGTCCAGGGCTTTCTTTCTGCTCACAGCAACGATGTCCAGGGTGATAAAAGCCCTGGAGCGGCCACGTTGGTGATGCTGTTCAAAGGACGCCCAAAACCAGCGTTATTCCTTAAGGATGCTGAAAAAAGCCGTTCCCTCCCCCAGAAGTGCTGGCAGGCCTGTGGCTCAGAGGACAGGGAGCTTTTTGGCAAGGCCTGGCCGCTCAGCAGAGTTTCTCCTCTGGCCACGAGCTGTTCTTTTCCTGGTTCACTCGAGGTGAAAGAGCCTGGCATGCGGCTCTTGTGCGCGGCATTCCTTGACAAACTGCCTGTGCTCAGCTCTTCCCTCCTATGTCCAACTCTTTCTAAGAAACGTGATGCTCCTCTGGAGGCTGGGAGGTGCCACACGCCAGCCTCAGGCCTCCCGAGCTTTTCAGCACATCAGAACAGTGAAATGAGTTTCTCTAATTGGCCATTTAGATGCTAATTTGCTTCTCGCAGGCCTATGCCAGATCAACTTGCCCCGGAACGCGAGTCGGAAAGAGCCGGCTGTCTTCGTGAATTATTCACTTTGCATAACGCACCTGCCTGGCTGGGGATCAGGAGGAAATGGGTCCAAAGTCTGATAAATAAAGATACACCTTGGCAGGTGGAACAGTGCTGGCTTTCCTCCCCGGCATCGTGGGGTGCTGGGAGGCTGCTTTGCTTTGGCAAAACCGGGTGGATTTTTTTACAGCTCACCATATCTCAAGTGGCCAACGAGTGCCTCTCGTTAATAAAAGCACTGTTGGTGCTGGATTTTGGCTTTCCTGCGGAGCTGATTTTATCCTCCCACTCACATGGACCTCCAGCGCATTGTATTTTATGAGCTCCATCTTAAAAGCGGTTTGGCTCCTTGTTGCTGCTGCCAGGATTGGGAAGCAGCTCTGGTGGACTGGAAACTTCTTGGTTTTCCCCCCAGACCTCATCCTCACTGGCTCCTTTGCCAGCTTGGCCGTACATGATAAGAACACCTCCCAGTCGGTGTTTAACTGGGCCAGCTGGTGTTTAGTTTGGGCTGGGCCGACCAGAATGAGGATCTCAATGAGGTTGTCCCCATTTTTGCTGGCGCTGATGCTGCTTAGATTGAACTTTCATGAGGAGACAGACTGGGAGAAGTCTGTCTGATTGGGCCCCTAAGTTGTTGTCCCCAAGCTTTGTGGTGTTTGTTTGGATGTTGTGTTTTGGCCCAGCCTGCAGAGCTGCAAGTCAGACCCGATCACGTTGGATTCCCTGTGTCTCTTGGCTCTCCATCTGCTGCTGAGGGTTTGCGAGGAATGGCAAAAGGCTGGTCCTCAGCCCTGCCCTGGTGTCTCCCTGCCTGACAGAGGTGCTGGGGATCTCTGCCGTGCTTGTGCTTCCTGCCTGCTCAGCCCTTATAAAATCCTTTTCCAGCATTTTATTGGTGCCCACAGCAGGCTCCCGCTGAAGGGGCTGACAAACCGCTGGCCGTGGGCGTGAGTGAGCAGTTCAAAGTGGTTTGTGTGTGAGAAGAACTCCTCTGGAGCCCTGATGCAGCCGGCACTCGTGCAGGCACGGCCTTGCTCTGGCTCCGAGACTTGGCCAGACCTTCACGGTGGAGTGTGCGTCTTCTGCCACTTCACAGCAGCCGTGTGGTTTAAATACAGCCTTAAAACGTGAGGGGAAGAGCTGTGTCTGGAGCAAATCACCTTTCCCTGCTGTGCCTGGGAGGAACAGGGCCCGGCTGGTGGGCTGGGTTAACCTTATCAATCCCTGCCGCTCATTCCCCCCTCTGTCATGGCAACACCAGCAAACACTCGCTCAGTTGCCAAGGTTTCCCGGGGATAACGGGGTCTGGAGCAGAGCAGGGAGTGATCACACAGTGCTTCTTTCTTGGAGGGAGCAGCCACTCCGAGGGAGAAACGGGGCCAGCAGGTACCTGGGAGTCCTGGGGGAGGTGAGGCCCTGGGAGCAGCAGAGGTAATGACACGGCTGGGGAACTGGGAGCTTGGTTCCAGCCAACTGTTTCATTTTGGTTTGGGTTTTTTTTTTTTTTTTTTTAACGAAGTATTTAAAAGAAATTTGCCTAATTAATTTCCTATGAAAACAAATTAATCTAGACACGAGCTGCTCAGCTGAAAGAAGCAGGCAAATGAAAGCTGACTGGAGGCCTCCTCGTGGGCCCGCGTAGGACATTTTTTGTCTTTGCAGGGCTCTGAGGAATTGATGCTCCGTGGGCACCTGTAATGAGCCCGGCTGCAGGAGGGCTGGTGCAGGCTGTGCTGTCACTGCTCGAGGAGGTTTTTCTGCTGCCATGAGTACCTCAGCGTCAGCAAGACCTTTCAGTTTTAACTTTGATGTAGTCAAGGTAAAGTCAAAATGTGGTGGAGGAGTGGGGAGGGGACTTGGTATGGTCAGATGATGCTGGAAAAGCAAGCTGGTAAATTCGGGACAGGAAAATACTGGGGGTGTTAAATACAGAGCTGCAGGCTGGGTCAGGCAGTGCATGATCCAGGAATCTCTGGAGGCTGGGAGGGTGTTCTGGATAATTATTGCTGTGTTGTGCTTTGCTCTTACATTCTTCTGTAAGCAGCTGCCCTTGCAGCTGGGGAGATGGCAGGTATGACCTGCTGTGACTGTGCTCAGTCATTGAGGTAAAATGCATCCTGTTCACGTTGATTTTGTGCTGAGAAAACCTGGCTCCTTTCTCAGAAATTCCTTGAGGAGCGTCATGTCCAAGGTCTGTGTCTGCCTGCCACTGCTCCCTTCGCTCAGGCTTTTCCCTCAGATTGAAGTCATGTTCTCAGTTCTGGCTGCCAGAGTACAACTCTTATCGTGGAGACAGCAGCGGCAGAGCCACGTCAGGGCTGCAGGCAGGGATGTGCTCGGTTCTGCATCCTCCAGGATGCTCCTGGCCCCACGGGGAGGGTCGGCCCTGCAGGGCAGAGCTCCTCCCCCGAGCTGCTGTGCCAAGGGCAGCCGGGTGGACTCACATTTAATGAGGTTTTGTTTCACATGACTTCCTCCATCACGGGAAAGGAATGAACAGGTGGAGTGGTTTTAAAGCAGGTCATGGAATATCAGTGAGAGCTGCCTTTTAATCCTGAGTTCGGGTAAAAAGCAGAGTCTTGGAGTGGGAGGTTTTCTTTCTGTGGCACAAAGTGCTTGTGCCTTGCTGTGTCCGTGTGTGCAGGGCACTTGCAGGTGGGCCAGGAGCTGTGGATTTCTCTTCTTCTCTCACTGGTAGAGACTGGCTGCTTCTACCCTTCTGTAGCTTGTTGAGAGGGGAGGAGGACAGGGAGGGGATGGCTCGGTGCTAACTGGAGTATTTTTGGGAGAGAACGCAGGAGAGAGATGTTTCACCACAGCCCATGGAAACGACTCCCCGGGCTGGCGTGGTTTTGCTGTCTGCGTGTTTCTGATTTCCCTGTACTTCTTGTCCTGTCCTGAGATAAGAGGGAAGATGCTTCCACTCCTCTGGCATCATACCCCTGCCCATCAGAGACAGTCCTTTCCCTCCAGTCCTGCTTTTCCCCCAGCAGTCCCATTCCTTTTTCCTTCTCCAGGGTGTGTCCCCACCAGGCTTTTCCCGGAGACAAAGGTGCAAATCCAGCAGCTCCCACCAGAGGAGACAGCACATCCCGGCGCTGCCGAGAGAAAACACTCCTGTAAATATTTCAGGGAATAATCTCTCTGAAAAGTCTTTTGGGATCTGATGGCTCTTTGGGCTGTGTTTTGTTTGCCTTCTCGCTTTGCAGATGCTGCTCAGGGAACGGTGGAGGACAGAAAGCGTATGCTGAGTAACAGGAGGCAAAAGACCATGACATTGCTTGTTTTTGTTCAGTCACGCTGAGCAAAGCTCACTGTGCTGTGAGGCTGGAGAATGCCTCTAAGCCTCTCCTGAGAAAAATGCTCAGCTCATGTGCTCTATTCTGACTCGCCTTCAGCTCTGCTAGAGCAGATAAAGCTCTGCTGAGGAGGGGCAGATGCCTCCAGCACAGCTTTCCACCCTGCTGGCAGAGCCCACTCCTCTGCCCTGGCTCTGCTGTGGGGCTCAGCTCCAGCTCCAGCTTTTATTCCAAAGACCCCCCAGCCACCACAGGCTGCTTGCCTGGAGCCCTGCGTGGACACAGAGCGTGGGCTGTGCTGTTCTTCAGGTGCTCATGAGTGGGAGGGAGGAACACATGGATCAGCTGAAGAGTAATTTAATATATGCATTTGTGTGGGGGGCTACGTGTGCCTGTAAGCCTGTAACCACACATCACAGGCTTGGGAAACCTCTGGAAAATCCCAGGTCAGCCATTCTGTGTGAAATTGTAGCTTCTCTCTGCTTCTAACCCAGGCCTGAGGGCGGGAGCCTCTGTGTTCTTTTCGCTGTTCACGCCTGATTGCTCCCCTGTGTGCCAGCGCTGTAGGATGTGTGTGGGGAAGGTGTTCTCCGTGTTCTCTCCTCGCTTGAGATTGTGAGGAAGATTAAAAGAGCAGGAGGTGCTCTGGGACCGAATGGAAATGCAAACCCAGTGTGTGGCACTGAGCAGAGTGGGGAGAGCAGTTGGTGCCAGGGTTCAAGGGTTTCTTCTAGGGACGATCTCTTTCAAAAGCCATCACCTTAACTACTGCAGTGAAGGTTTAAAAACTCATGTGTGATGCTTCTGTCTGTCCTTCCTGTCTCAGCCGTGTTTCCTGCAGCTCTCCCATCTCCTCCATGCCTCACTTTGCTGAACCGTCAGACTGTGCTGAGCATTCACCCTTTAACACACATCTCCCCTTGCACTGGAAGAAATCTGTGTGGAATTTCCCCTCTTCCCTCCTGCCTGTTGTCAGCACTGCATTTTCAGGCTCTCCCCAGAAACTGGGATGGCCAGAGAGGAGGGAACTGGTTCATTGTCTGTAACTGGTTTGGCTCTGAGGGCCGAGGTGGGGTTTGGCAGGAGGGAGCTGTCAGTTCTGTTGGCGTTTCTGTGCTGGGGGATGTGTGAGCTCAGCACAGGAGGGAGAGTTTGATGTGCCCAAGCTCCGTGTGAGGGGGCCAAGGCCATCGGGCTGTGCCTGGCACAGCAGCACAGAGCTCTGTGTGGCAGCAGCAGATAGCAGGGGCAGGTACAGCACTGCTGGGGATTGAGACTGGAAAAAGCGTCTGCTTGGGAACTCCAGCCCAGCTGGCAGGTGATACACCTTGCCTGCCATTGAATCTGATTCCTGGTTGCCAACCAGCATTAAACACGTTATCTCTGCCCAGCAGGTGTGGTTTCAAAGCTGGCAAGTGTCTGTGCTGGGGACAAGCACTAATACCTGGGAATTTATGCATTAGGGCTTGCGAGACACTCTGCTGGAGAGCAAATCCAGCTGGTTGAAAGCTTGGTGCATCGAGGCTGGTTTAGCATCCATTGAAATCTTCTGGCTGTGCCTGTCCCTTGGTGCTTCCCGTTCTTCTGAGCTGCTGATAGCACTCAGAAATGCTCGGCTGCAGAGCCTCTTTGGGGAATGTTTCTCCCACGAGCGTCTGGAAGTTGGTTCTTGCTGCTTTACTGAGCAGTTCAGTGGGACTGTCACTGAGCACAAGCAGTCACTGGTGTGGCCATGCCGGGGACAGGAGCCACAGCAGGAGATCTGCTGCAAGAGGTGCTGTCTTAAGCATCAGAGAATGCAAACAAGCTGCTATTGTAGGCTGGAGTTATAAATACCAGGCTATTACGGAGGCAGTTTTAATGAAGGAAGTGACTTGCCACTATTCATGCTGATTGTCGCGTGGGTTTTTGTTTGTTACCCCATTAAGAGGTTAAAAAAAAAGGCAACTGTAGCTTCTTTGTGTCCTTTAGAGTGGGTTTCTCTGTCAGAACTGCAGCGCTGGGGCTCTGGGTGGGGAGGCAGAGATTATTCTTACAGACAATGCTCTTCTCTAGTTCGAAATGAAAAATCAGGACTGACAAAGAGTGTCTGGATTTTTTCTTTTTTCTCTTTTTTTTTTTTTGTGAGAATATACCATAAAATCCAAACTCCCAGCCTTGCCTTCAAGGCATCTGAAGGTATTTATTGGCTTATATTTTATGGGACTGATGGTATGTTTTTATCGCTGTCTGTGGGTGAGAGTCTGTCTGCTCCCACCGTGGGTGATGCTGGCAGATCACCTCTCTTTGTTTTGGTGCTGTTTGCTTCTTTCAGGTGTGACCCCTGCCAGCCCAGCCCACCCCTCCCCAGCCTGGGGCCATGGCTGACATGATTTTCGGCAGCGGGACGGGCCCCTGGGTTTGCCCCAACGACCGGCAGCTGGCCCTGCGAGCCAAGTGAGTCCTCCCCACCCTCCTCCTCCTCTCCTCCCAGCCTCAGCTCTGCTCTCAGAGCTCTCCCGGTGTCTCCGTGGAGCACTGGGCTGTTGGCCTCATCCTGCACCCATGGGAATCCTTCCCACTGCCCTCCCCTGGGTGAAAGGAAGGGTTGGAGGCAGGCTCAGATCTCTGCAGCACCTTAAATATAATGGGTAGCATCCCCCAGCTGCCAGCAGCCTTTTGTTTTAGGAACTTGTCACTCGATCTCATTTTCCCCTGAAGTTAAAATTACTGCACAACCTAAAGACTAAAGGGATGGGGATGAGTCAAGCACCAGAGCTGCATTTGTCTTGGATGCTTTCCTTCCCTGGCAGCTGGGACCGCGCCACCTCTGCTCCTGCCTGAACCCCTGGGCTCAGCTGCTGCTGCAGAGTTTTAGAAAACAGGGGAACACCCCATGTTTTGAAGGGGGCTGCCTGGCTGGGAGCAGTGCACACCACTGCCACTTCCCCAGCCTGCAGAAAGCCTCAGCCAGACAGTGGTGCCTGAGAGTGCCCTGCATTCTCCTTGCAGCCATCAGTTTATCCAGTGACCTCCAAACCCCTCCTGAATGGTAATTAATTAATTGAGCTGTGAAAACTCCTGCCTGTCGCCAAGTGAGCCAAGGAGAAACATCAGCAGCTGCATGTGAGGGTTTGCTGAAGTCCTCGTGTGAACCTGGGCTAGACCAAGGGAGGATGTTGCCAAATTTATATTTCTAGGCATGCCCAGCGATTTGTGTGTTTGAACTGAGGGCAGTAGGGATGTGTGATCTTGGAGGGAGGAGGGTGATGGTGATCCCTGTGTTTGGGAGCCTGCTCTTGGCATTTGTGGTGCCTGGCATCAGAACCCATCTCTGCCAGGGTATCCCCAGGAGAGCCAGCCCCGGGGGTGCTCTTCTCTTTATGGGCAATAACGGGGGGCTTGGAGTGCTAAAACACAAACTGGAGTAGAAAGGGAGGTGAGAGGGCAGGGAGAGACAGCACAGCACTCGGTGCTGCTGCAAGGGTGATGTGGAAATGTGGTCAGAGAGAGGAGGCTCCTGCTTTGGGCGTTAGTCGTGAACAGCCTCCCCTGAGGGCAGCTGACGTGGGTCTGTGTGGCTGGGCAGCTCCAGCCAGGGGCTTTGTGCTTCCCTTTCCCAGCTGAGTTCTGCCCTCCACCCCCTCCCACAGGCTCCAGACGGGCTGGTCAGTGCACACATTCCAGACTGAGAAGCAGAGGAAGATGCAGGCTCTGAGCCCCAAGGAACTTGAGGTCATCCTGGGAGTCATCCGCAAGGCAGAGCAACTGGACACGGCGGAGCAGCAGCGCATCGGGTACTGTCACGTTCACTGTCCCCTTCCCTCCCAAGGCAAGGTCAGCACGGACAGGAGTGGCTCTCCCAGCTGCCTGAGCTCAGCCTCCATCACTTCCTTAGCTCAGATATTTTCTGCATCCCTTAGGTCAGATATTCTCCCCTCCCATGCTGCCCGTTCGGAGGTGATGACCACTGGGGAGGATGTCGTGTTTTCCTTCTCCATTAAGTCTTTCCATGCCTTCTTTGAGCCTTGGGGATTGCTGAGGCTGCAGCCCTGACACAGTCCCTGGAAAATGCAGGCGGTGCTGAGGCAGTGGCCCTGGGAGAGGCTGGGAAGATGCTGGGCAGCACAGGAATGGCAGCAACTGCCCACGGCTGGTGCACGGATGGCTCAGGATCGCTCCTAGCAGTGCAGTCAGGTTTTCCCTTGTCCACACCAGGCCCCTGGGATTTTGCCTGGAGCAGAGAATGAGTTTATGTTCTAGTTGGCTGAGCCCTCTGGATGGGGTTTGCTAGCTTGAATTATTTAATTTACAGGCATCCTTTTGCTGCTGCAGGTTCCCATTTGCTCTCAGTCCTGCTGGAGGTCTGGCCTGAGCTGTGTCTGTGATCGTCCTACACTGATTACCTGTAAAGCCAGGGAGCTGGGCAGCCCTGCAGCATTTCCCAGCACTGTTTGTGTTCATGAGACAGGAAACCCCAGGAACTCCCAGCCCGTGTCCAGCAGGCCCAGCTTCCTGCTTCTCTGCTTCCCTGTGCAGAGCTCGTTAGCGAGGGCTAATGAGAAGTGACAGCGATGTTTTTGTGATGAATGGGAGACCCCAGCAGCAGCCAGTGACCCTGGGGGCCTGGCTGTCCCTGTGTGGCTGCTGGTGGAGCTGCAGCAAGTGCTACCCTTGCAGCTCCTGGGGTGAAGCATTCTCTGAAAAGCCTTTGTTAACCCCCGGCAGTTCTTTTGTGCCGGAGTCCGAGTCGAGGATCATAAACCCACTAATGATGGCTGGGTCTGGCTGTGCAGCCTGACCTCCCCACCACGGGCAGTGCCTCTTTCAAACAGCCCTTGCCTTGCTCTCAGAAGGGCCATGGTGGATGGGACATTAGCACTAATGAGGATGGGATTCGTGGATATTGGGATCGCTTCCTCCCGGTGCTGCCGCTGATAAATGGCCCGGCTGCTCCTGTCCCCTCCACAGATGGAGGCCTGAAGGCTGCCAAGCAGTGATCTCATGGCACAGCAGCCTTGCTCTGCATGCTCTCCACGCCCTGCGTCCTGATTGCTTATCCCGCCTTCCTGCCCTCTCCCAGCCCTGCTGTTGCAGACCCTGTGCATACATATGTGCTTCTTGACTCCCAAATAGGCCGTGGAACGGAGCAGGGAGCAGTTGCTGCCATTCCTGTGCCATAGCCAGGCTCATTTTGGTCTGATGGCTTCAGTCTGGCTGGTTTTGCTCTTTGGTTTCAGCCTGGCCTTCCTGCTTCTAATGGGACATGGGCAAGGCAGTGCCTGCAGTGCTGCTTTCAGGGAGATGGAAAAATGGAGAGGGCTCAGCAGGTTTAGCTCCTTTGCCCTTTCCCAGTGCTTTTTGACTTGCCCTGGTCTGAGCACTGAAAGCTTTTCCTGCAGTGCTGTGACCTCTGCTCTGCCTCTTGCCCGCAGGCGCCTGGTGGAGAGGCTGGAGAACATGAGGAAGAACGTGATGGGGAACGGCCTCTCGCAGTGCCTGCTCTGTGGGGAGATGCTGGGGCTGCTGGGCAGCTCCTCTGTCTTCTGCCAGGACTGCAAAAAGGTGGGTTTGGTCAGACATGCCTGCTCCTGGCAGCAGAACTCGCTAGGAAACACCACCAGGCCCCTTGGAAGCTGGAGAGCTCTGCAGGATTAACTTATTTTATTCTCATTGGTGCTGTCAGACCATTGAGGTTTCTCTCGCAACCTGGGGATAAGAAGAGGTTCTTCAGGACCCTAAAGTGCCTAAGCTGCTCTCAGTGCTGGGATGGGCTGTGCCAGCCCCTTCTGCATCTCCCAGCTGAGATTTGCAGAGTGGGACAAGGGGCAGAGACAGCTGTCAGAGACAGCTCACACCAGTCTGTGAGCTTTGCTGCTCCTCACTGCAAGGTCTGCCCTGAGACCTTCCAAGAGGACTCAAGTCCATCCTCAAGCTCCAGAGTAGTGTTAAGTTTTCCAGCCCTGTGCCTCAGGGACTGCCTGTGTTGTGTGTGTTTGTGTCAGCACCAGGGAGAGCCCTGCTCTGGCAGCACCCCAGGGATGATTCCTGCCCCTCTTGGCTCCACAGCCAAGGGGTTAATCTGTATTGCTGTGGAGATGATGATCTCCAAGGCAACCACCTCATCCTGCCTCTGCTGGGAGGCTGCTTTGCCTGCACTTGAAGCCCATCTTCCCCTGGGGAGTCACCTCTGGGAGTTCCTTCATCTCAGCATGTTGCCTGTGGAGAGGTGAGGGCGCCTGCTGGGTGCTGGAATGTTCCTGAGTGAGTGAAACCTGCTGCTTTACCATGGGCTGCTTCATGCTGGCACCTCTGTGGTCGGGCAGCTCTGCAGGCCATGGGGAACAACCTTCTGTGGCACTGCTGGCCTTTGTGGGACGCAGTCCTCGTGCAGAGCAGGCTGCTGTGAGCTCTGCTGCCCAGCCCGTTCGCAGGAGTCACCGCAGGGATTGTGCAGGAGATTGCTTGTAAGGCAGTGCCTGGGAAAGGAAACACAAATCTTGGAGCCCCCGGGTCCTAAGCCATGGGGAAAGCAGCTTTTGAGGAAGGGGTGTGGAAGGAAGCAGCAGTGGGAAGCGAAAGGTCTGGTTTGAATGGGAGCAGCTCTGGGAGCAGCGTGGTCCCTGTGGAGGACGAAGGGCTGGGTGACAGGCAGGAGGCTCGTGGCTGCTTCCTGCATTGCAGGCATGTGGAATAACAGGATGTGCTCTGCTCCTGCCTCCTTCCCGTGGCAGTTCTGCTCTCACCTTGTCAGAAGCCAGCTAAGTCATGTTGCCACGGGGCTTTTCAACCAACTTCCTGTGAACCCTGTACACTGTTGAGGAGGCAGAGGCTGCTGCAGACACTTCCCAGCCCTGTCCCTTTGCAGGCAGTGACCCTCAGCTGGTGGGACAGTGTGAGCCTGAGGCTCTGGTAGGGCTGTGACCAGAAAACCCCAGAGAAAAGCTGGGGGTTTTTTTAATTTCTTTTTTTGTTTTTTTTTTTTTTTAAATGTTTATACCCTTTTTGTCTGGAGTCTGTTGACCAGTTCAGCAGCATTCGTATCCAGGTTGATTTAAGTGAGATCCTACTTTTCCAGGGTGCATTTTGCAGCCGATTTCAGACTGACTGCACTTTTCAGCTCTGTGCCAGCCCAAGGCAATGCTGCCTGAGAAGCCCTGGGCTTCTCCCCTTCTGCTTTTTACTGTTGTGGAGCGAACTCAGGGAACAGCCAACCCTTCAGCAGAGCACAGAGTGAACTGCTTGTTCCCTCTTGTGCAGGATATCCATCACTCATGCAGTGCTGTGTGCAAGAAGCAATTTGTCAGGGAATTATGAATTTCTAAAGTTCATGTTTTTCTCGCAGGCACTGCTCTGTTACCAGGTCATTGCAGCCCACTTAATTCAATAACAGGAATTGTGATGGTGCACCTGCAACACAGCAAAGAATTTACCTTCAGCAAGTCCCCCCTGCTGAACAGAGGTTCTGCATTTCTGATGGATCCTCTGAGTGCCACTTCCTGCTTTATAAAGAATGCTTTCAGTATTAGTTTTTATTATCTCGGCAATAAAGGCATTGTGGCAAGACAAAGGTGTGTGCAAAGCCAGGTGTGTGAACAATAGCAGGAGCGAGGCAAAGCCCAGCGTGCCATTTCCCATGCTGAGGGGATTGATGTCGTGTGTAAGAGGTGAAGGATGAGGGGGAGAAGAAAGTGCTTTGTCTTGTATTTAATGAGAAACGGGGCTGCATTTAATGCCCTTGATTGTTATGTCTTCTTCCGGGGGGGTTGTGAGTGATGCTCGATTTCCCAGCTACTCTGCAGAGAAGGGGAGGAGGAAAAAACACCGTTTTAATATTGGGGTTTTTTTCAGAATTTATGGCTGGGAGTAAAATCGGTTGGGAACTTCCACTAGAGGGAGCGTTTGAATGTGCTATCCGTGTGGGGATTGGGATCTCGGAGGGTATTTCAGGCTGAGCTGCTCCCTCGGGTTTTGGGGTGGGGCAGGCAGAGTTTGGGGTCGTTTAGGCGGTGTCTGTAATTGAATCTGCAAATCCCCCTTGGCTTGGGGAGCACCAGGTTGAGGGTTGATGCACCAGACTCAACAGGTTGTTCTTTATTTCTGTGGGAGGATGAGGATGAGGGCAGGAATGGTGGGATGGAGAAGATGAGACCTTCAGCCCTGGACACAGGGGCAGCCTGGTGTGGGGGATGTGTCAAACCTCACCTGGGGACAGCAAATCCTCGTGTATGCCTCAGCAAGCTTTGGCTCTCCTCTTGTGAGTGGCTTCTCCTCTGCGAGGATCAAAGGATCCATCCGATTTCTCATTCAGGCTGCACAGCCAGGGCTGATAGGCATCGGCTTCATTATGTAATTTTGGGTGATTCAGGTTGTAAACGGCTTGGAATGCCAGCAGAGACTTGAAAAGTTCCCTCGTGCAGCAAGAAGGGCTGTGCAGCACCCTCAGACATTCAGGAGATGTGTGGAACCGTGGCTGTGCCCACTGCCTGAACAGCCACAGATCACAGAGAGTGTGCTGAGCTGGAGGGGAAGGTGTGGGGTTTAAGCCCAGGGGAGGGAGGAGAACAATTCTTGCACTTGTGCCTGGTTCCAGCTGCTTTCCATGCCACAGAGGCTGGGGGATAGGATTTGGAGGAATAAAAAAGCAACTCTGGCAATACTCCTGTGGGTGATGGGGTTTGGTTTGCTCTCTCCTCACCCTGGAGTCAAGGACTGAGCTGTGGCTTTGCCTTTCTCCTGCCATATAGACCTGAAGCAGCTCCCTGCAGTCAGTGGTTCTCCAGGACAAACAGGAAAATTGTGCCGTGTTTAGGTTTTCAAGGAAAGCAAACCAGAGCTGTTGGAACAGGGGTTTCTCAGCCTCCTCTCCCCCCAGGGCTGTGGGGAGTTGCTAACACCACTTTTGTTTTTTCTTCCTTTCTTTTTTCTCTCTCCTTGTTTCAGAAAGTTTGCACCAAGTGTGGGATAGAAACCGTCGGAGCCCAGAAACGCCCTCTGTGGTTGTGCAAGATCTGCAGTGAGCAGAGAGAGGTAAAACACAGCTGAGGGGAGCTGGGGCTCAGCAGCGTCCACCTGCCCACCCCAAATCTGCGCAGAGCACGTGTGGGCTCTTCCCTGTGCCTTGGAAGGCAGAAAATGGGATTTGGGAGGCTTGGCTGGAGGCCAGGCAGGCTCAAACACACACAATGGTGACAACTTTGTTTCATGAGGGGGTAAAGGGGCAAAACCACACCTGGAGCCTGGCTTTGTGGGATTTTTCTAGCTCTGGCCATAAAGACATTGTTCCCTTACACCCTTTCCCTCCTCGCTCTGTGGCAATAAACTTGACTAACTGGGGTTTTTTTTAATACAGCTTGGGAGATGTAGAGCATAACTGCAATATTTGTTCCACTAAAAATAACTAGGATTGCAGCCTTTAAATCTGTTTTCCTCCCTGCCTGCAAAATCCCATAACTTGCCAGTGTGTGAGACTTCTAATGCAGGTCTCTAAATTTTTATATCCTTCATCCTTGACTTTACACTGCAAAAAAAAAAAAAAAAAAAGAAATGTTGCTGGAATACANAAAAAAAAAAAAGTAATGGGCTGCCTCAATTCTTGTCTGCCAGCCAGCACCCACCAACATCAGGGCTCGCTGCTCTGTGCTGAAGTGAAGTCTGTGAATTTGTTCTGTGATTACGGATGGATTTTCACTTGTTCCCATCAATTTATTTTGGGTTTTTGCTTGTGGTCCTTGAGCAACAATCCAGTCCAGCTGTTTCTGACCAGTGCAACCAACTGTGTAACCTGGGTGCTCTGCTAAATCAATTTTTGAATGTAGTGAGAGCATTTGTGCAGGTGTTGGAGGTGCTGAATTTTTTTTTATATATATATATTAGTTGTGGAAACTTTGCATTGCTCAGGTTTTACATTGGAGGGATTTTTTTGCGTGGGAGCACTCACAAAATCCATGTTCAGGTAAAATGAGGGATACATGGATGCTGCTGGTCTTTAAATTAGCAGGAGCAGTGTGGGTAGGGCAGGAAGAGAGCATTCCAGCTCCTTGGATTTTGATAATAATTTGAGACACTGAATCATCCAGATGTTTTGAATTCCAGATAGAGATCCCAAAATAGAGAGCGAGGCAGGTGCAGGTATTTTCTCTGCTCTGTGGGGAAAGGCAGGGACTAAAATTTACTTTATTTCTTTTATTCTGTTGGGGTTTTTTAATCTCTCTGTAGCACTGTGGGGTTTTTTTCCTATTTCTTAGAAAATAATAAGTAACCTGGTCACCGGACAGAGAATATTAACCTGTCCAGCACGTGTTACGTGTGGCCAGAGTGTGAGGGCATGATAACCTTCAGCACTCCCTCTGCGAATCCTGAGACACAGCAAAGTGCTTCCCTCATGAAAATGGATGGACCTTTCCTTCTTAGACTAAATTATAGCCTCAACTTGCCTCTCAACCCTTAGCTTCTGCTTTATTTTTCAATTCCCTTTAAGGTGGGTTCAAGTCTCTCTCCTTTCTTGTTTATGCTGGTGTTGCTGCCCTGAACAGGAGAAGCTTGGAAGGGTCACAGTGTGGGCACACAGACATCAAATCACACATCCCCTCTGTCCTCCTACATGCCCTGCCTTTATTTTGAGGGATTTGGGGATGGAGAATTAGCAGAAGCCTTGGGGCATGTCAGCCAGGGCAAGGAAGTTGAGGCAAATCAGAATAAATGCCTGGAAGGTGGCTTTGATGGGTGACTTTGATGGGTGGCTCTGGTCTTTCCTCAGCATGTGAGGAAGAGGGATCCAGGCAGGGAGCTTCAGGAGTGCACTGGAGCACCGGTGGAGTAACAAATCAGTATCTTCCTTCCTCTCTCCCCATCTCAGAGTTACTTTAGCCAATGAAACTGGTACTTAAGGAAGGCTGGTCCCAGGCCACAGAGCTCTGGCAGCACCTCCCCACTGGTCAGACCCCTAAACTCAGCCAGCTGCAGTGGGTGAGTGTTTGGTGCTGGTGCAGGCCCCCTGCCCAGGCAGTGGGATGGGATGTGGTGTTCCCAGGTGAGCTGATTCCCTCCCCAGCAGTGCTTTGATCGCTGTTTCATTTTCTGAGCCACTGCTTGATATTTGTGAAGCTCTTGACTCTGCCTGTGAGAGGCTGCCAGGCTCTGAAGTGGCAAAGGGAGGTCGTTTGGAAGCCAGAGTGGACTAAATGATGTTGGCCAGAGTTAATCAGTGTCATCTGGCTGGGAGGAGAGCCTTGGGCCGTGGTTGTCCCCTTTAGCCACGCACTGAGGGAGCACTTGGGACCCACTGGGATCTCAGGATGGTGGGGTTGGACATTCCCATGTGCCAGCTAACAGCTGCAGTGTGTGGCATGGTCCGCACAGGCTTCCACCCCTCCATTTTCCGTGTTATTATTGATCCCTGAGGGCTGGATTTAAGCCAGCATGAGTTTAGTGTCCTGTGGGAGCCATCTCCCCCTTTTGCTGGGTGGACAACACCGGTGCTGGCCTCAGTTGTGATTTACCAATCACCCTGCCTGGGTCAAAATGAACACCAAAGCAACAAGCTGTCGTTTACATCAGTTCTCCAGTCAGAGTCGAGTGCTCGGTGCCCACAGATCCCTCTGGGAATCCCGGCCTCAGCCACTCGGAAGCGTTCTCTGCTGCTTTCTGTTTCCTTGAAAACCTGCTCCGGGAAGGCAGTGCTGCATAGCAATGAGGAACGAGTTGCTCTGGCACTGTCTTATTTCTGGAGAGTGGAGGCGATGAATGGGCTCTGCCTGCTGTTTCCCAGGATTCTGAGTGCATCCCAGGCATCCCAAACACAGCAGCATGCTCGGTGGTGTGGGGTGTGCAGGGTGAGGGTCTCCCGGGGCCAGGAGGAGCTGGGGGGAAAGCTCAGTGTGCTGGCAGAGCCTGGATGTTCCTGCTGGCACAGGCAGCATCCCACAGGCACCCCCACACCCACAGGGCATCCTGAAATAAAACAGACCTCACCTGCTTCAGGACAGAGCTGCTTGTCACTGCCATTTACAGAGGGAGCTGTGGAAAACTCACCTTTGTTCCTCCAGGATTCTGTGGATGTTTTTCTTTGCAATGTCTTTGGATGGCAGTGGGATTGAGGGTGATGTGGGTTGTGGTTTAGTGTTCCTGCAAGCAAGGGTAGAAGCAAATTCAGCCACTCTCACATTCACTTTTAAGGGCAAGAATCTCCCTTCCTCCTTCCCCCCTCCTCGTGCCACGCTGCCTTTCTTGGCTTTGATCTTGCTTTGCCTTTCTGCAGGCAGAGTGTGGGGGGCTGATGCTCCCGGGTCAGTTCTAGTCCTGCAGGAATCCCGTGGGGAGATCAGGGATGCTGATCCCTGACTGCAGCCAGCACTGGCTGTGGGCTTGCAGTGAAACTCCCCTGGGAATGAGATTCCAGAGCAGAAAGGGGAGCAGCTCCTGCAGTGCAAAGGGCTCGTTGCAGCAGCTGTCAGAGCAGCAGAACTTGCCTGGCAGGAGTGCTGGTGGGCAAAAAGAAGCTGGAATGGTTCCCTGCTGCCAGGCCTCTGGCAGGGCACGATAACAGCTCGGGCAGCAGTGCCCAGGCTGAATTAGCTACGCGTGGCCGAAATCTGCCTGTCACCTCCTGGCCTGAAGGGGAAAAGGGACCTGCTGGGTTTTGTCAAATCCCTGCCCAGCCCTTTAACTCTCTGCACAGCCTTATTTTGACTGATACCACCGGGTTCTGCAGAGCACCTTCCTGAATTATCCCTTCATATATATATTTTTATATATATATATATATCCATAATTAGCGATGCTATCATTGTAATTAAAATCCTCTTGGAAGCATTTCGTGCACATTTACATTTGAATTGACACATCCAGAATTGTAGGGATAATGAAAGCAGTTTCAGTGGGGTGGAGGGAGAGAGCTTTTTTTTTTTTAAACTCGAATATGAAAGAGAGTGTCAGCTGCCAGGGACCTGTTAAAAGTTTTAATTTGGCCCCTCTGCTTCACTTTCCTTTTAATTCCTTCCCCTTCACTGTATGGCATTTTCGTGGCTAGCTGCATTTCTCAGTTTATCACAATAAACCACGAAGGGAAAGAAGATTTCTGCACTGGAGGAACGGAGTCATCTCCTCCCCTTTTGCTCCCGGGGCTTCCCTTTTCACACATCCACTCCTACCACTTGGAACATTGTAAACCAACAGAGCTTGGGGTTATTCCTGCCTGGCATGACGATTTCCTGGCAAAACACCCCACGGATGGAGAGGGGTGTTTATTTTGGGTGACTCTGGGTTGAATGGGAGCGATGTGCACCTGTTTGCAATTGAAAGGACTCATCAATAGCCTCTGCCGTATTATTTTGGGGGTGGCAGCAAGTAGTTAGACTCAAAATAGTGTCCTCTAGAATAGAGCCACGGGGGGAAAAAAAAGAGGCCTGATTGAAAGGGGGATGATAAATGGTTGAAGGCTGGCAGCCAGTGCAGCTTGAGAAACGTCGGGGTCAGGGGGGCGATGGATTTTGCTATTCCGGAAACAAAGCTCCGAATGGTAATTTCACTGCCTTTTAATTTCCTTCATCCTCAAGTGCCGAATGTGGGAGTTGACAACAGATTGCTGTAAATAATGTAATTGGAAATCTCTGTGTTATGGAAAAGCAGATGAATGCAAATAACGAGGCTGAAGAGCGCTGGCTCTTTCTCCCCTGCCAGCGGTGTTCGCAGCGTGCCAGGGCCGTGCTGGAGAGCTGGGACAAAGCGACTGTGTGGGAATGTGCTGCAGGCAGGGGGGCCAGCCAGGTCCTCCCAGGGTGGCTGCACCTGCAGTTGCCTTTTTCTTCACTGTAGCCCCTGAGAAGCTGCTTCCCCACTTTTTGGGGTTGCTGGTGTCAGCACGGGAAGCTGAAAGTGCTAGTTTTCCTCTCACCAAGCTCGGGTTGCTGTGGAGTAATGGGCTGCAGGATGGGAACTGCTCCTGCTTGGCACGAGCAGGAGGTGGTAGAGCAAAATGTGGCTTTGTAGCAAAGATCCTTTCTAAGCTTCTCTGTTTAGGGGACGTGGTTTGGTGAAGAGAGCTCCGGGGAGGCTGCAAGTGTTTGTTATGATTCCCTCAGCTGTAATCCACCTCTTTATCAGCAAGCCCGAATGTTTTCCCTGTTCAGGAGCCTGTTTTAGCACTTGTGTGCTCAGGGAAGTTTGAGCAGCAACGTGGGTTTCTCCAGGGCCCAGCGATTCTCTGTTAGGTCCCTTTTCCAGGCTGCACTTGAAAATGCTCGATAAAATCCCCATCTGCTTCTGCATGTGTCACTCTATAGCTGCAGTGATGGCTTGATGCAACTTTAATGGGAATATTAGCAGGGTTAGAAAAGACATTTATCTGTCATGGCCATGGCTGCCCCTCTCCCTGGTGAAATTCCAGCTCCACCCAAACTCAGACTGGCGTGGGGAACAAATTTCACCTCAACATGAGCTGCTGGGAGCAACTCCTCCCCTCCTTGGCAAGAGTAAACTCCTGCCAATAAACAGAAATTTTATTCTCAAGGCTCTGTTACTGATTTATTAATTTAAAACCAAGCAAGAACTTTGCTGTCAGGCCACTCTGGCCATCAATCAAATGCCATCAATAGCAGTCAGCAACATCGACCTGTTTTGATCCAAGGATGCTCAAACTGTCCCCTGTGCCCATGTGCAGAGCAGGACGTGACCTGTGGCCCTTTGGGATGGAATGGGCTGTGCTGCAGACCTGGAGGGGCTGAATTCAGAAATTCAGAGGGACTGAATCCATACAGGGGAGAGCATCCTGCTGCAGCTGTTGTAGAGCTGATTTCAAAACAATTTCACTGCTGCCATAATAGGACCAAACTCTATTAGAAGCACCAATTTAAAGAGAATATGTATGCAGAGAATCAATTTTATAGTGGTGTTACCACATCAGAGCTGGGTGTATTATGTCATTAACTCTTTCCTTAACGACTTGCTTTGGGGTAGGGAGAAACCTGGGGGTGACCAGCCTTTGTTCCAGCCACCCCTGCTGTGTCTGATTGGTTTTATGGTGTGCCTAAATTGGAGCTCGCCTGAAGATAATAGGTCTCTCCAGTGCTTCAAATTAAATTACAGATGTTGCGAGGTCTGTTCAGAGAGTGCCTGTACCAGAGGGCTGCTTCCTCCGCAGCAGTTTATCCAGGGAAGGTGTGTGTGCTCCAGATCCCCAGTGTGCGTCAGGGATGGATAATTCCCACCGGGTGCCAACGCCGTCCCTGTTCTCCTGCTGCTCCCCAAACCCCCAGCCTTGCTCGGGGAGAGCAGGGCTCGCCCGGCCTGCAGCTCCTGTCTACCTGAGGCCTGTGCAGAGATGTCTGTCCCACACTTCAAAAATGTGTTGCGTTTCCCGGTTCTTGGGAAGCAGAGCCCGTTCCCCGGGGTGCCTGTGCTGCACTGCCATGTGCCGTACCATGCGTGTTGCTCACGCTGTACCCACGGCTGTGCAGTGCTCACGTGCAGCACTGGGCACAGAAGGAGCTGTGTCAGCCTGAGCCTTGCCTGCCTGGGTCACTGTGGCTGCTGGCACAAGGAGCTGGTGAGGTGTCCTGCCTGCCAAGACCCCCTCTGGAGAAGAAGAATTTGCAGTCTTAAGAAATTGGCTTCCCAGCTTTTTGCCCGGATGGCAGACTCAGCACCCTGCTGGGCTGTTACCCAGCAGGAGAACGTTGGTGTAGCTGTAGGATGCTCTCACCTCCTGGTTTGCAGACCCTGCTGTGATGCACGAGCCTCTCCCTTGCACGTGTGCTGGGTCACAGAGGTGTTTGCTTGCTTCTGCTGGGTGCTCTTCCTTTCAGAACCACATTACCAGGTACCCCTCTGAATTCAGATGACTTGCACTCGGCTTTCAAGACCCCAAACACAGAGATTTGAGCTCTCTCTGTTGGTGGCTCCAGACTGGCAACCAGGCAAGCATCAGTGTAATGGTGCTGCTGGTGTCCTGGCTGCTGGTTCTTTTTCTGCCTGCATGAGAACAACTCCTGGATGCCAGGTGTTGTCACTGCCCTCTGCTTTGACTAAGCTCTAAAGGCAAATTGCAAATGTATTGCTGCAGTTAGGGATATCTGCATTGTCACCCACTGCCATCGTGATGATACTGAGTGCAAAACGCTTTGGGAACTTGGAGTGGCAACACTGATGATCTCCTTCACTCTGAGTAGAAGGGCAAGAAATAAAAAAATAATATTTTTACTATGTCAACTTATTTTTTGCCCTGGCTGTGTCATTAGCTCATTATCAGGCTGCTGGAAGGCAGACAAGAATTAGGTTTGTAAGAGGCCATTTCTCCTTGTCTGAGCTGCCACCCTTCTCCCTTCCCCTGGCTTACAGCAGGCTTTATATTAAATATACTTAATAGAGTGCCTTCATCATAAGCTGCATTAAAGCTAAATTGGAGAGGAGAGGCTGTTCTTACAGGAGATATTACAGTTTAGTGCTTGAGGTCCATTTCCTGCTGCAGGTTCAGGTTATTTGAGTGTTGTTCTCCTCGTTCTGGGGTTTTCAAGCTCGTTACACGATCTGGCTTGGCCTGAGTTGCTCTGTGAGAGGAACACTGAGCTTGTGCTGTTGGTCCAGCACGAGGCAGCACTTCTGCCATCCCATTCACCTGCTGCTGCTGGACTTGGGCTCTCAGAAGTAAAGGAACCTGGCCCAGGAGGAGAGGTTTGTCAGGGCTTGCTGTCCCTCCAGCCAGTGCAGGGCTATTGCCCCTCCTGGCACCTGCCTGCTCTCTCGAGGAAGCTTTTCTTTTTGTGCATTCCCAGTGGGACGGCAACAGATCCAGAATCTGAACTTGCCTGCTGCTCAGTGCAGGACAGGGAACTTCATCCCTATGTGGTGATCCTGGGAATGTGCATTTGTCTCAGGGAGACATCCAGAAGAATGTAAGAAGCTCTGCACCATCACCTTCTGCTCCTCCTTCGATCTGCACCTGCTGCTTCTTCACAGCTGGGATTCTTTAGCTGTGGAAGAAGGGCTGAGGTGAAGCTGGGCTGACAAGGACTGGGGAGGAATTTGGGATCAGAGGGAGTAGCTGAGCCGAGCTTGGTGGGGAGCTCATTTCGTGGTGGCTGTGCTCTCTTGCTGTAAAAACCCAGCTTAAGGTGTCACCTCTGTGTCTGTGGCAGGTCTGGAAGAGGTCTGGGGCGTGGTTCTACAAAGGGCTGCCCAAGTACATCACTCCTTTGAAGAACAGCAGCAGCAGCAGCAGCAAAGCCCTGGAGCTGCAGGCACAGCCCTGGCAGGGCGAGGCCGGGCCGGAGCCAGGGAGCGCCGGGAGCAGCCGCTCCTTCACCTGGGCCAGGGGAAAAGGTGGGTTGTGCCACCCAGGTAGCAGGTGGGAGGAGAACGTGGCTTCTCCTGCTGCTGGCAGGATCCAGATAATCAGGGAAGTTCTGTGTTAGAAGTGTTGTCCCACGAGGTGTGGTGTGTTTCTCACGTGGGTGTTGGAGTTTTAGGCTGCGGTGTGTTTTTTGAGGACTCACTGATGTTTAAGTTCACGTTGGTGGCCCAGAGTAGTCCCAGTCCTCCTGGACTCCCCATCCTTCAGTCCACCCCTGCTTTCCTCCATCCTTCCAGCCCCCACCCCACTGTTTTGCTGGGATGAGCCGTGGAGCTGACACCTGCAGTCACAGCCCCATGAGCTGCTCCTGCTGAACCACAGGGACTGTGCCACTGGTGGCCATCCCTGTGCAGCCAGGGCTGACCAAGGCTGCTCTCATTCCCTCCCTCCCTCCTTGGGGCTTCTTGTTCCTTGCTTCTGCTGCTCTGCTGGGCAGATTCCTCAGGGCACTGTGAGATGAGATACAAATTGCTCTGTCAGCATGTGAGTGCTGCAGAATCAGAGCTGCTGCCAGTCTGCTTTGATTTCCCTTCCTTGCTCTCTGTGTGGATTAGCAGAACTGTCTGGCCTCTCTCCCCTTCTGTCTTTTGCTGTTAGATCCCCTCAACGGGAGGAGACCTCTTGAGTGAACCAGCTGCATGCACTCTTCCACTTCTCAGAAGTGCAGGGGGAAATAACCTTTTAATAGAGAAAGCTCAGGAGACTTGGGTTTACAAACCTTCTCTTCAGGGCCCAGCTAAGAAAGCACTCCCAGCCCTACTGTAACTTTTGTAATTAAAGACAAATTGGATCAACAATAGATGGCTGTGTTTCCCTCCAGGAGGCACTTGGAAGGAGTTGCCTTAGCAGAGGGACTGATTGATGAGGTTGTTTTCTGTTCACATGATAGAGAAAACATTACGAGTTGAAACTGTTGAGCCCAGACCTGGCCTGCTGCTTAGTTCAGCTTTTTAGCTGAGTTTTGTTTTTTGGGGAAGGCTTCCCCATAAATACAGGCAGGAGCAGGGGGAGGACAGCAATGGGACCTTTGGTAAGCTTTGATGTGGGTGAGCTGCCTTTCTCCCTGCCCCCTGATGTTTGCCTGGCTGCTGTTTTACGGGTCGGGTAATATTCAGTGATAGCTTTATTTTGCCCTTCTCTGTGAGGCTGCCTGTCCTCTGGACAGCTTTCAGTGGCCACTGCGGGCTGTCATTCATCTCTGGAGCTGGGAGCTTGTGCCTCTCCCCCCTCCTTCTACCCCTTTTGAAGCTGCCAGTGCGGGGACTCCTGCTGTCTGTCACCCCCGAGCTCTGCCGTGTGCAGGGCAGCCTCCTCCTCCCGGGGAGATGTGTATCCCTGATACTGTGAATCTGCAGCTGGAGCTGGGCTGAGCTCCCCAAGGCAGCCTGGCTGATAGCATTTGTCAGCTCACACCTTGTGCAGCCTCACCCAGACACGTCCTTCGAGCTCCGAGCAAAGCCCCGGTGCTTGTTTGCCAGGGATGTTCCCGGGAATGAGCTCTGGCGTTCCACGTGCCTGCCTCTGACAGGCTGCTCTCCGGGGGGGTTCCATTATCTTACCCAGCCCTGTCCAACCCCTCTGCTCATCTCTGACGTGCTGAAGGAGCCATCTCTGAGCTTTTCAAGGATTCAAGTCAGATGGGGCTGACACAGTCCTGCCACGACCCTTGGACATCCTCCAGGCCAGGAGCTGCCTTTCAGCAGAGATGGGACAAACTCAAGTGTCCCTTTTCCCTCCTCAAAAGCAAAGGATCAGTGCCAGAACCTGGGTGTTTGCTCCCACTGCAGGAGGGTGGGGAGGCAGCAGGACCACGGGAGTGCAGGAATGTGCCTCAAGGAAGAAAAGTCAAGCCCACCAGGCAGAAGTTTCATTTTTGCACACCCTGTGCTCGCTGACACTTGGATTTGCTGGTGCCTTTAGTTTTTCTGTTATAAACAAGCAGTTGCCATGGGAACCCTGCTATTAGTTAAGGCATAAATGTATTGTCAGGAGGAGAACAGCAGCAATATTTCTTGTGCTGGGCAGCAGCTCTGCTCCATGTGCTGGAATGTGGGTGGGATTCTGCAACAGGTCAGGGGGTGGGAGCGAGAGCAGCAGGGCTTTCCTTCTTCCAGGCTCTGAGTTCTGCAGGAAAAACGTGGAAAGCAGCTGGGTGGAGAACAGAAGAGTGGTCCCCGAGCTGCTGCACTGTTTGGCAGGAGGGCTGCCGGCTGCTCTGCTCAGTCTCTGTGGGATTTTCCTGTTCCAGCCGTGCTGCCAAGCACTGGGATGTGCCAGAGGCACCAGAGAGGCAGCTGGGCAGGGGAATGCAGTGGGTTTGTCCTGTGTCTGTGAGCTGAAGGCCAAATCCCTGAGGGATGGAGCAGAGAGGGATGTGCTGGGCTGTGTCAAGTGCAAGGGGAACATCCAACTTGCCAACTTTGCAGTGACAAAGCTGCAACTTGTGCTGCTCCTGAAAGGGAGAAGGGTTGGGTGCAGTCACCTCTTCCTTCCTGGAGCAACACTGGATGTGGTCTGGCACAGGAGCTGCCCTCAGTGGACACTGGGCTGTGATAATACTCAAAATCTTTTACTTTCTCACCTGCAGTGACAGGGAGCTGCTGCCCCTCCCTGCTCCCTGGAGGGGGTGTTTGCCAAAAATCCGGGTGCCTGCTCAGGGACTGTGCTCATCCCGCTCCTCCTGGCTGTGCTGGGGCTGTGTGGCTGTTGGAGCTGTGATTCCCACGTGCTTTTCCTGTGTTTTTGACAGCTGCAGGGAGTGCCAGGGGCTGCGTGTGCCGGGGCTGAGCCCTGCCCTGCGCTGGCAGCACGAGGGAGCTCGGCCGGCTCTTCCCGAGCCAAAAGCACACTTTTAACAACAGATCCCAGCCCCAGCCAAGTGCTCCTTCCCCTTGGCCTCAGCACAGCCTCCCCACGTCCTGATTTGCCTCTGGGGATGAGTGCAGCCAGCACTTCTCCTCCACCATTCCCTGTGGCTCTCTGTGCCTCTGGCTTGGAGATTGAACCACGTGTGAAGGGACCCTGGGCTCTGCCAGCAGCTGCAGGGCTCCAGGCCCTCACTGAGTGACCCATTCCCTGTGGGAATACTGCTTTTCTAGCAAGTTTTATCCCAGCATATTTTATTTTATGAGGGTTTTTTTCAGGCAGCTGGAGATAGGGAGGGATAAATCTGTTCCGTTCTCTGAAAGAACAGCTGTCCAACAGCTCTTATTGATATATCAGCTGAAGCACCAGATTTAATACTTCTGGGCTCTGGAAAGTGCCAGCAGAAGGTCTGGGAGCTTTGGATGAAGGATTACCTGAAAGGGAGACATTGGTGCAGTGAGTAAAATACACTCCTATTGGCAGCAGAGGAAATGAGAGCAGACAGGGCTGGTCCTGCAGTGTGAAGTGCCTTGGAGTCATTAATATTTCCCTCCTCTTGTGCTGGTTCTCTCTGAGCTGCTGAATGGCAGGAGGACAGGCAGCTAAAGTCACCTCCATTGATTCACTGGGGCGTTCTCCAAATAAATCCTGGCTCCCAGCATTTTCAGAGGGTTCGTGGAGGAAGGAGCTGTTCTGAAGCAATGGGTTTTGTGAATCCAGGAGGCCAAAAAAAGAGATGATGACCAAGTGGAACAGGAGCTCATTTTCTAAGAGAATTGATCAGTAAGATGGTCAGAATGACTCTTACAGCTGAGATTTGGATTTTGTAGGAAAAAACCCCGCTCTGGTGTGGATGGATTGTTATTAACAGTGTTTGTGCAGAACTCCCCACCTCTCCCAGGGAGTTCTGGGGTAATAATGAAGATGTCTTTTTGACCAACCTCTGCTTTGAGGACTCTTAGCCAACATTGCAGCCCCCCAGCTTGTAATGGGGCTTTTTTTCCTCGCACAGCCCTTTTCCCTGTGGGTGGGAGCTCCCATTGCTGACGATGCCAGGAGGAGAAGGCTGCAGGGAAAGGCCGTGCACGGGTGTGTGTGAGGAGCTGCCTGCAATAACGCTCTGCAATAACACTGGCAGCCAGCTTTAATATCCTCAGAGATGTTAGCACTGCTTTAGGTATTCATTTCTCCTTTTTCTTAAATGAAATATTTTGTGTAGCACAGATCCCTGCCTTGAATACCGGAGTGCCTGCAGAGGTGCCTGGCAGGAATATTTGGCAGCTCCTGCTCTGTGCAAGGGGAAGGATTCCCGTCCCCTGAAGGGTTTGGGCTGAGACAGAGGGATGAACTGACTGCTCTGTGTTACCCCGTGGTTGTCACCTCGTGCCACTGCACCCACGCCCCTCGCTGGGGTTGGGCACTGTGAGTAACACGGCGTGGGGGCAACGTGGTTTGTTCAGTAGCAGAGACAGTCTCTTCTCACAGGCATGTGAGCTTCTAAAGACGGCCTGATGGATCTAAAAAAATCGTTGGGGCTTCCTTTTTCCGCAGGGGAGGCTGTAAGGTGCAGAGTTTCCTGCTTTACGTCCCTCACGGGCCAGTTTTGTACTTTTTCCCAGGAGTTGTGACCTGCTGTTTGAAGTGGCTGCTGAGCTGCCAGGAGAGCTGGTATCTGCCTGCTCAGGTGGAGAAGTGCTGTAGGTGCAATCCCTCAGACAAAAGACAGATTTTTTTTTTTTCCCATTACCTTCCTCCTCAGCCCCACCACTGCTGTTCTGAGATCAAACCATCACAAAAACCCAGGAATTGGGAAAAACACCTTTCTCATTTTACCCAGAGCAGCTGGCAGTCGAGTTATCTTTTACACCAGCATAAGCAGGAGAGGTGTTTGCATAATTGCATGGAAAAGTGGAAAGAACCTGCCAGCTTGGGAAGCTGTGTCTGGCAAAACGAGGCTCCTTCAGCTCTTTTGGAAACTATGGAGAGTGGAAAGCAGCAGGAAGAGAGCCAGGACTCAGGGGGAAGGAAAACACAGAGGAAAAAAAGCAGCTTTGAAACGGGAGAACAGTCTCCTTGAGGAAAAGGAGTGACTCTTGCCTTTGGAGCTTTGGGGACGTAGCAGTAACACAGTTCTGGGCAGTTTGCTGATGGGGATGATTTGATGTGCTCAGGGTTTATCTGGGGTTTTCCTCTTAGATCCTGGAGCCTCCACAGAGGCCCTGTGTTTTGGTTTAGGGTAAATTTTGGGGGGAAATTTTTGAAGGGATTTTTTTTTTTTTTTTTCAGAAGAAGTAGATTTTAGTGGTGTGGTTTGGTTTTTTTGTTTGTTTTTTTTTTTGTTTTGTTTTTTTGGTGGTTTTTTTTTGGTTTTTTGTTTTGGTTTGGTTTGGTTTGGTTTTTTTTGTTGTTGGGAAAGATTTTTTTGGAGAAAAGTGGAAAAAATTGCCACACTTGAAATGCAGCTTGGAGGGAAACAGCCCCTCTCTCCACATTACCCAGGGGTGGAGCAGGCACAGCCAGGACCCCTCCACCTGCAGCTGAGCAGGAACCAGCCCTGTACCATCCCTCACAGGGTCACTTTGTGGGGGAGGCAGCAAATATCAGGAGGAGGGGGTGGCTGGGCTGCTGGGGTGGGTCAGTGGGAGCAGAGAGGGTGGCACTGTGGTGTCCCCATGGTCCCAGCCAGCTTTAGGAGAGAAGCTCTGGTGGTGTCTGCACCTGCTGGCACCACTGCAGTGTGTGCAGCAGAGTTATAAATCACCTGTGAAAAGTAAAACCACATCATGTTTGAGAGGAAGAGCGAGCAGCTGTGGGGGAACTGCAGGTAGGGTCTCCTGTGCAGAGGGAGAACGTGATCAGCGAGGCAGCGTTTGTTCCTGGTTTATTTGGATCCATCTGGCACCTCTTTGGGAAGTGTTATGAACATTGTGAGTAACTGTCTCTCTCCTCTCCTCCCCCTGATCTCTCCTGCAGTGGTTTCCAGTGACAGTGAGAGCGACTCGGAGCTCATCTCCTCCAGCCTGGATGACAAACCCATCCCTGGGGGATCGACGGGCTCTCAAGGGAGAAAGCTCCAAGCAGGACTGGGTGAGGAGCTGCAGTTCCTTGTGGCTGGAGGGTGGGAAGTGTAAGATGTTTGTTTGCCTCTTGGCTCAGCTGCCTGCCTTCCCTCCTGGCTGTGGCTGTGCCAGGTGAGGGTCTGAGCCTTTCTCACTGGGATTTCTCCCTGGATCAAGCAGCTGGGGGGTCATTCCATGGCCTGCAGCATCCCAGGGTCTGCCCTTGCAGCTGGGAGCTGCTCCTGGGAGCACATCCCTGGCCAGCTCCTCACTGCTGGAGCTGGAATAATCGGTGTTTTCTGGGAGCAGAGCACAAGAACTGGGTGTGACCCTGCTCCTGAGGGCTCCTGGCTGGAGCTGGGAGGTTGCTGCTCCTTTAGGACCCGGCCCTACATCCACACCCCGTTCCCGCTCCCTCAGCAGCATCTCTGTCCTGTCCCTGCAGCACCCACGGGGGGACCCAGAGCCCTGGGGACCCCGCAGTCCCCCCTGCTGTCAGGGAGCCACAGCAGCCTGGGCAGCGAGCAGGGGGCCGAGCTCAGCCCCACAGAGAGCGGCCAGAGCGACCAAGCCTCGGACAGGCGCGACAGCGACGCCGGCGCCAGCGCCCCTGGTAAGCTGCACCCCCTCTCCAGGCACATCCCTGCTTTTTGGGGCTGAATCCCCTGGAAGCACAGCTTTCCCCACAGGTACACACAAAGCTGTGGCCCCAGGATGGCTTTTCCCTGCCTCGTTTCTGTGTTGGCAGATGCTGTCACGGTGTCACACCTTCTTCCCCGAATGCAGAGTCTTTTCTGCAACATGAGTAATGTCTGGGGTGGGAGCTGCCTGCACCCACGGCCAGCAGCACTCAGAGCCTGGGGCTGTGCCCCTGCAGAGGCCTGGAGCTCCTCTGTGTCCTGCAGAGCCAGCAGAACAGACTGAGCTTCTCCTGAAGCAAAGCAGAAGTCCAGCAGCTTTTGCAGACTGAGTAACATTTTTCCCAAAGTAAGGTGGCTCTTAAAGCCAAGTGTGGCTCTTCCCAGAACTCTGCAGTGCAGAAAAAAAGACACTTTTCCCCCCTCAAAGACCTCAGAACAATGAAGTGACTGGGAAAGCAGAGGCTGCTATCACACCTGGAGCAGTGAAAGAGATGCAAATGTGTTCTCTCTGCAGTTCCCACTAATTTAGTCACTAACCCCTCAAGTTATCATTCAGCACCGCTCCCTCCCGAGCATTCCTGCCCTCTGAACTGCCTCTCCTGGTGTTCCTGAGCCTGGTTTGTGCTGGGCATGTTGAGGCATAAATTGGATTAGAGAGAGCAGGTTCATCCCTCACTGCAGCATGGAATCGTGGTCCCTCTCCCCTCTAGAAACAGGCGGCATAAAATTGTTTCTCTGCTCTTCCCTCCCTCCCCAGGTTTCAGGAGCTTGCAGTTTTCTTTCATTTTAGTTTTTCACCAAGCAAATCAAACAAGTGATTCTTCTGCTCCATCCCTCCTCCCCATGGATTAGAGTCTGCCTGGACTGGGTGGTTTATTTTAAGCTCCCGTTGTGTGTGGAGTTAGAGAGGGCAGATTCCTGTCGTGGGTTGGCTCTGCTGGTTTGGATGGATGGAAGGACGGAAGGACGGATCCACTCCTGGATGTGTTTGTACTCAGCATTTTGTAGCTTCTCTGCCTGCTGTTTGAAGGACCTGCTGCCTGGCCATGACAGTGCAAACAGTATTTCAGAGGGAAAAAAGAAAAAGAAAAAAAAGCCTTTTTCCTGCTAAAAACTCCATATGCAAAGCTTGGCACAAGGGGTCAAAGCTTTCCAGTGGGATCTCCCCCTGCAGGTGGGGGAGAGCTAAAAATGACAGGCAGCATGGGCAGATATTTAAAAAAGAAAAACTGCAGCGATCTCCTGAGCCCAGTTAAAGTTGGCCCTGAGTTGTAGAGAGGATCCTGCTAAGGAAAAGGTTAAGCCAGGTTGGCTGCCTAGGGAGTTCCTGTAAAGATCTTTGTTATTCTGGGGTCATTTATTTCTCAGTCTTCCCACAGAAGGGGCTGCTTTGTTCAGACAAGAGCCCTGCTACAGGGGCTCCGTGGCCTCCCAAATCTGGGGGAGGAAGGCAGGAAATCAGCAGTGAGTCCTTCAGGATGGGTCCCTTTGGGTGCCTGTGTTTGCCAACAAGCAGAGGCTTTTCTTTTCCGTTTTTCTGCTTTTCACATCTTTAAAGAATTATGGAGGTGATGGGTGCTGGATGTCAGGACTGGCAAAACCCTTCCCAGCATCTCCCTGCCTGTGGGACAGCCCCGAGCTCTGCCCAGCCCCAAGAGCAGAGTTGGGCAAAGACCCTTTCTCGTTTAAACTGCTGATCCTCAGCTGCAGAACAGGGCTGCTAAAGGATGGTTTTCTGTGGCTCCTCTGAAAGGCTCTGCACCTTTAGAACACCACGTCAGGAGCAATTTTTGCTTCATATTATCACCTCGGGTGTTGCTCCACCGGTGACTTTCTTTGCGCTTCTTTTTCTCACCTCTGCTCCAACTCCGCTCTCGACTTCGCAGAGAGCTTCAGCATCCTGAAACCCCAGGCCACCTCCAGAGCAGGGCATTTGGGAGTGCTGCTGCAAATGCTCTTTCAGCCCGAAGGCCAAGCCAGCAGCATGGTGGTGGCCAAGGGAAAACAAGGAGCTGTTAAGGAGAGGTTTCCAGTGCGCTGCTCCGGCTCCGGCTGGGGTTTGCTGAGGCAGATAATGAACCCTGGAGTTTGTCGTAAAATGACTCATTGTCAGAGCTGCACTGGGATTTAGGCAACCTCAGCCCGTGAGCCAGAGTTTCAGAAGAGTGCTGAGTTGAGAGGCTGCCAATTTTATTATTTTTTAAATTTTTTCTTTTTAACCACCTGCTCTCAAAGCCTTTCAAAAGTATCATTTTCTGAGGGGCTGGTGTTTCTCGTGCTTCTGAAGCTCCAGTTCCTGGAGGTGCCTGCTCTGCTGTGATAGCTTTCAAGAGGAAGGTCACACTCTCATTTTCCCAAAGAATGTTTTATCCTAAAGAAAATTAAATTTGCACATAGGGAAGAAGCACAATCTTCCTTTTTCCTCTTGCTCCCAGCTAGGGCAGGTGACTCACCTTGTCCTGGCTGCACAGCTGATGTTAGGAGATGCCTCAGTTAGAGCAAAACCCTCACTTGTGTTGATTTTGACATTTTTATTAAGGCGGGGGAATATTAAACAGAATGAAACAAAGAAATAATCAATATCTTGCAGCAGTTTTCATTAGCCCAGGGAGAGCTTTTAATGGAGATAACAAATTTGAACTTGGGACTGCTGCAGGAGGTAAATTAAGCAGCAACTTCTCCATTGATGGGTGCCAGCTGATGGAGTTCTCAGCATCTTCTGAGGGCCTTGTCCCAGAAATGGGTGACTCCTGCTTGCTGTTCCATGAGCAGCTTGGCATGGGCTGTGGGGCTGGAGGAAGCTCTGATTCCTGCTGGAAGCAGGAGGTTTGAGAAGCAGCCACGGGAGAAGCCGATGAGTGAGTGCAAATCACAGCCTCCCCAGCCCTGCCCGCTTGCCAATGTGTTGTCTACATCATTAATACTTAAAGAGTGGTGCAGCAGCTGGCACTTAAACAGAGCCACGTCAGACAGGGCTGGGAGCTCAGACGAGGATGGCTCTGCCTGCTGAGGGGGTAGGAAATGCTCTGGTTTGCAACCACGGGGTGAGACCTGCTGGGAAGAGCCCCAGAGCTCAACAGGTCCAACCTGGACCCTTCTCCTGCAGCTCCTGGCACCTCCTTTGAGCTGCTTTGTGCTGGGAGAGGCTGAGCACAGCTGAGGAAAGGGCCTGGAGCTGAGGGAGATGGACAGGGAGTGCTGCTTCCAGCTCTCTTAATTTGGGGAGATTTATGCCCTGTCTTTCAGGAATTGACTGGATTTAGAACTGAGGTGGTGTCTCTCTGTGGCTCAGTGCCTCCCTGGCTGGGGTAGGCATTCACTTTTGCTCATAAATATTCAAGCTGTTAATACATGAGCCAGGCAGAGCCATCCAGCATTATTTTCGTGGCAGGAAATTCTCTGGGCATCTTTGAAGTTAAAGCATTAACTTCTATTTTCCCTTCCATTCTGCTTCTCAGATGTCTCTTTGCTCCCTCAGGGACGATGAGGAGGTAACATCTTGCTTCAGTGGGTCTGACTACTCCATTCCATGCAGGAAAAACAAAAAATAGTCCTAACAGTAATTAGGCTCCAAATGGGATAGCAATTTCTTTAATGACTTTCTTTGTGGCAGCCTTTGGGGAGTTGACTTTTGTTTCCCTGTGCTGGCTGAGAAAGTTGCTTAAATGTTTTCAGACTTGCCCCTTGGTTGTGTGAGCCACAGGCAGCGTGGAAGGAAGCTCCTGCTCTTCCTCCCTCTGCCTTCAGCCTCTGCCTGCACCTAGGGCACAGATTAGGAAGGACAGGGGGATCACATGTAGAGGACAGACCCTCACCCACCCTCTGCTTCCTTTCACTGGCTGCCTCATCAAATTTTGGGCACTGCTCTTTATCCCCCGTTGCTCAGAGCTTGCTGGGATTGAGCTTTCCTGCAGCCAAAGAGGATAAGTTGTCTGTCTTCCCCAAAGTGAAAAAATTGAATTGTGCCTTCATGGCTGAGGAGCTTTGAGCTGTCTCTGCCTCCTCATATCCACGGAGCACCGAGTGGTCCTGCTGTATTTATAAATAAAACATAGCTCTGGGTAGTGGCAGCGCTAGGAAATGATTCAAGGTTTGCATTCCAGATACAATGCATTTGTAAATATGAACCTCGGGAGCAGCCTGTGCCCCCTTCCGTGTTTGAGGGAATTAAAATATTTTCATCCTCAAGTGGTAGAACCAAAACATTTTCAGCTCTTTCAAGCCCGCCTTGAAGTTAAGTGAATAAAGGCTCGAGCAACTAAAAAATAAATTACTTTCACTATTCCTGTAATTCTTTATGGAGTTTTAAATGGAAGGCTTCTTCCTTCAAAATAGAGGGATGACAAAGATTCATTCTCTCGGCTCTTTCACTCGATATATCAGGAAACAAGTCTGCTGCTGAAGATGAAACTCCTATTTTTGTGCCTTCTTTCACATTGCAGAGGTCTGTGCTGTGGTCTTTGATCAAACAGCCTGTCTGGCCTCCTGCCCCCACCTCCCTAGACTCATTCTCTGCCCTCTGCAATACATTTACTCCTCACACTCCCAACTTTCTATTCAGCGTTTTGCACAAAGCACCGAGGGCAAGAGTTGATGTCATCTTCCCAAACAAAGCAGAAAGGAAAGAGCAGGGGAAGTCAGGAAGATAGAAGTGAAAAGCCTGGATTTTGGAGCCTTTGTAAACACATGGAGAGGTTTTATGACTCGGGAGGTTATCTTTTAACAGGGGTGTCAGGCAGCAGCTGCTGGGAGGAATTTGCCTTGGGACTCCTCGTGCCTTCAACTGCTCACATGGAATGCTGTGATTCCCCTGTCCTTTCTCCAAGAGGAGGAGCAGTGGGTCCCAGCAGAGCCTGGGTTTTGCCAGGGGGGCTGAAGGGATCAGCTGAGGTTTGTTCAGTCAACAGGAGAGCAAACCTGGAGCAGAGCAGGGCCTGTCCTGTGCCCATTCCCAGCCATAGGCGAGGGCCACATCCTGCTGTGGCTCCTGTCCATGGCCCAGGAGAGCAGGAAGGTCTCAGGGCAGAGCTGCTCTGTCACCCCTCCGAGCTGAGGTTTGGCTTTCTGTCTGACTTGGGGAGCACGTACTGAAGGACCAGTTCCAGCAGCACAACTCCTTCTTCCTCCTGCTTTCCACATCTCCTTCCCCTGTCTTGTCTTTCTTTAATCAAGTCTAATGGGCCCTGACTGCTGGACTAATGATGCATAGATGTTCTCTTTATTATTTTTAGGAAGCTCTTAAAATGGCACTGAGCACGCAAAAGCAACGTTAAAACAACTTTGTCAAGTCTCTCCCCGTCACTGCTTTCCAAACAAAACTTTTGTCTTTATTTATTTTGAAGGCAGACGACGAGTCCACACCAGAACACGGCTCTGATGGAGGTGAAGATGGATTTTTTCTGGATCCAGCACTCCCATTCCTTAACCTTCACTCCAGACAGCGACGGCTGCTGGTGGTGACTTTGTGATGCCAGCTCTTCCACAGGCACTGGGAACAGGGTGACCCGTGGGAGAGCACCTGGACCCCAGCAGAGGGACTGGGGCTGTGATTTGCACCAGGCTCCCATGGGGAGGGGTCACTCCTTGTGTTTCTTGTCCTTGTTCTGGCTGGAATGAGTTTGGTGGGGGCATCAGGCCGGGGAAGTTGTGCTCCCATTCCCTCCCTCTCTCTCTGCTCAGAGTAAAGGAACACTCCAAGGAATTTGCTGTGATTTTGTCACTCCTCCTGGCCGTGCACTGGCTTGGGTGAGGCTGTGGGGTCAGGGGAAATGTGTTTGCTGCAGCTCCTGCTGGGCGCACACCCCCAGCCCGGCTGGCTGCCTGTGAGCGCCCAAATTGGATAAAAGCTTCCAAATGACTTTATCTTGTAAAGCTCTGCAGATTCCCCTCCCACGTGCACACCTTACATGAGCAAGGGCCTTTCTTTTGCCTTTTTCCTGTAAGTCTTGAGCACCTGGCTGACTGTGGTGGTGTCATTATGAGTCAGGCCTCTGAAAACTGCGTGCCCCGGTCCTGCTTATTCTCCAGGACAGACAATTTCCCTCTAAGGCCTGACAGAAGAGAAAAATCCAATTACCTCACATCTCTAGAGCAATTAGATCTTTGAAGACCTGAACAAAACCCACACTGGGCTGGTAGGAGTTTGTGGATTTTATTAAATGCTTTGGAGCTGACCTGTCTATTATGAAGAAACAAAGGATTCCAAAAAGTTCCCTCTGAAATCATGGAGTTAAAGGCAATTTGTGCCCATTAATGTCAGCCTTCCCCTCGGTTATTACTCTTTTGTTCTGTTTTCCTTTGCACTGGGCACGTTGTGTGCATGTAGTGTGTGTTCTTACAAATGGCTGCAGTATGAAGATAAATGGGATTGGGTGCTGGAACGCTCCGGCAGGAGATCGGAAATCAATCCTTGGCTTTCCTTTTTAAATGAGCACGGCCCAACAGAGGAGCATTCCCGTGCAGCTTTCCCAGTTAACGTGCTGTGGCAGGTTGCTGGGGAAATGCTTCCAACCCTTCCTCTGTGATCTGTTTCTGCCCTTTTACAAATGAAAACAAAACCTTTGGGCCCTGTGGGCTCTCGGAGACGGCAGAAAAAGAAATCACTGAATGTGGGGTCCACAACATCAGCGCTGGAGAGAGCAAGGGATGAGGTTGTTCTCCACTGAGGGATATTTTATGGCATGGTCTTTGCTGTTAACCTGGCCACTGAGGCCTGACCAGCTGCATCTCTGGAAGGGGTAATGCCAAAATTATTGGCTGTATCTGAAAAAGTAACTCCAGCTGTCAGCTTTTGCTGAAACACCGTTGTCATTTCAGAGCTGTCTCTTCAGAGAGCTGTGGGGTCTTCAATTTCCAAAGTGTTTTGCCACCCAAAAAAGAAAGATCTGTTTTGCCTTGAAGCTTCTGACAGTCCAAGTGAGGCTTGTCTTGCTCATTACTGCAGTGCCTCAGACAGCCTGGCCTGCCAGCCTAAGTTAATTCTAGAGCAGAAGGAGACGGAAAAAGACTTTTAGGAATTGACTCTATTTTCTTTAAACCTGTTACTTTCTCATCACCAGCTCTACACTGGGTTGGAAAGAGCTTTTAAAATCGAGAGTGTCATTTCTAACTCTCCTTGAGTTGCTTGTGCTTCTCTCCTGGGCAGTGCAGGCAGGTCAGTCATGTTCCCATTCCTACTCTCACTTCCCACAGCATTTCCCACACCATGGGCTGCACAGGAGCCTGGGAATCCTTGCTGGCTGGCTGTGCCACTTTGAGGCATCAGCTTGATTTTTAACTGAGGCCAGCTTTTATCAAACACTCTCAGAGATAAATGTGAGACTGCTGTGGTACCAGGGAGACTGGAAACTTTCCTGATTACCTCTATATTTTAACTCCACGGGGTGATTCCACCTGAGTTCGAACCAGTCAGCTGTGGAAAGACTCCTCTTGGATTGAGGGAAGGATCTGGTCCTGGACAATGTGATCCAGGCACAACTGAATGTGATAGAGGAACTATTTTATTTTGAAGACCACTTTTGCCTTTGTGATGATTCTCTTGGTTGTGTTTTGCAGCTTTTGTTGGAATATTATCCTAAACCTGTACCTGTCTTTTGAGCTGGCTCAGTGTGGGCAAGAAGGGCTCAGTGAATGTGCTCAGTCTGCCCTGGCCATTTGTGTTTGCTATTTTCTTTTTCTCCTCTCCATCCCTCACAACCTTTATGTGGTGTTCTACTACTGGAAGCAATAAAGCTTTTGCTTAATAACAAATTCTCACCATTCTTGAAACAGTAAAAAGTTGTTTTGTAGATACTCTCCAAATCCTCCAGCAAAGACAATAACCCAGCCAGTGGAATTGTGATTCATGTGGCTGGAGTTTAATTGAATTCTGCACTTGAAATTCATCTTTTGTCTTGTCCCCTTCTCCGTGCCTCATGCTGGCAGCGGCGGGGGCGCAGGTTTGCTCCTCAGCCCCTCCGTGAAGGTTTTCCACGCTGCACCCACGACTCACAAAGCAGCACCAATTGTCCTTCTGTCAAGTGCTGTCCCCACAGCCTCCCAAGGCTCTTTGACAATCGGGGTCCGTTAAACTTGGCCCACAGAGAGGCGTCTCTCGTGTGTCCTCATTGTTCGCCGAGCGCGCGGCCCTGGCTGCTCCCTGTCCCTCCCCTCGGCATTCAGCATCAAGGTTTCAAAGAGCTTTTTTAATCTGTTTTTGCTTTCCCCATCTTAACAGCGCCTCGGTAATTGCAGCTGGGATTGTTCTGCTGGGGAGCTGCCATTACTCCAAGGGTGGAGTGTGTCAAGGACTCGGCAGCCCTTGTGTTGTTGCTTCCCCTCTGCGCTTGCCATGACAACAGCCACCACACGGGAGAGCCGGCTGTGGGGTGTCTCCGAGTCAGAAACACTGGCCACGGACTGCCAAGTCGCCCTGTTTGATTTTTACAGTTATATTTTGGAAGGGCAGGGCAGCGCTTCCTCTGCGAGAGCCGTCTGCGCGTTCGGCGCAGCCAGAGCCAATGGGCCAGCAGCTGGTGCTTGGAGAACGTGGCTCTGGCCATTACTGGACCTGGAGAGTCAGCAGGAGTGCCTGGACAGTGGCACAAACTGGCAAATAACCTCTGGAGCTCATTTGTGAAATCAAACTCGGCAGCAGCTGCTCCCCTCCCAGCAGTTGTTTCCTCCAAGGGGAGAGGGCTGGTGATAGCCCTGTCTCACCAGCTCACCTCTCCCTTTTCTTCCTCCCATCACTTTGTTGCTCTCCACCCTGGAGGCTGCTCTCCCACCTTGTTCTGCAGGTGGCTGTGATGGACAGGGGGTTCAGGGAGGTTCTTTGGAAGGACTGATGCTGCACTCACACAATGAGACCTTCAGCAGGCGTGGGATGGCAGGTGATGGGTCAGCACCTGGTGGAAAACTTTCATCCTGAGCTGCTCATTCAGATTCCTCCCTGATAATTTCCTCTGTAAGCAGCACGTTCAGGCAGGGCTGGAATTGCAATGAGAGGCACGGGATGAGGATCTGGCCTTTACACCGTGGCAGCACAGACAGGAACACGATCCCAGAGCTGACCAAAAGCAGCAAAGAGGTGTCACCAGCTCCCTTTCTCACCCCTTCTCCCCCCAGCCTCATCACTGCAAGCATTTATTATCAGGCTGGGGACTTGTTGCTAATCAGAGCCTTATCAGGGCTGTGAGGGAGAGGGGTGCTGGCAGACACCTTCCCCCCCGAGTGTGACTGGCTTCTGATTTCAGAGGTGACAAATTACCTCGGTGTGACTGTGGCTGCTTTATTTGCAGTTATACAAACCTCTGCCCCAGCTGCCCTGTCCCATCCCATGGGAGCCACCCCTCAGGAGTGGGAGCTGCCCTGGCCTCAGGTTTTGGGACTGGATTTGGGAGCTGGGTGGAGAGATCACATCTCTGAGATGGGTCCTAACAAGCCTGAGCCGCATCCCCCCAGCTCTGGTGCTGGCTATTTGTGCTGGTTTAAGGGATACAAGCATCATAAAGTCACCCTAGGACATTATTTCTGAAGCTCTCACCCCTCAAAAGAATTTCCAGACTGATCCATCCCCAGCCCCTGGATGGGGACAGCAGCTGGATCACCCAGAGCAGCTGAGCCCAGCATTATTTATTTCTCAGATGGTGAAGCCAAGCCCGAGATACCAAGAAAATCTCAGTGAACAGCTGAGCCCCACAGTGGGGGAGCAGGGGCAGGAGGAGCAGCCATCGAGCTGCTGACGGGACAGACCTTCATCTTCAAACGACACTCATGCAAAATTAAACTCCTCTAAGCCATCACACCGTGGCCGTTCAAATGGGGCCTTGGAGGAAAGAAAAATAAACTGAGAAATGCAAATTAGGGATGTAAATCTTGCTGGGAGGTACCTGTTTAATTAGCGTCACTGAGCAGCCTTGATGTGGTAAGTGCTAAGTAGGAAACTTGCCAGATTCCCCCAGTTTTAATAGCAGGTGACTTGTTTGAATTCCCACCTTGTGATTGTTTTTCTCTACCTGTCAGAGTTGCTGTGCTGCTGTAGCAAGAGGAATTGGCTCTTGTCACCCGGGCTAAGCAGAGGCCACTGCACCAGGGAGGAGCTGTCCTGAGCCCTCTGTGTCCTGGGCATCTTGGCATCGAATTTATTCATCTGATAAGTGAAAGTGTCCCCGTGAGGGTGTGGGTTGGGGAGTTTCTGAGCCTTTGTTTCCCCCTCACCCCTGCCTGTCCCAGCGCTCTGGTGCTAATTGGTACCACAAGAAGCTTTTTAACACTGATAATGCTTGTGAGTTGTTGGGTGCTTGGCCTGGGCCTGCCTGGGAATTGCAGGTGAGACTTCCCCGAGGTGCTGGCGGCTCCCCCGGGCACTGCCTTGCCAGGTTTGCATCCTGCCCGTGCTGCCTCTGGCAGGCTCTGGGTCGTGCTGTTTAACAGATCCCGATTCCTGACCTGTCACAGTGGGAGATGCTGGGATTAGGATGATGGAGTGCTTGGAGAGGATAAACAATAACGATGCTACACCCAAACAATGCCTTTCACTTTTCATCCTTTCTTTTCCTGTCGGTTCCCCATTCAGACTTAATCAGATCAGTGCAGATAATTTCTGTGTTCGTGCAAAAAACATCATTTTCCCTCCTGTGCTTTGCCAGCTGCACTGCGGTCGGGAAGGCAGAGACACAATTTCTTCTGCACGGTTGTGAATGGGTGCATCTGTTCCTCGAAGATAGGGAAAGGAGGGTGGAAGGGCTGCAAAGGGAGGGGAGAAATCAGATGCAGCCTGGTCCATCACCTCTGTGGAGAGGGAAGCGTGCAGGAGTCGGATTTTTGCAGCACAGGCTCAGTCCTGGTGTATTTTGGAGGCGGGTGAGGCACCGGCGTGTGGGAGAGGCAGAGAAGGGGTTTTGCTCCATGGGGCAGCACAGCCACCCCGCAGCGGGGCAGGGGTGCCCCATCGCGGTCGAGGTCTGTGCCTGGGGCTGCTCCTGCTCCTCCCCGGCCGGAAATCCCACCTGCCTGGCTCCCTGGGCTCTCTCCCGACCTGTGCCAGGGGCTGCACCCCAATCCTGCACCTCCACATCCCCCAGGAGCTGACAGCCCTTGCTGAGGCCCAGCCTGGGGGAGATGCGGGGTGAGAGGTGGCTGTGCAGCAGCAGAACTCATTAATTGGGATTTTTTTCCTTCCTGTTTCCCAAGACAGGCCCACTAGAGAAGTGAGAGGAAGGAAGAAAAGGGGTTTGATTTTCTCCTGTTACCTGCTGTCTCCAGCTGTGAGCCGCACTGGCAGCCCCGGGCTGATCAAACACCCCAGCAGCCTCCATCCATGGCCCCATCAACATTTCCAGTGCTCTGCCCCTGCCCAGGTCCTGGCAGTGATGCTCCAGCACGTTCCCTCCTCCTGCTGCCACCGAGTTGGGCTCTTGCCTCATTGCCTGCGACACGGGGTCATTGGGCATTAGCACTTGGCTTTGGCACCTAATGACACAATCAGCTGCAAACGTGTTCTTCCTCCAAAGCTCGGTTTGTTCAGCCAGAAATTCTGGTGCTGTCCCTCCCACTGAGGTGAGAGTCCCTCCGACCTCTCTGCCGGGTTTGTTTCTGTTTCTCATCTGCTTTGAGAGTCCAGAAGTTTCCAGATACGGGAACAGCTTTGGAGTGAAATACAATGCGCTCCACTTAAAATAAGGATAAAAGTTCCCCAAAGGGTCTTGACATGGCTTTTACAAGTGAAATCGTCTCCATTTAACTGCTCGAGTGGCTGAAGCAGGGATGCACTAAATGCCAGGCTTTGAAGCTGTGCGAGGGGGTGGGAGCCGGGCAAGGCAGGGCCAGGCTGCCTTCCTCACCTTCCTCACCTTCCTCACCACAGAGCTGGGCTCTGACTCCAATCCCCCAGGCTTGGATTCACCCGAGTGAGCAGCTTCTCACTGCTCCTTTCCTTCTCCAGTTTCTTCAGCAAGAAACCAAGCGGGTGTGGGTTGGTTTGGGCGAGCAGACCCTGAAAGCACCATTTGACCTTTAATTGATGGGGCAGCATCGCTGTGAGCATTGGGTAAGGGGAGAGAGGGCTGCTCCGGCTCTCAGCAGCCCAGGAAAAACTTCCCAGCGAGCTCCCTGCAGGATTTGCTGCTCTCCCTGCTGCTGCTGGGTTCAGGTAGGTTTAATCCCAAGGGCACCTTGCAGGGCAGCACTGGGAGAGAAATCCCTGTCATTTGCAGAGCTCGCAGTGGCAGTGGGGCTTGTGGTTACCCTGAGTCTGGATGGAAATGCTTTGGACACCCCCGGGCTGGTCCTGCTGTCTGTTCCGATGGCAGCCTTTGGAAGGAGCCAACAGCAATTTCTGGGGCTGGAGATGCCTGGGAGTGAGTGTGCAGCTCCTGGTCCCTCCCAGCTCCTAATTCCCGGGGCTGAGAAGGGATTTGGTGACTCTCCTCTAGGAAAGCACTCAGGGACACGCAGCCAGGCAGCTGCCACCTCTCACCCTGTAATTTTGTGGGTGGGCTGCAGGACTTTGTGCTCAGATATTACTGCACTCCTCTAACGCTGGAGCAGGTTCTGCTGCAGAGCCCAGGAGGGGAAACTGCTGATTTCTTACAGCTCTGTAAATCTGATGTTGCCACCAAATTGATGTGACGCTGCTTTGAAGGGATTTTGGCCTTTCTGTGGCCCGTGGTTGCAGAGTCCCTACTTCTAAGCTAAGAAATCAAGACTCAAGCAGTTGAATCTCCCTCCCCCTTCCTATAAAATCAAGTAATTAAATCAAAGACCACGTGGTTTGAAAAGACAGAGAAAGGAGTTCATTTTGGGTTCTCTTTATTGGCCTCTTAAATTCTGAGCTTTGCAGCCTGCTGGGAGTGTTTTATCGATCCCTTTTCACAGCTGTGAGTAGGATGGACTTAACTGCCCGTTATCCTGGGACCTGGGAGGCAGCAAGAGTTCGTGGAATTGGGAATGGGACAGCTCTAGCCTGGCTGACCCCACTGCTGAGGCTGGGGATGTTGCTTCTGACCTGGCAAGGGACACAACCAGGTGCAACCTGTGTGAGGAACACCCTGAGGAGGGAAAATTTTGCTGTTTGCCGGCACCTGAGCGGTTTGGGATTGTCCCTGACAGCAGGATTCGGCCCCTGGGGTGGAGCTGCCAATGGCCCGTGACTGGTCACCGTGGAATCCGCTGAGGATGGGATCTGATGGAATCTGCATCGGGATGCAAATGGATGTAAATTCATGTAAACACATGTCTCTGCGCAGGTAGCAGCTCGTGCCCAAATTATGCAAATGTTCTAATCCAATAATGCTAATGTCATGATTATCCAGCAACACGGGGTTCATTAATATGGTTCCCTGGCTCTTCCACCCATCACTGTCAACACGATTCCGCTGAGGCAGAGGCTTCCAGCAGCCCTGGCAGGTGGAGCCGCTCTCGGGGAGGGAAGAGGACACCCAGGGCATGGTGTGGCACCAAGAGGGACCTTCACCTGCCTGCTGAGGTGCCACTGTCCTGGCCAAGGTCCCACCTGGCTGCCACGCTCTCCTTGGGAGGCCCTTCCTGCCAGAAGGAGACCTGGAGCAGATTTCCCAGTTCCTGCAGAGCAGCCAAACCAGCATTTCCCGACCTCCGTGCTGTGATCAGATGAACAGGACTAGCAGGGCCATCTAGTGACTCCTCTGGCTGCTGAATGACCCGGGAGGTGCCCCCCTCAACGGGGATCATTTTAAAGTTTGTATTTTGAGGATTGCCGCCTCTCCCTTTGTCTCCCGTTTTTCCAGCTGGTGGGTATCCTTTGCTCAAGAGTTTTGTTCTCCCTGGATCACCACGGAGCTGGAAAATGCTTTGGCTTCCCTGCAGAGGGATGGAATTTTGTCCTGAGTCAGGCGACATAAGGTCAGGCAGCTGAACAGTCCGTGGATCTGAGAGGATCCTGCAGGCTGGCCTGCCTTCCTCAGCCCTGCCAGGAATGCTGCTCTCCAGGCAGGAATCAGCCTGTCTGGGCTGTGGCCTCAATTTCTTCCCTGCTGACCCGCAGGTGCTGCTGTGAGTTTGTGGTGCATGTGTGAGCAGCCCTGCTCATTCCAGGGAATCTGGGGCTGTTTACCTCCCCAGCAGCCTGAGCCCACACCTGTGGGATCTCTTCTTCCTCCTCCTCTTCTTGCTCTTTCGTTTGTGCTGCTTTTTGCAGTGTTGGCATGACGCTGGGATTTGTGGATGGGGCCAGGAAAACGCCCTGGTGTCCACGACGGACCATTCCCTCACAGCTCATGGTGGAGCCTCACGATCCAGGGATGGGCAGGACATCTCTGAGCCCTGGGAGGAGCAGCAGCCAGGACAGAGCTCCCCCAGAGCTGACAGGTACAGTGATTGCACGGGGGGGTTTGGCTGGATTGCTTCTGACAGGATGTCGTTAGCCTGACGTGGATGTGGGAGAGGAGCAGCTCTAATGCTCTCTTAATGCAGCCAAATTGCTCTTTAATACTGCAAACCCAAGATGTTATTTCGTGAGTCCCTGGAGCTCACTCTGCTGCCGGTTATTGGTGGCCTTTTCCCTCTGCTTCCATCCAGCTCCGAATTCCCGGAGCGTGGGGTGGGAGCAGCTTCCCCCCGGTGCTTCTGTGAAGCTCAGCTGCTTTCTGCCCTCACTTGGCTTCCCCTGTGTTAACTCTGGGAGCTGGTGTGACTCCTGAAATGCCTCTTCCCACCCAAATGTGAGCAGAAAGTCTATCCATTGCCATGGCAACGGGGCCGGGCCCTAAATGCTGATGGGAACTCTGTTCCTGGACATTTATGGGAAGAGCTGGGGGTGCAGGAGGCAGCAGTGCTCAGCCCCAGCGCAGCTCCCCAGGCCAGCATTCATATCCCAGCCACCACAGGATATGGTGCTGCTGCAAAATTTAACACCCAGGCTTTGCTCCTGCCTGCCTGGGAAGTCTTGAGGAGGAATGTTGTCATCCTTCTGCAGCTGGGAGACAGTCGGGAAGAGGTAAAAGCAGGGTAAAACTCCTAGGACAAGTCAGCTGGATAATCTCAGAGGATGTTGACTCCAGCTTGGAAAGGCACTGAGAGCAGATAAAATTAGTCTAATACGAGTTGATGCTGCACAGGAGTCTCCCCTCCCTTGATTGCAAGGGAGTGGGTCTGCATTTATCTCACAGGCACACAACAATCAGGGCCAGCACCGTGTGAGAGGGTGGCTCTGCCCGGCCTGGTGATGGCAAACCCCTGCTAAGGCTCTGGAGTTCAGAGGAACCCACAAACCATGAGGAAAAAGTCCAAAAATGTTCATCCCTAAGGAAATCCCACTGAGGCCTGGGCACTTGGCAGCGCTGTGCCCCGGGATTGGATGTCAGTCTCCTCCTGGGCACCGTTTGGGTGGATTTTCCTGTGCACAGACCCACCCTGGTGAATCCCTGTGTGAATTCACTCTGTGCTCCACAGAGCTGAGGTTTGCAGCAGCTGGTTATCCCCTCTGCTTGATTTGCAGGTGTCAGGAGTGTTGGCAGTGGGTGCACGAGCAACGGGTCCCCTCCCCAGCAGGAGGGCACACCTTCCACAGGACTCCAAAAAACCCAAGTGCGTGAAATTCACAACAGAAAACACCAACTATTTCGGGACTCACATGGAAATGGCAGCATATGCTACACGTTAAACATCAGCCCCTACCAAAAGCAGAGCTATTCTGGGCCCACCCTGAAGAGGCAGCGAGAGCAGATGCCTCCCTCCCTCCCTCCTGCTGGAAGCTCCTTTCCAGGTCCACCTGCAGGTAGCAAAGTGCTGGCCAGAGAGATTCCATCCACCTTTGCCACTGGTTGGGTGTTTCATAAAGTCTCTGGGAACCTTGAGCAGTATTTTGAGGGGAAAGGGCTCTTCCCTGCTGGCGTTTGGCCCTTGCCTGGCTTTCTGCAGGGGTCTGTTTGTGTCTGCGCCGTAATAGGGTGTGGGTTGTGTTTCACCGCAGTGATTTTGTTCACAGCTAGTAATTGCTGGTTAAATCTGGTCAAATGATGGTTGTTAGCAGGGCCTGTTGGGGCACAGATAACCTCAGATATTATCCAAGCAGAGGAGCAGTGGGGGCCGGGGAGCACTGGGATATCAGCGCTGCTGGGGAGCCGTAATCGCCGCAGCCCGGAATAAGCTCCTTAGGATTATTTTTGCCAAGTTTCCCAGTTATCATCATTATCATTATTGCTTTACTTAGCAAATGCAGAGGCTGTTTGACCAGGTAAGGTCTTGCAATCCGCTGGATGGGCTCAGCCAAGCCTCCCCAGCCGTGGAGGGCAGGGATCTCGGAGGGGAAGCAGCCTGGCTGCCAGGAGCTGTGCGTCAGCCAGGAGACAGTGCCCCGAGCCAGCCAAGGAGCCAGGCACACGTTGCTTTTCAATTAACCCCCTTCCCTTGCATGCAGCCATGCTGGGGCTAAGCTCGTTGGAAGAAATAGAAAACGTGTTTCGTACCTCCCAGCCAGGGGAACTGAAGGCAGTGTCAGTCCCGAGGGGTGGAGGGGTCTCTTCCAGCAGGGTTGGCGTCCCCTGACAGAGCTGATATCCCCCATTCCTGCCCCTGCAGCCAGACTGAGCTGCTGGTATCTGCTGGCACCCTCTCCTGCCTATGGCTGTGGCTATTTTTCAGGCTTAAAAACGGTTGGGAAAAAGCAAAATTCCAGCTGGGGCTGTGCAGGCTGGTGCTGCCTGTGTCACCTCCCTGAGGACACTGACAAACCTCCCTGTCCCATCCCTCTGAGTTCAAGGATGAGATCCAGAGTAGTTCCTCCAAATGAAGGCTTTAATTCGGCATCATCTCTGTGCTCTCTCCAGGCTCTTCTCCAGCAGCACCAGCAGAGCAGGGATTCAGAGAGATTTTGAGTTGACAAAGTCTTAAAGAACCAGTGGGTCAGTCACTGGCAAGCAACGGGATGTGCCATCCTGCTGCTGTACTTTCCATTTGGAAGGGAATTGATCAAACTGGAATCAGCCCCTCTTCTCTGGAACAGCAGAATTTGATGCTTAGAATTTGTAAGAATATTGGTTGAAGTGTGTCCTGAGGACAGCCTGTGTTTCCAGATGCGTGTTCAATCCATATGCTGCTGGTTTAGGGGCTGTAGGAATATTCCCTCTGTTTGCCCATTTTCAGGGCAGTTCCAGAGGAGGAAGCTGGGCTGTGGCACAGGCAGAGTGAGTGCCACGGGCTTTTTATGGATGTGCTTAAACCCGTGCTTGTGCCCCTGTTCAGCACAACGTTTAAATTAAAATCGGTCTTTTCTGAGCCTGGGCTGGAGTTGGAGTGACGGTTCCTGCATCCCACGTCCCAGGTACAATGTCACAGGTGCTGAGATCAGGATCTTGTTTTCTGGGGAGAAAACACGGCTTTTGACAGGGACAATTGCTCTTCCCCCTCACCCCAGCCCTGCTTTGATGCTGGCTCTGTGATGGCCACCTCCCCCTTCTCTGAAGGATGTCCCCCCTTCCTGCAGGGATGGATATTCCCTGTCAGAGCGGCTCTGCTTCCTGCCAGGCAGAGCTGTGGGTCCCGCTGTGGAAATTGGCATTTTAACATTTAAACTCTCTCCCTTCCCTCCTGGGGGGTGGTGGGGAAGTAAAATTCCGCCTTGTAGGGCAGTGGAGGCCACGTGTGTGGGCACAGCAGAGGCAGGGATCAAACCAAGTCACATTCCAGGGCATTAGACAGACGGTGGGAATTAAGAGCTTTACCTGGAAACTGGCTTTGTATCTGCAAGCCCTGCTTTTGTCTTCCAGCCCTACTCTCTATTTTTGTCCCTTTCACCTTCCATTTGTGACAGCGTGTGGTGCCAGCCCCGGCCACATTTGGGGAGCCCTCGGTAAATGTGGGGCTGTGCAGCCCAGAGGAAATTCTCAGGCAGGATGGGAAGGTAGGAAAAGTGTGGTTTATCAAACCCAAGCTGCTTTGGGACTCATTAAAAGCTAAGAAAAGGCTCCAGCTGCTTTCAGTAGGCTCGGGATCGGTCAGGGACGAGGAAGTCCCATCTGGGCTATTAGCAGTGAGTCTTGTTTTTTGTTTCTCTCAGTCTACAAGGCTGGTGATGGGGTCTCCCTCGGGGGCCACTCCTGCCCTGCTTCAGGGAGTTTGTCTGCTTCAGTTCTGCCTTTTTTATCCCCTTGTTGCTCTCCTGAGTCCCTGGGTGAGCTGAGCACCTCCCAGTTGGTGCTGCTGGGCCCTGATCCCGGCTGTGGGCTGTGGATCCAGGAGGAGGAAGAGCTCAGAGGTTCAGCTGAATTCCCAGAGCTTTGATTTGCTGTCCTATGAAACAATCCTTGCCTATTTGGGTCCTGTGCTCTTTGAGGAAACGTTTGAAACGATGACGCTTTTGTAATGGTAGTAACGGCATTAGGCTCTCGCACATAACTCGATTTTATTTATTTATTTATTTGCCCTTTCTTGGAGGAAATTGCTGCTATTTTCTGGGCATCAGGCCCAATTTCTGCTTCGTTCTGTCTGAGTCTCCACACCACATCCTGGATGCCGCACGCGAAGGTGGAGCCTGTGTGGATGAACACACCCAAATCTGGGGGCACTTCCTTGTGCTTGCCGTGGTGCTCCCACCCATCATCAGCCCACCTGCGAGATTTTCAGCCTCCATGTGCAAAGAAGCTGGCATTTCCATCTGAATTAACGTCCTGGGAGTCCTTGGATATGGGGAGGGGATAAAGCTGTCTGAGACTGGATCTGCTGTTAGACCTGCAACAGGCAGGAGCCACCTCGGAGAGAAAATATGGCAGGGACACAGAGGAGCAGTGAGCTGTCTCCTGTTCCCCCAGGTCATTAGATCATCCTCAGATGTGCATCATGTCTAGGTACAGAGCAATGACAAGTTTGGATGCTTCAGGGGAGAAACACTCCCTTCCCTGTGAGGAATAAATTAGGTGAGTGTGCCTGGTGTCAGCGTGTTATGACTCAGGGACGTGCATTAACATTTACCAAAATCTGAATGAAAACTGAACTCTGCAGCAGACAGAAAGGCTGGGTGTCATTTTGTTGGGATTTGGGGGAAATCCTCTGAAGAACAGAGCTTTGTTTTCAATAGACACCTGCGTGCCAGGCTGTAGCTCTGTGTGCACTGCTGAGGGATGTGTCAGCTTACCTGGTGAGCCTGGCTGTGAGCAGCTGGACATGGTGGTGGTGACCAGAGCACCCCAAGTGTCCCAGCCCCACGCCAGACCCCTTAGAACTGAGCCAGCAGAGAGGCTGCACTGGGGGAGCTGCTCCTCTGAAATATTTCAATATTTTCCTGGGCAGGGTGAGTTACTGGGCAGCACTTTGCACCGTTTTCTCACAGTGTTTCTCTTCTGGCACTCCTTGCTGAAAAGTCCACTCCCAGTAGCTTGTAAAGCCACAGATTTATTGATTTGAACACAGGGGGAGGCGAGTGAAAACAGCGGTTTGATACCAACTCCCTGAGCAAACCACAGCTCAGCATTTTCTGGGCAGCCTGTGGCAGAAGCCTGTCCCTGTCCCTGTCCTGGCTGCTGCTGGGGCCCTGGCCATGCCCAGGAAGGTGCAGGAGGGGTGCTGAGCACAGCCACGCTGGCGCTGAGCCCTGCCCAGCCCACCCCTCGTGCTCTGTGATGCTGTCCCAGCCCCATGGCTGGCAGAGGCTGTGCCACCCCACCACGAGCAGGGGACATGTGTTGCTTCAGTCCCTGCTGTGCTCCCAGCTCCAGGAGCTCGGTGCTGAGCTCTGGAGGGGACACGGCTGTGGGCTGGGGCAGCAGGGACACGGGTGGGGGCTGTCCCTGCCCCTGTGAGCCGCGGGGACTGGGGGGGCAGTGGTGCCATCCATGCCCTCGGCTCGGGATGCGACACAGCATCTCCCTGGCACAGCCTGCGGGGAGCCGGGAGGGCACGGGGGCTGCCACGGTCCCTCGGGGGGCTGCCACGGTCCCTCGGGGGGCTGTCACGGTACCTGGGGGCAGTCACGGTCCCTCTCCACAGCGCGCCGGGATGCGACACAACAGGACGACGGCTCCTGACACTGCCCGGTGACCTCAGCCCCCCCGGAGGGGTCTGGCAGGGACCAGCCCCGCTCCGGCAGGGAGATGAACCAAACCCGCCTCCCCACACCCCATCGCCCCGAGCTGTGCCGGCCGCTCCGGGGCTGCGCTGGGGAAGGGGCGCGGGGCCGGCTGCCCACGCTGGTGGCCGTGTGGCCGGGGCTCCAGGCCGGCCACAGCCCTCATTCCTCCGCCGCTGGGCACCGCTTTGTTGCTAGCTGGTGACATCACCCGAGAGCCCACCCCCTGCCTCTTATCCGTCTCTGTGCCTCGCTCATTTATTCCCAGGCAGCGCTGGCAGGATCGGGGGCTGTGCGAGCGCCGGGGCTGGCGGCAGCAGCACCGGCAGCAGCACCGGCAGCAGCACCGGCAGCAGCGGCAGCAGCACCGGCAGCAGCAGCATGCGTGCGGCCACCGAGGCTCAGGGCGCGACAACCTCGTGAGGGGCCCGCCCGAGCCCCCCTCCTGCCCGGCCTCCGCAGCCCCCGGCAGAAACTTCCCGGCTGCCTCTCCCGCACGGTCCGGGCTTCTCCGGGGGGGCTTGGCAGCGACAGCCGCATGCATGACACTCCGAAAAGGAGAGAAAATGACCATAAGTATCCAGGAGCACATGGCCATTGACGTCTGCCCCGGCCCCATCAAGCCCATCAAGCAGATCTCCGACTACTTCCCCCGCTTCCCCCGCGGGCTCCCCGCCGCCGTCGGCCGCAGCGGCAGCGCCCTGCGCCCCGCTGTCAGCCAGCCCTCGGTCAGCCCCGCCGAGGCACCCCGCGAGGATGATGAGGACGTGGACCAGCTCTTCGGAGCCTACGGAACGACGCCCGCAGAGCAGGCGGCCAAGAGCCAAGCGCCCGAGGAGGTGGTGGACCCCGAGGGCTACGAGTCCGACGATTGCAGTAAGTTCCCAAGTTTCCGTGGGAGTTCGCTGGGTGCTGAGGGCGAGGGTGGGTGTTGGGGCTGGTCGCCCATCCCGGTGCACCCTTCCAGTCACGTTGGCCATCCCTGGGATCACACTGCAGCAGCGGGAAGCCCCCGGGTTTGGCCGGGGAGGCTCTGCCGGCGCCGCTCCGGGGTGCAGAGGGACCCTGGGAGTGTCCCTGCCGCAGCCAGGCTGGCGGCTGGACCCGAAGTAGGGAAGTCTCCCAAGAGCCACCAGTTGCTGTTGTGGCTGGTGCACTTCTCTGCCTCGTCCCTGCTCGGCTCCGTGCCTCCAAAGGCTCAGACCCTTTAAATCCGGCTCGGTGGTGCAGGCTGCTCCACCAGCCACCCTGCTGATGAGCGGGCGATAGGCTCCGGCGTCGCCCGGCTCCACATCGGGGAGGTCTGTTGGGAATGACATCCTCCCGGGAGATCTCTGCCCTCTCCCTCGGCGAACTCTGGCGTGTCATCCCTCCATTCCTCACCTCCGGCTGCAGGCAGAGCCCTGCGGGAGACCGGGGCGGCCTCCGGAGCAGGAGGTTTTGGTTCTGGTGGATGCCGGTGTTTGCAGCAAGGGTTAACCCCTCCCCACCCAAAACGTCCTTCCCACCCGGCGCCCTGGAGCTGCAAGGCAGCTGCTGCCTGGCTCTGCCGGCCAGGGCCGCCGGGATAACCCCATTTCCTTGGAGTTACAGAAACCCCAAGGGCTGGTTCAGCCCAGCCTTCGGGGGCCAAATGCTGAGAGGGGCTGAGCACAAAGTTTGGAGCCGGGAGGTGCCGGGGAAGGGAGTGGGTGCTGCCTGCTCGTCCTGGGGGCAGGGGAGGCTGAGCTGTTTGCGGCCCAGCGCCGGGCAGGCGGTGGCTTTCCCTTTGCAGAATGTCACAGCCCTGCCTCGCCGTCGCTGCCTCGCCGCCGGCCACTGGGCTGCTGCCGTTTATTCCACACCCCGGAGCGTGACCCCGAGGAGGGCTCCCCGCAGGGCACTGCTGCTGCAGGGGGGCACGGCTGTCCCTGTGTGCCCCTCTGGGAGAGGTTGGGTGAGGCTGGGTGCCGGCCCCGAGCTGCCACAGCCTCTCTGCCCATGCCGGCGTTGGGGTCACGCTCTCCGTGGAGAGGTGACAGCTCTGGCACTGCCGCGGGGAACATCTCAGCTAAGCCGCGTTTGTCCCAGCCGGGCAGTTAACGGGGACTTTAACCGGCTTTGGGTCATTTGCTGCTCTAATTATCCGATCGTCTTTGCTCACTCACCCTGGCAGTGGAAACGGGAGCAACTGGGCTGCAGGGCCAGGGGGGTGTGTGGGAGCCAAAGCACCCAGAGTGCAGCGTTTTCTCTGGGTGACTCGCAGGGAAATGGCCCAGGGCGCTGCATTCTGCATTTGTCCGTCAGCAATGCTGGGTGCTGGATCCTGAGTGCTGGATCCTGGATTTTGCATCCTGGGTGCTGGATCCTGAGTGCTGGATCCTGGATTTTGCATCCTGGATGCTGGATCCTGGGTGCTGGGTCCTGGATGTTGTATCCTGAGTGCTGGATCCTGGGTGCTGGACCCTGGATATTGCATCCTGGGTGCTGGATCCCGGGTGCTGGATCCTGGCTGCTGGATGCTGGATCCTGGATCCTGGGTGCTGGAAGCAGCCTGGCTCCGTGCCGGGCCCGGCGGGTGTTTCTCTCACCCCGACTGGTGTCAGGAAGTGTTTCTGGCAGCGTAACAGGTGTCAGGCAAACCGCTGAGGCTGTTTTGCCAGATGTGGCGGGGTTTGGGGCTGGCGAAGGCACGGCGCTGCCAGGAGCAGAGCGGGGAGGTGGCAGTGCCGGTGTCACATCTCTGGGGACAGCGCGGGATGGCCCAGACGCCCTGAGGACACTGGCTGGCATCAGTGTGCAGGATGAGACTGTCACTCCCCCATGTTTAGCAGCCAAGTTGTAAATCCAGGCAAGAGCTCCCTGTCCCCGTTCCCCAGCCTGGGAGCAGGAAGGGGATTCGTGCAGCCTGGCTCGAGCCAGCAGCTACGCTGGGGAGCATCGCTGAGCTCCCCCGCACCTCTGGAGGGTGATTCAGGGCTGCTGCATTAGTCACCTGCACTAAATTTCCCCTGGAGAACCTGTCTGTGCCTGCACGTCAGGACAGCGCCGGGGTTTCGGTGCTGTCGGTCCCCTCGGGTGGCACACGGGGCTCAGGGGGTTCAGGAGGTCTCTGGGGGTGGTGGGTGCAGCACCCACAAATCGAGGCTTTGCCAGGCACATCTTGCCTCACTCCTCAGAGCTGCTCCCAGCCCAGCCCCGGAGAGGTGCAGGCGGAGGGGTTTTGCCCTGGCAGGACCCCTCGGGAGGAGGAGGAGGAGGAGGAGGAGGATTGAACGGCTGCCTCCTGTTTGTCCCACCTGCCTGCGGGTTTCCCTCCTCCAAAGCCAAGGCGATGCTGCTGGCTGGCTGGGTGGGAGGAGGAGAGCTGCCCCTGCCTGGAGAAATGCAGCAATTGTTTGGGTTTCCCCAAGCTCCTTCCTGCCTGGGAGTTACTGCTCCAGCCTGGGGGGTTCTGGGGTTTTCCAGCTGCCATCCCTGCCCGAACTCCAGAACCCCGGCAGGGCTGTGGGAAGAGGGCAGGGTAGGGACTGCCTGGCCCTGCTGCAGCTCACCTGGGCTGGTTTTCTGCACCCTGTTCCTTAATCCTTTGCTGAGTCGTGCTCCAGACCCCGCCAGTAAATTCTGGAGTGTCTGCAGAGCCAGGGAGAGCTGCCTTCTCCCCAGGATGGAGCAGTGTCTGCTCCCACCCAAGCAGGGTGGCCTGACCCAGAGGTTTGGCATCTTCAGGGGGCGGGGATGTGGCAGCGGGGATGCGAGTACGTGCACGGAATTGGTGCTTTGGAAAACTGAGAACCCCCAGGGTGCAGGAAGCAGGTGGAATCCTTCCAGGGATGGGCAGGGACCTGGCTGAGGTGGGGGGAAGCTGCTGCAGAGGCTCAGGTTTGTGGCTCTGGACACCTCTCCAGCAGCCTGTTGATTGCAGCGAGTGGCATGGAGCAGGCAGGGCCAGGGAACCAACACAGCAGATAATGAGTGGAGACATCTGGGCTGGCTCTGGGATCACTGGGAATTGCATGGAGCCAGCTCTTCCCATCAGACCTGCCAGCAGTGCTGCTGGGAGGATTTGCAGGGTTGTGTTGGGCACCCGCTGCCGTCCCCTGGGAGAGCCTGGCAGAGGAATTCATCCCTGCCTGTGCTGTGTAACACAGGACTCTTCCTGCAGCAGGTTTGTCCCCAGCAGAACTGCTGAGGAGGTGGAAGGAAGGAGGCAGGAGAAGTGGCAAATGTGTGTTTGGTGCAGAAGGGTGGTTTGGTGCTGTTGGACCGGCGTCTGCTGTGAGCTGAGAGAACCAGGCAGGAGGCAGGGAAGGGGGGATTCGCTCCTGCTGCCTCGGGACACCTGGCTGTCACCTCATCTTTGGCTGCCCTGTGACAGCAGCAGGTCCCTGGGGTGCTCCCCACCCAGTTGGGCAGCACAGTGCCAAGGAAACTTGGTTTGCAAGGAAAAGAAGCAAATGCCAGCTAGATGGCAATGTGCCACCTGCGAGGAGCTGGCTCTCCCATCTCCACCGATTTCACCCAAATGCTGCTGCCCCTCCACTGCCTGCACCTTCCCCTCTGCTGCACCAGCAGGAATTTGTACCTGAGGGATTTTTAAAGGTCTCTGAAACCTCTGCACGAGCAGAGGAGGAGACACAGTCCCTGTGAGGGAGCACTGCCAGGGCTTCTCTGGCAGGGGACAGCTCTGGAGGGAGCAGCCATCCTCCTTTAACAGGCAATCAAGTTTCCAGCCCTTGGAGAAATGCCCCGTTCCCCGAGCTGCTGTTTGGCTTTGGAAAGAGGCTCTGGTCACACTGGAATTCCTTCCCTCCTCCAAATGTGTTTGGCTCCGGGTTTTTGGGTGAGGAGAGAGCCTGAGAGCCGGGGGCTGCAGCAGGAGCCGGAATCCCTGGAACTGCTGCCCCATCCTGCTCCTGCCAGCTCTCTGGGACTGCTCCTATGAGCACAAACCCAGCCAATTCCACGGCATGCCCGGTTTTATTCATGGAAGAGCAGGCTCCCGAGCTCTGGAGCTGCAGCAGCATGAAAACCACTTCTCCAAAGTGCAGCTGAGAGGCCAGTCCTGGTGCGCGGCGGCTCGTGACGCCTGCAGCGCCACACAAGTTATTTAGGAAGACTCTTATTTTGAGCAAAGAAGATAATTAGGCAGGCAAAGCCATCATGGAGATATTAATTACTGGCTGCTTGAAGACGTAAAGAAGAAGGAAGGTCTGAAGGGGTGCAGGGTTTGCAAGTCACCTGGCAGTGCTTTCGGCCAGACAGGGGGAGGCAGAGGAGACGGCGAGGAACGAGCAGGGTATTTACTTCTGAATCGCAGCTCCTTAGCATATGCTGCATCTGCTATTTATAAGCTTTGAATCGTCTTTTCAATCCAGATAAGGCCAAAAAGAAGTATTTTTTCCTTGCCTCAGGAAACTAAACAAGGCACTGCTGATTTCGGCAGAGCCCGGGGCACGGCTTTGCCAAGCGGGTGCTGGGCAGTGTCGGATCGAGGTCTCCCCAGGGAGCCTCGGGGTATCCCAGGGGGTGTGAACTGGGGTGCCTCTGGATTAGCTCCTCTCTGGTTTCCTGTGGGATGGGTGGGTATTTGGAATGTGCTGGTGTGGGTGAGCTCTGACACTTCCCTGCTGACCATCCCAGCAGTGAGCCAGGTGCAGGCTGCACGTGGTGTGTCCCTGGTTCCCCCAGGAGCCTTCCTCTTCCCAGGGAGTGACCATGGCCGGGGACACCCTGAAGTGCTGGAGGTGAACACAAGGCACCAGGAGAGGAAAGCACAGGGTCTGTCCAGGCATCCCTCCTCCAACATCCGTGGGAGCAGCATATGGGCCGTGGCCCGTGGCATCTCTGCTAATGAAGGAGCCACACATCTGCTGGATAACGAGGTTCCCTCCTCCCGGCAGCCTGGCCGGCCCTTCACCTTTCCCAGTTCCAGGGTGCAGGAGGACAGACAGAACTGGCACCCCTTGCTCCACCACGCTCGAGCTCAGGGGGTTCCCAGGTCTCTCATCTTTGTATTTAACACCAAAGGCAGTTTTGGGGGGGGGGGGGTTTGGTAATTGCAATCCCGTATTTCATTAAAGGAGGAGAGCGGGAGAGATTTGAAGGCCATCTCTAAATTGAAATTGCTGAAAGTCTAATTGCCGCTGACATCAGGGACCATTTAGTGCTGTAAAACATAATTGCATCTCTGAACTGTTCTGAGCAGATAAGTGTTCCTCTGAACACTCCTCCTGGAGAAGACAGAAGAGCTGATGAGCATCCATCAACCAACCTCATGGAGAAGCAGTTCCCTGCTCCAGAGCTTACTAGGGGCTGGCGCCATGTCTCCAAAATGAAGAAATATTAATTGCTGCAGATTTTAAGTGAAAAACCCACGGCCAGGCAAAGAGCAGTTGCAAGAGAGAAAAGTTGTGTTTGTTCCTTGCTCCTGATCCTGTTGAATTCAGCCACATCTGTGGATCTGCTGAGGAGGGGAGGTCTCCTGCCTGTGTGCTGGATCTGGTCCCTGCTGGGGTTTTTTGTAGGACTGGGAATGCCCTGCCCTGCTGGCAGCAACAGATCAGAGCCCTCTGATGCTGATGGGCATGTCCGTGTCCCAACATGCTGAGCTGCCCCTGGGGCATGTCCCAAAGCCTCCCACAGGATTCACTTTCATGGAATAGCTCAAAAGTGTCCCGTTTCCAGCTGCCTTCCCCGGCTGGCGCCGGATCCCGTGGCAATGCCGTGGTTGGAGCTTCGTGCCAGAGGTCAGTGCTGCCATCAGGGGGTTTGGAGCCCTCAGGGCCTGCAGCTCCTCGGCTCAGCACCTTCGGGATCCATCCCTGACTCCACAGCAGCACCCTGAGCAGATCTGTGCACAGACTGGGAATGCTGCGGGTGCTGGAGGCCGCAGGAATTGATGTTGCTGTTTTCCAGGGATAATCCCGAGGGTTTTCCAGACCTCACGGAGCCAGTCCTCAAGCTCTGCCCCATGGTGTGCCACTGGACCTGGCCAGGACACCAGGGAGGCAGGAGCACACACAGCCACCCACCAAAATGCTCTTCAGCAGCCCTGCTTGGAAATGGCAGGAGGTAATTTCTGTTCCTCCCGAGGAGTCATTTACCAACATTTTATATGGGGCTGTAAGTGCACAGAATTACTTGCTGCCTTTCAGGACCTTTAAAATTATCTCCATTGCAAGGGAAAATTAAAGCAATGGAAGAATAGGGACCTATCTTTTATAGTGCATTAAAAAATACCCAGTCTGAAGGTTACTGAACCTGTGCTTTCTGTAAGGGAGAGCTAATCCACACAATCCCCAGCAGTCTTTTTACTGCTCCACTCTGATCTCCCTGGCACAAAATCCGTGAGCAGATTATCTTGGGAGCAGCAACGCTGATAAGCAGAGGGACTTAAGGCTTTTGGACTTCTTTTTAATTAGTTCTATAGTGGGGTTTTTGTGTGCACACCTCAACTTCTGCCGGTGCAGAGCTTTGCTGGGCTTTCTAATGGCAGTCACGCCATGAAAGCTTCCCTGCCTTGGGAAGGCAAGGAGTGTGCTCCATCACCACTTCCAGGCTGTGCTGAAGCTTTTTCTGTGAGTGTCAGTGGCTCTTCCATGTCTTGGGGTGAGAAACTCTTCTCCTTGGAGCATCTCAGGCTGTAGAAGGGGATGGATCTGCCACCCGGCACGGCCCGGGCGCCTGCAAGGACAGGGGCTGGGGAAGGCAGCAGAGCACAGATCCATCACCACGTTTTGCCTCTCATCCCACAGGTATAAATAGAAGCTCCTTCAGCCTCGCCTCACCCTGGGCACTGCTGGGAAATGTCAGCAATAAACAATTCCTGCCGACTGCACCGGGCTGTGCCGGGCTGCTCGCGGGCCCGGCCGAGCCCACGGACACATCTGCTGCTCGTGCTGCCCTCTAACCATTGCCTGGCCCACTGAATTAATCAAAGGGCGGTGGGAGAAGAGGCCACCTTCCCATGCAAGTCGGATTTATTTTCCCTTTTAGAGCCTGAGTTAAAAGCCAGGCCCTGGCCAGCGCCTTCCCATCAATCTCTCCCAGTTCATGGAGAGGAGAGAGGGTCAGAACCTGCTAATGAGTTCAGCTTTCCTAATGGTTATTTTATCATTGGAGCAGAATAATTGTAATAATAATGATACATCCTGCCTGCTGTCTGGAGAGCGCCAAGCTGCCTTTGTAATGCCTGACAAAGGCATTTGTTTATATTTTTTACTTGCAGCCTCTGTGATTAGAGGGCAGTGTTCAGAATAGCCCAGTCGAGTTAAATAATCCTGGTAACAGTGCTTTGAGTCTAATTGCTGCCCTTTTCTTTTTTAGGTACTTGCTCCCCTAATTAAGATCACAATTGAACTGCAGCTCGTGTGGGAGGGGGAAAGCAATCAAAGAAGGGGGATTGGGTTGCTCTGCAAAGGGTTGGGGCCCAGTCCTGCCAGCTGGGGATGCAGGATTCCCACAGCCAGGGCTGGATGTGCTGCTGGGGTCTGCAGGAACAGGAGCAGTGAGGCAGTGCTGGGGTGGTGTTTTGGTGGTCACTGTCTGGGTGTGCTGACCACTGCAGGAGCACAGGGCTGGGACGGGGCTCGTGGGGGCTCACAGGGTGCTGGTGTGGGGTGCAGGGGTGGCTCCCACCCCTGCTGCAGCTGGAGGTCTCCTGCCACCTCCTCAGCCCCGAGCTGGAGCTCCAGCCTTGTCTCTGCCCCACGGCTGTGCTACATGCATCGCTGCTGCACATCCCCAGGGTGTAACAGAGGCCGTGGGGCTGTGACCGTGTCCTGGATGTGTCCCACGTGTCCTGGGCATCTCCTGCCTCTGGTGGCAGTGCTCACCTCCGGCTCCACAGCAGCACCTTGGCTGCCAAACCCCAAGTTTTCCTCATCCCATTTGTCACCTCCATACAGCCACATTAGCACACATTGTGTTGATGTTTCCACATCCCTCTGCCCAAAGGCAGACCCTTCCTTGGGAATCGAGACTCACCATGCACACAAAACCCCTCTGTTTAGAGGAAAACCCCTCCAGGACTGGAGCAGAGCCAGGGCTGGGGCGAGCCCTGCACCCCTGTCTGTGCCCTCCCACCCCTGGCAGCTCCAGGCAGGAGAGGAATGGGAACTGCTGGGTGTTTGCTCATGGACTGCCGGTGCTGGGAGCAGGACCCGAGTCCCCACCTGCAGAACAAGCTCCTCCTCCGTGTTAAGGTGATTTTAGGTTTTGCCTCTCTTGCCGGAGCGGGGCTCCCCGCTGGCCTCGCCCCTGGGGCAGGCTGGGGCTTTGTCAGTACTTCCTGGCCGAGCTCTGTGTGCCTGCCAAGCTTTTTAATTTGTTTTATAAATTGCCAAATCCAGCAGGCTGAACCGCGGGCCCCCTTCTGTGATAAAAATAAAATAACAGCTTGAACTCGGAGGGCCGAGCGGTGGGGCTGGCAGGAAGCGCTGATTAAAGGGCAGGTGGAAATGATGAGGCTCCCAATCCGGAGGTTTCATCTTCCGCTCTTGAGCGAAAAATGCAGCTCTGGGAAGTTTTGCTGACTTGGTTTGCGGAGCCTCCTGCTTCTCACGCTGCCACCCGTGAGCTCCCCGTGGCTGAGAGCACCCGGAGGCACCGGGGCGCTGCTGCTCCTTCCTCCCTGCGGGATGTGCACGGGTTTAGCTGGGAATTGCTCTGGGAATGCTCATTTGAGCCACACCCAGAGGCGATGCACGAGGTACTGCAGGTTTGGCCTCACCCCTCATCTCCCCCTGGCAGGTAAAACCCCGCTGATTTGTGACTTGCCCAGACCAGGAGCTAATGTGCCATGAAATTGTTCCACAACGAGGGGGGTACATTATTCTGGCAGAAATCTCTCTGGGTGTTTACTCTGCTTTGAACTCAAGTTATTTGCTTGGGAGAAATGCTTTCTTTTTTTTCTTTTTTTTTTTTTTGCCAGCAGAAAAACCTGTAGCTCCTTTGCCTTTGGGCTGGGAGATCACTGTGAAATTGCAGCAGGAAGGTTTTGGTTCCCTGAATATCCTTCAGCTCCGTGGGTGCCTTGCTGCTGTCAACAGTGAGGGGAAAAAAAAGGCACCTTATTTCCTGCCATAAAGTTTGTCCAACTCTCCCCTAGGCAGCAAACCCTGCTTTGATATTAAGCAAAACTGCTCTGGGTTTTATTTGGGATTTTTTTTTCATATTCTGAACATGGCAGGAAGGTGCAGTTACCTTGGAAACAGCGGTGGGATGTTGTTTGGTGGCAGAGCAGCACCCAGGCAAACCCCTTTGGGGAAGGTGGACATGGAAAAGTGGGGTTTGCTGGGTCCAGAGCCACGCTGGAAGTTCCAGGCTGGTTGCAGGTAAAGCTGAGCCAGGAGAGAGGCTGCTCCATGCCCAGGCTTTGGTGTGCAAATCAGGCCTGGGAGCCTTGGAGAAGGTTAAGCCATGTTTTTGGAAAGCCTGTCTTTTTAAGGCTTTTCCTCTGCTTTGGATTAGTGAGACATGCTCAGATCATCCAAAGAAAAAGAACTTCTCAAATCAAATGTACTTGTGCTGCTGAGGCTCTGCTGGTTTTGTTCTGGTCCCCTGCCCCATGCCTGTGTCCCATCCCAGGAGATGCTGCCGTTCCTGGTCCCATAAAGGAACACTGCGCTGATTAAAAGCTGTTGGTGTTTTTCATTTTAACCAGAAAAGTATTTCCATCCTCACTGGGTTTAATTTACAGTTTGCAGCCAGATTGGAGCTGGGAAGGGATCCCACTGGTGGCTCATTTGTTTGAAGGTGTCACTATACAAATACACGCTCTGGGAACGCCAGCGGCGCCGCAGGGGAGGAGGTGCCAGCAGCAGCTCTCAGCTGTGTCCCAGCCATTCCCAAATCTTCCCAGAGGAGACCCTTCATTTCCTGGGGGCCAGGAAGCTGCTGGCTGCAGCGAGGCTGCTGAGGGATGGGGATAACCCAGGTGAAGCCAAGCCTGTGGCTGCAGTGCTGGGCGAGCTGTGTCCACTCATCCCTCTCGCTCCTGTCCCAGCCAGCCTGGGAATGGCCAGCAGCCTCCCAGCACGAAGCCACGTTTCATGACAGGGCTCCCAGCAGGATGCTTGGTGTTTTATAACGTGTGCAGCCTGTTCTTTAGCATCTCCCTCCACTCCTTTTGTGCTCAGAGGGAGAGCAGCCCGTGTTTGCCGGTGCTGCAGGTTAACGCCGTCTCCTCTGCCTTGCAGCCGCGCTGGGGACGCTGGATTTCAGTTTGCTCTACGACCAGGAGAACAACGCTCTCCACTGCACCATCAACAAAGCCAAGGTAGGGCTCGGAGCTGGCTGTGGGGTCAGCAAGGACCGGCTGTGCCGTGGAAACCCAACCCGGGCACCCCTGGCTTCCATCGGGGGCTCTGCTGGCTCCAACCGCAGCCGCTCCTTTGCCAGCTCCACTTCCATCCCAACACCTCTGCCCTGTCCTTCCCCTCCACCCCTGCCTCTCAGGGCGTTCCCAGCAGTCGGGAGCCGGCTGCTCATCCCCCGTGACGAGCTGGGATTGATGCTTTTTAGAGCAGCCCGTCCCGATGTTGTTATTTACTTGCCGCTGTGACCGGCTGTCAGTTTATAAATGGCTCTTTTAAATGCTGCTAATCACGGCCCCAAAGTGCTGCGCCTCAGCGCCTTTGCCGTCTGCGTGATTGAGGCAATTAGGGGCTTTTTGCACATTTGGGAGCAGAAAGAGGGAACTGAGGTTCTGATTCTGCCTCCGGGCCTGTGGAAGGTGCTGCTGGGTTCCTCTCTCCGTCACCCGGTGTGACGAGCAGAAAAACGAGGGCTCCAGGTGGGCTGGGGGGGAAAAGACCTCAATCCCTGCAGATCTTGGGAAGAGATGGAGGGTTTTTACAGAAGGCAGGAGAAGAGGCTGTGAACTGAGCCCCAGAAGGTCAGACCACACTGCAGAGGATGGTCCTCTCCCCTCCAAGGCAGGTTTGCAGCTCCCACCCAGGGCTCTCCATGTCTGGAGAATCACCAAAGCTTGATTTTGGGGATGAGCGTGGAGATATTTGCCCCAGCACTCTCGGAGCTGCCAGGCAGGACAGCCAGGGCAGGGCTGAGGCACACAGTGGGCTCTGCTTCCCTCCCTGTCTCCCGTGAATCCGGCGGCAGCCTCTGGGTCAGGTTTCCCTCGGCGCGCGCGGGAGCGGTGCCAAGGAGGAGATTTCTAATTGGGTTTGGAGTGGGTGGAAGACAGGGAGGAAGGAGAGCTGTGGGCAGCGAGTGATAAATCTCACATCAGCGAGAGCACAGGCAGGGCTGGCAAAGGAGAGCCCCCCTGGCCCTGCCGTGCCCACCCAGCTGATCCCATCCCATCCCATCCCATCCCATCCCATCCCATCCCATCCCATCCCATCCCATCCCGCGGGGTGTGGGGGTACCCCAGCATTGCCCCCTCCCTCGCCACCCTGACATTCAGGCTCTCGAGTCCTGTTCATTTCCATGCTGCTCTCATTCTCCCATTTTTCTCTTTTATTTACATTGCCATCTGCTCGCTCTCATTTCATCTCTCGCCTGGGGAAAGCTGCCAAAACTTGACTACAGAAAGGTAAGGGCCAGGACCCTGCTGCCGGCTCGGGGGTGTCACAAGTGAAGCTGTAGAGGAGGAGATGGGGGAGAGCCCCAGCAGGTCCAGATTTACCCTCAGACCCGGGCTGGGTGTCCTGGCTCCCTGTCTCAGCCTCCAGGGAAAACGCCCTCAGGATGTGCCCGACTCCTGCAGCTCCTGGAGCCTCAGTTGCTGCCAGCAGCCGTTCAAACCTGGGCTATTTCAGCCACGTGAGACACATTTTCCTTTCTCTCCGATAACCCCAAACAACCTCCCTCTCTGCCTTTATTTTGCTTCTCTCTGGTTTTTTTTTTAATCTCCAGCACTTTTATATCTGCTGATGTTCCTCACGAGTGCCGTTCCCAGCTCGAGGGGCACCAGCAGCAGGTTCAATCCAACCTGTTGTGCTCCACCAGCGATTCCCTGCTCTGCAAACCTCAGCTGCTGGAGGCTGGGGTGGTCACTCCATGTGGGAATTTACCCTGGTGCTGTGCCTGAGGATGTCTGATGGGTTTCTTGGTGTGAGTTCACGGCAGGATCTGGGAGATTTTGGGTGTCACCAGACAGGTGGGAGCAGGCAGGGAGAGGCAAGAGAAGGCAGGAACAAGGAGGAACAGGCAGGAGCAGCTGGGAAGAGGCAGGAACAGGCAGAAGCAGCCAGGAAGAGGCAGGAGCTGCCAGCAGCCACCTCGCAGTGATGGCTCTCCGTGCTGGCAGCAGCCCCGCCTGTCACACTTCAGGCACGGCTGAACTCAGACACGTTGTAGCTCAGCTCGGATCAATAGGAGAATAAATCAGGGCGTTGTGGAAGCTTGTTCCTGGAGTGCAGGAGCAGCCAGGCTGGCAGGAGGGCTCTCCCTCTCTCCTGCTGCCCTGCACGAGCCCTGGGATCGTGTGGATCTCTCCTGCCCTGTGTGGGACAGAGCTGGAATGTGCTAGCATCACCCCCTCCTAGAGAATGGGATGGAAAAGGATCTGATGAACGTGCAGGCGCCTGGGTTTGTGCCCTGCCATGCCATGGCTTCGTTGAGGGTCTCACTTTGTGCTCAGTCCTACAGAGCCCAGCTGCTCTGGGGATTTACAGGGACAAGCAGCAGCACAGACACAGCAGCCTGTGCTACCCTGTAGCTCCAGGGGTCTCCTGCTTTTGGGAGAAAGGTGCCTGGGACAAGCCCCAGGGGGCTGCAGGGCGATGGTGAAGGAGCTCCTGGCCCCAGGAAGGCTGTGCCAGGCAGCTGCAGCCTGTGGGAGCTTCCTTGGGCTGCTCTCCCTGCACCTCTGGCCAGAAAACACCCAGGAGTTTCCACCCCACTGAGCATTTGGCTGCTCGCTCCCTTCCAGCCTGGGTGAGTGCTGGAGGTCTGCACTGAGCATTACTTATGTATTGACTCATAAATATTTATCACTGCAGGGAAATTCCTGCAGCTGCCTGGCTCCTCGGGGCTCTCGGGGTGGAAACGCAGTTTGCCCCCTTTCAGAAGGGGATGCCTCGGCCTTGGGGATTCTCCAGGCTGGTTTTTTGGGCAGGCAGCTCGTTGTGGGGTGAAGGATGGAACGAATCCATCTCCTGTGATTTCTGCACGGCATTAATCGGCGGCCCAATTAGCCCAAGTTGTAATTAAATCCTATTGATTAGCTAAATGTCACTGGCACGGGGAGCAGCTGGCAGAGCCTGGGAGCTGTAGGTCTCTGCAGGATTGCAGCAGAGATTTTGGGGTTGGGTAGAGGAAGAGAAAAGATGAAACTTAATCTCAGCTCCGTAAATCAGTGAGGCAGCAGGGAGAGTTGGAGATGCCCCGCTTGGATCTGAGGGGAGACTCTGCCTCTGTGCCTTGTCCCTCTCTGCCTCTCAGCCCTCTTGGAGAAGCTCCAGCCTGGTGGTCCCTCCACACAGGGGAAGCAGTGTGGGTCCTCCCTGGGGGAGGGACAATCCTCCCCCAGGAGCAGCTTTGCAAAGCTGAGCCCCGTTACATTTGGCTGTTTGTGCCAAACATGTATCGAGTGACACGGGAGGGAGGCAGACGTGACATTGGGAGCCATTTTCCAGGCTCCTGTCACTCCATCTTCCATAGCACATCTATTAAAAAAGCCTTTAATAGCCTCCTCAGAAGGTAATTTAATTGAGCTGAATTGATGGGTGAATTACGGAGCTGCCTGTCATTCTCCACCCGTTTTCCTGGGAATCTGCCTGCCTGGTGCTGATTTCATTTGCTGTGCAGCCCGGGCAGGTTGGGCACCTCTGACCAGGGAGGTTGGGGAGAGCACAAGTGGATTGTGCCGGTGAATCCCTGAGAAATGTGGGGACAGTCCAGCCCCTTCCTGCCCATCCTCAGCATCTCCTGGACCAGAGACACCACCCAAGAGGCTGCAGTTGAAGCAGAGCCGTTTCACCCCCATTCACTGCTGATATTTTTATCCTTTTGGCTCTGCTTTAGAAGCTAAATCCTCTTTGCTGGGCACCATTTGGCCTCCCTTGCCCCAGGGCAGCACGTTTGTCTCTGCAGCAGAGCCCTTGCTCCGAATCAGAGACACTCCCAAGGTCAGGAGCGTCCTGGACCGAGCTGTGCAGCTCAGAGAGGGTTCTGTGGGTCAGGCTGGGTGAGTTATTCCATACCTGTGAAGCAGGGAAGCGTTTTCCCTCCTTGATTTGCCCAAATCCTGGCTGATTGCATTCCCTGTGCACACAGCCAGTCCGTGTGCTGGATCCCTGGCAGCTGCACACACTCATTACCCGGGCACTGAGCACTCTGCTCCTCACAAAGAGGTGTGAGAACTCCTCAGCATCCCCCAGCCGTGTCTCCACGCCGGGCTGGAGCCAGGATTGGATGGGCACCTCTGCAGAGAAACCCTGCTCTGATCCAGGCACAGGATTGCCTTCAGCCAGCCCAGCAGTAATTCCTGCAGGGATCCCACAGCCAGGCTGGAAATAATCCAAGGGCTTGCATGATGGAGCCATTCTTATTTCTGCTTGGGACTGGTGAAAATTAGGCTCCATTTTTCACGCTCCTGCCTTGCTTCCCTGCCCTGTGGAGTTTTTTTTCCATGCAGGCTGTGCAGGTATGGCTTTGAGCTGGGTTTGTGCATCACCCCTGGGTAATTTTCAGGAGGAACAGAGGCACAGCTTGTGTCCTCCCTCTGCCCAAAGCAGGATCAGCTGCAGGGCATTGCTGTAACAAACCTGATCCACCTCATCCTTTAAGAGCTTGTGGAAAATCCATCAGGAATGGCCACAGCGAGCGTTTCCTCGGATTGCAGCTCCTGCAACCCCAGATTCCTCTGTGAACACCACAGCATTTGGCTGGCACCAGCCTCCCACTGGCCTGGAGCTGTTCTTCCTTAATAACTGGGAGTGGGTAGGTGCTATCACACCCTCTGGGAGCGCTTGGAAGTGGCACCACAACAGCAGAGGTGTGTGTTTGCTCAGGAGCAATTACGAAATGACAGAACCCTGTAATTTCAAACCCGGGAGATCACCGAGCTGATCTGCTGCACCCCCAAATTAATCGTGATGAGGGTGGCAGAGTCGGCTGCCGGAGGGGAGGAGGGGCTGGTGCCACATGTGGGTGAGGAGCTCTCCACGGCCCCTCCCGGGATCCACAGGCGCCGCTGGAATGCTGAGCCTGGATCCTGCAGAATCCTCCCCTCCTTCCCCAGCCCTGGGGGAACCACGATTGCTCCCTGGAGCAGCGATTCCCCAGGGAAACAGGATGGGCTCAGCGAGGCCCCCCCGCCTGCCCAACACTCCACTGTTATCCTGATTCCTGCTTTTTGTTCTTCCCTTCCCAGGGCCTGAAGCCAATGGACCACAATGGTTTGGCTGATCCTTACGTCAAGTTGCACTTGCTCCCCGGAGCCAGTAAGGTGAGACACCTTTTCCCTTCTTCTTTTCCTGGGCTTGCACCTTTTCCTTGGAAGTCAGGCCTGGGAGAAGCTCCTCACCCAGGGGCTGCGGGCTGCTGCACCCAGACCTTGAATCTCTTGAGTAAAAAGTGCTCAGAGAGAGCAGGAGCTAAAAATTGGAGTTGAATCCATCCTTAGAGGGATAGAAAATGCCTTTCTGGGAAAGCACTGGCTGGCAGCCAGGTGCCAGCCCTGATTCCTTACCTTGGGAGCAGGGGGTGGGAATGCTGCACTCCAGGAGCCCCCGGGAAGCACCGAATGAAACAATCTCAGCTATAAACAAATCAGGCCCTTTTAATTTTCTCTTTTTTCGCTCTTATTCTTTTGCATTTAAAACCCCTCAGATCATAATAAAACAGAATATAAATCATAAGGGAAATATTTCCATCTCCTTAGGTTCAGCGCTTGCTGGAGAGAAGAGTAATTAAAGATATTGATGTGTGGTGAGAGCTTGGTGTAAGTGACGGGGATGTGGAATTTAAATGCCCGACGTATGCCTTAGGAATATTAATTGCACTCTTATTCCACACGAAAGGAAAGACCTTTTTTTTTTTTTTGGAGAGGTGTATTTACTTGTTACAGTTCAGCTGGATTAATTCCTAACATTCAGGGCGGCAGAGGGAGTTTTTAACCACGTTCCGAGTTTCCGCTGGAAACAGCCGGGAGCGCTTTCCTCAGCAATGTTATCACTCATTTCCACCTTCTGCAAATCCATTGATTGGCATTTCTGCTGGAGCTGGGGGAGACTGGAGAGGCAGGAGGGGAGGGGACACAGGAGCTGCAGACTCCCAAATCACGGGGGGACCCTCTCCTTGCCCCCTCTGCCTCTGGATTGCTCCATCTCTGTGCTTGGTTTCCAAACAGCGCTGCCCGGATCTGCCCTGGGAGAGGGGAGCAGCTCTGGGGAGATTGTGGCTTTGTCCTGGGCTGGATGTTCCTGCACTGTTGTTCCAGCACCGTTGTTCCAGCAGCAGGACAGTCCCTGAGTCCCTGGGGTGTTTCTGTCCCAGATTTGGGCTCTCAGGCATCTCTGGCTGTGGGAAGCAGGGCTGGATTCTTTCTGGTTGCTGACTCCTGAGTCATTCCAGATGGGGAAAAAAGGCACTCCCGGAGCTCAGCTCCTCTGATCTCACTTGTGTCCCTCCCCAGGGCCGCTGGGTGATGCTCACCATGTCACCCCCTTGGCTAACTCCACTTTCCTTCCCAATCCCTGGAGCCCCAGCCCCAGGATCGGGCACCCACAGGTCTGAGCAGGCTGTGGGTGCCACTGGGGCGCTTCCCCTGCTGTCCTTGGCACACAGGGCTCGTGAATCCAAGGTGGGGAAACGCAGCAGCTTCCCATAAAGGTCCACAAGACAACTCTGAGGTACTGATGTGCTGAGAGTTTCTTATGCCCAGCAGCAGCTGAGGCAGGGATTGAGTTGTCTGACACCTAATTAGAGGGAAAATTGCTGCTCTGCCAGGCTGTGCCAGGCTGGGAGCCTGGTGGAGAAGCCAAATCTGCAGCCTCAGCCTCTTTTTGCTGCTCTCCCCAGAAGTGAGGGGGGCTCAGGGAGGAAGGAGATCCATGTCCCCTGAGCTGCTGTGTGCCAGGATGTGCCATCCATGCAGGGGACACAAGCCCTGCTGTCCCCACCCTGCTGCTCAGCAGAGCTGCTGGAAGGAGCTGCTGGTGCTGACAAAACGCCTGTCAAGGAAGTGGTTCGGAGTCAGGCAGCATCAAGAGCTGGTCTGGGAGCAGGAGTGCAAACAAACAGCCGGAACAGCAAACTGGCATTTTTTAATTGAATACAAAAAGGATTTTTTTCCCCTCCCTTGCTCTCTGCTACTGCTGAAATGAAATCCTGGTCCGTGCTCTGCCAAGGTTCCCATTTTGCTGGCTCTTTCCAGGATGCGGGGTTGGGTTGGTTTGCAAATGAGGGAGTTGCTGTGTCCGTGCCCCTCCGGTTTCTGCTGGATCAGGGGTGGATTTAGGGCACCCCACTGAGGGTTGCAGCGCTGGGACAGAGGAGCGACAGCACCCACTGCCCCTTCAGCTCCAAACTGGGCTTCCTCTCCTGCCCAAACGGCCTCCTGGGGCCAATCCCACTGACCCCCACCTGCTCTGCTTTTCCAGGCAAACAAGCTGAGAACCAAAACGCTGCGCAACACCCTGAACCCCACCTGGAACGAAACCCTCACCTACTACGGCATCACCGACGAGGACATGATCCGCAAGACGCTGAGGTAGGGCCCGGCTCCGGGGGGACACGGTCCCTTCCCTCCCCCAGCTCTGTGCCAGGCCTCCCTCCCCATCCCAGGGACAATTTCCCACAGGGATCCCCTGGCTCAGCCCCGCAGGAGGGTCCTGGAGCTGAGCAGAGCAGAGCAGGGCAGAAATCCCCCAGCAAAGGCGAGAGTTTGTGTGAGCCCTGCACACATCCATCAGCTCCACGCTGACTGACACCTGATTTGCTGGCAGCCTGGGCTGGGATAACCAGCGAGGAGCCTGTTCCTGCTGCACCATTAACTTCAGAACTCTGGCTGGCTCCTGCCTGCAGAGGTGCTGTGGTTTGGGTTTAACCCCTTCATGCTCTCACGGGCACACGTTGAGATTTTGCGGTCGTGTCTTGCTGAGAAAATCTCCTCAGGGATGTTCTGGGCCCCTTTCAAAGCTGAGCTTTTTGGGAGAAAGCTGGAGGCATCTATGAATTATTATCCAACTAAAAAAATGTAGGTATTTGTTTTATAATTTTATTTTGTTGGTTCAGTCTGTGCATTCAGCATCTCCCAGGGGCTGGGAGAGGTTGTGTGAGGCTGGAGGTGGGCAGGGGCAGGGGCAGAGCTTGGAACGATGCTCTGCAGGGAGCAGACACCTGTGAACGCAAAGATTTTCATGTCTTGGCCTCTGTCTCACCTGGATGAGGGCAGGAATTGTGGGCAGCCTCGGCTGCTCCATCACCACGCTGATGTGGGATTGTGCTGCAGGATTTGCTGAAAGATCTGCTGTCAAATAGGGGAGGATTTTGCATCCTTCTCCAAGGACTCAGGGCTTTGCCAGCTCCGTGGCTGGAATCCCACCCTCCTCATTTGCAGGTGCCCTAGGAGTTTGTGATTTTCCCCAGGCCAAGAGCACAAAGCTGCCTTGTGAGAGGCTCTGCTCAGAGGTGAAGAGGGGCAGAGCCCACCTGTTGTCTGCAATGTGCAGGGAGATGGGAAATTCAGCTCCGTGGATTATTATTTCACTTGGAAAGCATTAGTCATGCTGGAAGTGCTGCAGGCTGGTGGGGCTGGGAAGCCTCCAGTTTGTTGTGATTGTTGGTGGGTATTTTTTTCACTCCAGGCTTTGAAGTTTGCAGTCTCCTCAAGCGTGGAAATCGGTTTGTAAGGAGATGTTGCCTCGGTTGTTTGCTGGAAGGCGACAGGGAGCAGGAGGGCTTGACCCCCACCCCTTCAGGGCCCTGGGAGCTGCTTCTCCCTTGGGAAGGGCTGTTTATCCTGGAGGCAGCAGGGAACTGTGGGATGGGGGATGCACCAAAATATGTGCAGGGCTGGATTTTCCCTTCTCCCCACAGAAATCCTGCACTGCCCCATCCCAATCCTGCTTGCCAGCCTGGGCGTTACGGAGCTCCTTGTGCCCTCCCCAAAGATCAAAACTGTGCATGGACCCCTGCACCCCACCTGGGACCCCTCACTCTGCAGGGGAACGTGGCTGGATGGAGTTTAAAGATCATTTCATTTGGGCAGGGACATCTTCCACTATCCCAGGGTGCTCCAAGACCTGTCCAGCCTGGCCTTGGACGCTTCCAGGGATCCAGGGGCAGCCACAGTTTCTCTGGGCACCCTGTGCCAGGGCCTCCCCACCCTCACAGGGAACAATTCCTTCTCAATATCCCATCTAAACTGACCATCTGTCAGTGTTTTGGTGTGGCTTGAGCTGTTTCTCTTCTATGAGATGACCCTTCACTCTCCCAGAGCAGCTTCCCGCAGGAAACAACTCCGTGCATTGTCTTGCTGTGCTTCACCCATCCATCTCTCCTCAAAATATCTCCTTTTCCATGAGGAAAAGCCAACTTCAAAGCCAGGAGGACGCTGGTTTTCCCTGTGTTAATCAGGAGAGGCTCCTGCCAGGCAGCTGGTGCTACTTGAAAGAGCATCAGTGATGCTCCCCTCGGTCTGGGCGGTGACCATTCCCGGGGAGCCTCCCTGGTGCTGAGCTGGGCAGGGAACTCAATTCCAGAGTCTCTTTAATGTAAAAATAAAGGCAGAGATCAAAGCTGCCGCCAGCCTTCGCCTCCCTGCAGCCTGGAGATGCGTCAGGGAAGCTGGAAAAGCACCCAGAAATCTTCCCTGCCCACCTGGTGGGACGTGTCCAGCATGGGTTGGCGGGGTGGCGCTGGCGTGGGGCGCTCTGCCAGTGCCTGCAGCCTTTTGGGAGGGGACGAGAGGCATTTGGCAGAGCAGCTGGAGCAGGGACATCCCGGAGAGCTGGGCATTGGATCCCCTCCTGCCCAAGCTCCCCAAACTCATATCATGCCCAGACAGGTTCTCCCCTATCCCTGTGTGGCCTTGTCCAAACTGGTGGAGTGACTTTGCTGTCACAAAGGAGCCATCAGGGTTCACCTCCCCAGGGTGAAGGAGAGGTGAAGGCAGCCCAGCTACTGGCACTGGCCAGCAGGATTTTGTTAATGAGCCAACCCCCTCAAAAGCCACCAGATATCTGGGGTTTCATGGAGCGCAGCAGGTGCGAGGATCTCCAAAGGTCTCCTCCATTCATTGAATCCAACACCCCTGAGTGCAGCCCAAGGCTCAGCAGGGCTGGAACCACCCACCAGCCTGGGAAAAGGCAGCTTCAGAGCCATGTGAAACACACTGCAGTGCACAGATGGGTGGGGCTGGGGACAGACTCCCTGCCAGCACCAGGGGGGAAATCCCACCCTGGAGCCCCCATTCCCACCTGGATTCTGACCACAGGGTGCAGTGTCAGGGGGAGGCAGAGAAACGCTGCAGGGGAAACTGGAACGGGCAGGATACAATTGCCTCCGTTTAAATAATCCATGTAATATGCAAGAAATAAATTGTATTCATAATAAATATCCGAGCTGGCCAGATATTGGATACAATTATTCACATCCAGATATATTGGCGAGGTGATGCATTATTCATGGGGTACTCAGCCAGCCCACGAATGCCAGGAATTCTTTGTTTAATCATGTGTTTGACAAACATCATGACTCATTAAATATATTATTCAGAAAATAGTATTTGATCAGGACTAATAGGCGGAGTGCAGGCACTTCAAGGCTTGGGGTCCCAAATTGCTTTACTCTGGATGAATGAGGTTGCCTTGGAATTGCAGGTGCACTTATAATTATCTGAGCACTTTTCTGTGCTCAGATTTGGAGGCATTTTGTGATGGAGCCCAGGATGGAATTCTCCTTTTGTTTTCTGCAGAACTGGACTTGCCCAAGATGTTATTTTTTCTCCTTGCCTGTCCTTAAGCCAAGCCAGCATCACCTGCTCCTCATGGAGAGCCTCCCACGTTGCTACAAGGGATCTTAGACACAGGGGATGCATCTCAGGCTCTGCTCTGTGTGTTTTTGTGGAAGAGGCTCCTTGCTGACCCCCAATTCCCCCTTTCCATGCCGGGAAAGAGGCCGAGGAACTCGTGTGAGGGAGCAGAAGCCATGAGTCAGCTGCTGGAGCTGCGCTGTGAGTCAGGACTGTAACCCAGGAGCCCGGGCTGAGTAGGAGGGAGGAGAAGTTTAATGAGCAGTGGTTGTTCATTTGCTGCTTAGTTTTCTTCCAAGGTGGTTTCCACAGCCCTTAAGGTAAAGATCAGGGCCCCACGGTGAGGATATCAAACCCAACACCGGGCTGGAGGGACTGGAATTAATGAGGAGAGATGAGAAAGGGGTGATGATGCTGCAGCTACAGGCTGGGGCTGGAAGGTGAACGAGGCTGTCTCGTGCTGTTTGTCACGGGGCTGATTTTCTAACCCAAGGCACAAAAATTCCAGCACATCGATTTCTCATAATAAAATCCAAGCTGGTGTGATTGCATTATGCCTTTTTCCAAAGGGATGGAGCTTCCTGCTCATCTCACTCAAAGCTTGCTGCCTTCACTGACGGGCCAGGGCACTGCAGTGCTGGAAATTCCATTCCAATGGGGATGAACCACAGCCAGGAAGAGAAACTGGAGCTGAGGGCTGAGCCTGAGGCCCTGGGAGAGCTGACCCAAAACCCCCTCTGGGCATCACACGCAGGTGGCCACAGAACATGGGGACTCACCTGAGAGGTGGCCAGAGGTGCCACGGGGAAAACGGGGCTGGGAGAGACCTGGAGGTGTCTCCAGCTCCATTGTGCTGCTCAGGGCCATTCCCAGGTCCTGCAGAAGTTCCAAAACTACTTCCCAAGGGACTTCCCATGTCCCTGTGGGCGGTGAAATGGGGCCCAGTGTGGCACTGGAGATGTTCTCCCTGCCACCACCACTGGAGTTTTCCACATTTCCTTCCCGGGCTTTTGCCCATCCTGAGGCTCCTGGGTCTTCACAGCAAGCAGGGCATTGTGTTTGGGATCTTGCTGTGCTTCTGGGCTGTATCTGGACATCATCAGGAGAATCCTTACTCACACTTTTAAGAGGTGAAACCATCCCAAACCCTGTCTCCCCGAGTGTCCAGGAGCCAGCACCACTCCACAATTTCAGGAGTACAAAGAGATCCTGGGCTGCCAGCTCCCTGTGAGGCCACGTCCCTTCCTGGCCCCTCCTGTCCCCTCCTGTGCCCTGTCCTTACTCTTTGCCCACAGGGACAGGGGTTCCACATGCCTGGCAAGTGCAGAGTTGGCTCTGGAGCTGCTGCTGCTCCTTTGTCGGTTTTGTTCTTCAGAAGAAAGACGAGAGGAAAAGGGGAATATCGTGCCTGCATTTGCGATTCTCTTTGAGGATTTTACCGTTGTGGAGGGGTGTTTTTTTCGTGGGTATCTATAGTAACGCCGCATCCAGCCACAGTTTTCTGGAGAGCAGCATTCCCTGTTTTCCTACTCGTGGTTTTTTTTCCCAAACCCCTTTCCTCTGCTGCTCCCTGTCCCTGATGATCTTTGCGCCGTGGCACTGAGACATCCCCATGGCTTCCTTGCTTCCTTGTGAGCGTGAGGGTGGTCAAACCATCCTTGGAGAAGCCACTAAACCATCCACAGATAACCCATCCACAGCCCAGTGACTGCCGGATAAACCATTCAGAAGCTGAGCAGGCCAGAGGTGTGCATGGTTGCTCTCAGGTGGGATCACAGGGCACTATTAATCTTTAATTACTTTTCCCCCTCCCCCCGTGGTCCCTGGAGGCAGAGGTGCCACCCGTGGGAGGCCAAAGGGAGTGGGTGAAAGAGAAAGCAATCAGGTACCAAAAGGCTGAGAAGACACTGTAAGAACAATTTTTTTTAAAAAAGCAGAAAGGATGGGAAGGCAAAGGAAACGCCTTTCCTTCATGGGCAGGGACCCCAGCCAGTCCCTGCACGGCTCCGGTGGGGATGCAGGATGCTCCCTTTGCAGGGGGGTGGGATGGCTTTCCCCACGACCAGCACTGCTGGGGAGCAGCTGGTCCCTCAGGGCACCCTTCTGGCCCTCTGGGATTTCGGGAGCTGCAAGCAGAGCACTAACTTTGCTCTTCTGCCGTTTCTCCTGATGTCCAGAGCCGGGCTGGGAAGCAGCAGAGGAATGACTCATTAGCTGCCAGCGCAGGGAAAGGCATTTATAGCTTTTTCATGGAAAACAGCCTGGGCTGAGCACCTCCGTCACTGCCCTGGGACACAGCTGCCTCACCGGGACCCCAGCGGGGCTGGGAGAGCTTCCCCTGGCCAGGGTGTGATGCTTTCCACAGGCTGGGCGTGGAAATCACTCCTGGCCTGGTCTGTTCCGTGGGACAGGAGGTGACAGACCCGCTCTGTGTCCCAGCAGTGCCTGAGCCCCTCGGGAAGAAGGGAAGGAGCTCTGTGGGAAGCAGGCTTGTCCCAGCCATGCTGCCCGAGGGAGGGATGAGGAAGAGCCCCCATGGCCGGGCCAAACGCAGCTCTGGCAACTCCGAATCATTTTGCTGTAGTCACTGATGACTTCGATGTTTAAATGGAAGAGTCATTCGGGTGGATGAGGCTCCAGTTTGCTTTTCCAACAGTTCCTGGGCTGGGATGTGTGTTTAGACCAGCGACTCGCACCAAGAGCTGCCCTGGCCGGGCTGTGCCAGCATTCCAGCTGCATTCCAGCTGTTTTCCAGCTGTTTTCCAGCTGCCTGCGGAGCAGGTGCCCTGTCCATGGCCTGGGGAAGGGTGACCTCAGCTGGGCAGCCCCTCTCCTTGTGCCATCCCCTCCCCTGTCCCCGGAGCCCCCGCTCAGCCCCTGCCCGTTGCAGGATCTCGGTGTGTGACGAGGACAAGTTCCGCCACAACGAGTTCATCGGCGAGACGCGGATCCCGCTGAAGAAACTGAAGCCCAACCAGACCAAAAACTTCAACATCTGCCTGGAGAAGCAGCTGCCGGTGAGTGGGGGGGGTTCAGAGCCTCGTCCCACCACGGGACCAGGGATACAGCAGCTTCTCCCTGTGGCATGTGGGAACATGGAGCTGTTTGGCCCCTCAGACACCATCGGGGACGGGGGGAGAGCATCCCTTGGCTGGGGAGGGGTCTGGCTGTGGCCGTGTCCCGGTGCAGCCCCCAGACTGGGTGCGTTCCCTCCCCAGATAGATAAAACAGAGGACAAGTCGCTGGAGGAGCGTGGCAGGATCCTCATCTCCCTCAAGTACAGCTCGCAGAAGCAGGGGCTGCTGGTGGGCATCATCCGCTGCGCCCACCTGGCCGCCATGGACGCCAACGGCTACTCCGACCCCTACGTCAAAATGTGAGTGACACCCGCGGTCACTGCGGCCCTGCCGGCCCCTCCCGCCTCTCCCCGCAGCGGGAATTAATTGCTCTCATTAGGAGATGCAAATGAGGCCGTCACGGCAGCAGCTCGCCTCCGCCTGCAGAGTTATTCCCGGTAATTACGCGGCAGAGCTGCCAGGTGAGGTGGGCGCAGGGCTTGGTGGTGTGGGGCTGTCCCTGCTGGTCTGGCAGTGGCCAGGTGGCCACCGAGAGGGGCTGCAGCAGGGCCGTGGCCCTGGGGACAGAGTTGGTGGCCCAAAGTGGGCAGGCACGGCTGGGTTTGGCTGAGGGGTCTCGTTCAGTGGCTCGGGCAGGGCGGTGCCTGTGCCCAGAGGTCCTGGACATCGCTCAGTGCCTGCAGACCCCTCTCCTTCTCTTCCCAGTGACAGTCCCAGCTTTTTCACTCTGTGAAGCCTGCACTGTCCCTGTCAGGATGGGGACAGCTGCTGGGTCAGCTCTGGGCCTCCTGGCCCATCCCAGCCCCAGGTAATCACCCCGTTCCCAAGTCCCGAGGGACAGGAGACCCCCAGCCCAGCTCCCAGCCACACTTTGGGAAAGCTCTAATTCCAACGTTGTGCAATTAGGCCAGACAGCACTTTATTGGCAACCAGGCCCCCTTGGCAGAGCCGAGGGCACATTTACAGGTCCCCTGACAGTTCCCAGTGTAAATGACTGGGAGCAGCTTCCTCAGGAAAAACCCCAGTGACACGGAACAGACTCATCCCAGTGACTGCCATGGGCTGCTCAGCCCCACCCAAACAGGTGTGCGCAGCTGCTGGCACCCAGGGGCTGCTCAGGGCTGCTGAGGAAGGTGATGTTTGCTGACACAGCTGGTGCAGGGCCCTGCCTCATCACAGCTCCTGGATTTTAGCGGGGATTCCATTTTTCAGATTCACTCTCTGCAAAAAAGGAGTGGCCATGGAGAGGAAGGACCCTGTGCCTGTCCTACCTCCCTGTCCCCACCGTGCTGACTCAAACTTGGGCCCTTTTAGGGATGGTGTTTGCTGAGGCAGAACTGCTGGGATAAACCACACCTGGGAGACCAGTAACGGAGTTTATCAGCAGCATTTCTTTCTCCTCTTTATTTAATTGTTCCTTAGGGCTGGAGGTGTTTGTATAAAAATCCCCTCTTGCTTTTTTTAAATGCCCACTGGAGTCTCAGTCCCCCAGCCAGTTTTGGGTGTCCCCTGTGCCATCCACAGGAGGTTGTATCTGCAGGGCTGGGATCAGAGCAGAGACAAAAGTGACGCTTCTCGGTACAAGCTCTAATTTTTTAATTATGAGCAAGACATGGAACGTGTAACAGGGAAGCAGAACTGATGTTTAAAGGTGCAGCACTGGCACAAAACCTCGATGGATTGGCTTTGGCCTGGCCCACGTTTCAAGTCCCCTCTCTACCTGGTGACACTTTAATCTCGTTTGCTGTCCAGCTCTGGTGCTGTGCTGCAGAATATCTGCAGGGAACGGCTCAAAGCTGCTCGTTACTGCTCCCTTCTCCCCACTGATGTAGTTCCTGTCTCCTGGAAAGGCTCAGGAAGAGCAGGCCGGTCACACAGCCCCGAGCCTGGACTGGTCCTGGGCTGGGAGCGATGGGTTTTGGGAGCGTGTGTGCAGTGCCAGTGTCCCCTAGGGACTGGAGATGGGATAATCGGTGCTCTCGGACTGCAGCCAGCAGCTGGCTTGGTTCTAAGGTGGGGAAATGCTGCCTCCTCCCAGCCATCCCCAGCATTTTGGCAGGGGAGGAGGAGCTGGAGGTTCAGGGGGCTCAGGCACCCACCTCACCCTGGCTCTGCTCGGGATTTGGTCCTGCAGCCACAAATGTCCCCACCCGTGGCCTCCTGCCCTCCTCACTGGGACCCACTGGGCTGCTTTGGTCTCGTTGCAGTTACTTGAAACCAGATGAGGACAAGAAATCCAAGCACAAGACAGCGGTGAAGAAGAAAACGCTGAACCCCGAGTTCAATGAGGTGGGTTTGGCGTGGGTGTGGTTCTCACCGAGGGGCTTTTCTCAACCTCAGAAAAAAAACCCCGCCTTGGTCACTGTGTGAGGGGTTGGGTTCCCCGTGGGCAGCAAAGCCTGAGGAGGAGGATGGGCAGCCCCAAGCTCTGTTTCATCCTGAGTCTGCCTCTGCTCCCCCACAGGAGTTTTTCTATGAGATAAAGCACGGTGACCTGGCAAAGAAGACCTTGGAAGTCACCGTGTGGGACTATGATATCGGGAAATCAAACGATTTCATAGGTGAGTGGCACACTGCAGAAGGTCTCCTTGGCCTCCTTTTAATTTATCTTCACTATCTGTGCCTCTTATTTTTTCTGCACCCCTCCAGCCTCCCGGTTTGTTCTCCATGCCCACATTCATTCTCGCTGGGTTTCAGTTCTGCTTTTATCCCTCTCCTACACCTGAGCCTCTCAAGGAGCATCCAAGCAGGGAGAAGATGTGTCTGCCTCTCCCCTTCTGTTTTCAGATGTTTTCCTCTGAGTAAAAAACAGGTTCAACAGGGAGGTTTCATTTATCTCTGTTGGATGTCTGGGCTTGTTGTGATTTTGTTGCTGGTCACTGTGATTTATCACTAACAAGTGCCCGACGGCTGCTGTGACTGCAGTGAGCCCTTGGCACAAGGGACAGGGCACTGCCTGGCTCAGGGGCACTGCCTGGGACGGGGGCAGTGCCTGGGACAGGTCCCAGATCACAGCCATGAGAGGTTGGGGAAGATGGGCTCTGTTTCAGGTTGGGTGCTGAATCACCCGGCTCCCTCCAGCATCCCCCGGTGTCCCTCGGCACCTCTCAGCATCCCCTGCAGGGCTGGTGCTCCCCCCACCTCTCCCTCTCTCTGTCTCTCTCCCAAGGCGGAGTCGTGTTAGGAATTAATGCCAAAGGGGAGCGGCTGAAGCACTGGTTCGACTGCCTGAAAAACAAGGACAAGAAAATCGAGCGCTGGCACACGCTGACCAACGAGCTGCCGGGCGCCGTGCTCAGCGACTGAGCCCTGCAGGGCCGCACTCCACAGCCTTTGGACTGCTCCCAGCTCCGGGTTTGGGGGATCCCGGGCCAGCCAGGAGAGCAGGACACCCCACAGCAGGGCCTGGCTGCAGGGAAGCCCTTCCCAGGGAAGAAGGCGGTGGCGGTTTGCTCCGCCCGGCCGCCCCCGGCTCCCAAGGCTTTTCCGAAACGCCTCTGCCACACTCACAGCCCCACTCTCGAGCATGCAGTGCACACACACACACACACACAGGTGTGCACCCCTGCATGCACTGCAGTCTGGCTCCTCTCCCAAATCCTGCCTCTACTCAGTTACCTTCTCGCTGCCTTGCAAGTCAGTGGCAAAAATGAATGCGTCCGTCCGCGTCCGTGTGTCCGGCATCGGCAAAAGGCATCCCCAAAAACACACAAAACCTGGAACTGTCTCCTCAAGGCAGCTTGTGCCATGTCTCTGGTGGTTTGTCAGTCTCTGTGGTTTGGGCCTAAACAGTCTTTTATGCATTTAAAGCTCCTCCGTTGGAATGATTGTGTCCCTGGTGAACCTGGAAAGAGTGGTCGCTTTCCTTCCAGGAATGTTGTGCTCGTCCTCTCCAGTAACTCATGTGAAGTCAGCAGAGCTGTGCACACCACAGCTTTCCTCCTGGGATCGGGCAGCTTCACATTTGGGAGGCAAAATTAAAATCTCACTGGAGCAGCCTGGCTGTTCTTACTCCCCAGGACTGGCAGCAGCTGCTCTCCTAATGAATCCACGCCATGCAGCAGCACGGCTGTTTTCCCAGCAAAAACAGCTTTCAGGCTGAATTCTTCTATCATTTTTCCCTTTCTCATCCCTTTCCAATTCATCCATTAAGTAATGAAGACGCTGAGCCTCGGGGCTGAGCTGGGGTTGTGTTTGCAAAGATGCTCAGCTCCGGCACGGCCGTCAGGGTGATCCATTTTCTGCCTCAGAGAGAGTCCAAACCAAATAAATTTCTGTGTATGGCACAGTAATATTAATATGGCACAATAATAATATATTAACATTATCATAATAATCCCAGATATCATCCACTGTGATCCACCTTGGCTGGTCTCTTCATCCTCATCCCACCAGAGGCCCAGTGGGATGAGCTAAAACTTTCTAGGAAATTCTGCACCATTCCCAACACTTTTTGGAGCCTTTAAATGATGATTTCTTAGGAAGAGCTGCTCTTTGCCCACAAGTCCAAATTACCCTCGGCTTCCAAGGCCTGTGCACGTGTTGCCAACTTCTTTTTTTTCCTCTTGGGAAGCAATGGAACCTCTGGAAACCTATGTTCACTTTTCCAAGTGACGATCGTGTCACACCTTGTTTGATATGGGGGGGGATAAAAGAACAAAAACCAACGTTCATAGGGGTTTTTTTAATAACTTCCTGTTTGTAATGCATCCTGCAGATATGCATGGGTTTTATTTGAATGCTGGCAGCCTGTCAAGTCAGATGTTCCCACTAATCCTTTCTGGTCCAGCACCTTAAAACCTGGTTGGGGTCTGAGCTTGCAGCGAAGCTCCAGGAGCACCAGGTTGGCTGTGCCTCCCTTTCCTGGCAAAGTTCCTTTCAATCCATCCTTTGTCCCAGCATATCTTGCTATGAAACTGGTTCATGCTGGAGGTGGAGTAGGACGTGTGTGTGTGGGTTCCTTCACTTTGTATCCCGGTCTTTTCTAAGTCCATCCGTCCCAGCTGCATGCAGAGTTGGTGGTTGTCATGCCAGGCCTCGTGAAATGTTTGATACCAATGTTTTGCTACCATGTGAAGGCTGCAGAAACCGTCCTCACCTGCATCCTGAAAGAATTTTGTATTTCAGTATTACCTATCTGTGTACTTTTGGTCAGGTTTGTTAATATTTATAACGAGAACCGAAAATAAAAAGGTTAAAAAATAAAAATGCGAGAAAATAAAAAGAGGATGATGCTGGTGGTGCAGCTTTTGAATTTGGGGGATGGCAAGGATTTGGGGAGAAATTGTTTTAAACCAGAGCATTGGGGGATGCTTGGCCCAATATAGCATAAATACTATATATGTACTTATAAGTATTTATAAAAACATATATATATGGAGAGAGAAAATACATATATATGGCCCAAGAAAGCATATATACATGTATATTTGTATTTATTTATGTATATTTATATTTATTTATGTATATTTATATTTGTTTATACATAATACATATGTATTTAGTAGCCTGCAGCTCAGCAAACCCAGGGCACAGGGAATGATGTCCAGTCCCAGGTGCCGAGGCCGGGCTTGCAAGAAAATCCAGCTGGAAAGCACGAGGGGAAAAAAATATTTACTCAATTAAATGATGCTGTGTTCAGTCATCAGATTTTTGTTTAAGTCACTCTTTATCCCCTCAGGAATAAAGAGCTGATTATAAAAAAGGGGGAGGGATGGAGGGATGGAGGGAGGACAAACCCTTCAGATTAAAATAAAGCTTAAGGTATTTGAACACCAAGCTGCTCCGGGGCACGTCAGACCCTCCAGCTCTATAAAGAGGCTCAGCTTTTGGGGAGGGTCACCTGCCCCAGGTGCTGCTGCTCCATGGACAGCTCCCCGGAGCCGCCAGCCAACGGCACCCCGGGGCCTTTCGATGGCCCCCAGTGGCCCCACCAGGCCCCCCGGGCCATGTACCTGGCGGTGGCCGTGCTCATGGGGCTGGTGGTGGCCTCGGCCTCGGTGCTCAACGGGCTGGTCATCGTGGTGTCCGTCAGGCACAAGAAGCTGCGCTCGCCCCTGAATTACATCCTGGTGAACCTGGCCGTGGCCAACCTGCTGGTGACGCTCTGCGGCAGCTCCGTCAGCCTCTCCAACAACATCAGCGGCTTCTTCGTGTTTGGGAAGCGGCTCTGCGAGCTGGAGGGCTTCATGGTGTCCCTGACAGGTAAGGAAATGAGCTCCAGTCCTGCCTGGGGCTTTGGTTGGTGCTTTGGGGTTTGGAGATGTTTCACCACCTAAAGTCAGCGCTTTGTGTCCTGCAGCTCTTCGTTAGCACAGGGAAGGGTTGGGGAGATGGTTGGCTGTGCCAGGTCACCACCTGTGCAGTCCTGGTCTTCACAGAGTGGGAAGTGGCACTTGGGGACATGGGGAATCCTTGTTTGGGATGCATTTGCCAGCACACCTGGGGGTGGGTGTGCACCAGGGACAGGAAACTGCACAAAACCTCTCCTCGAGGACACTCTGCTGCTGTAACCACGAGGCATCACAGCCACCCATTGCCAGCTTCATTTCTAAGGGCCAAACATCACAGCTGTCCCTGCTGTGAGAAAAGCAGTGCCAAATCTCACAGTTTTTAAGGGCCAAATCTCACAGCTCTCCCTGCTGTAAGAAAAAACATCCGACTCCTTGTTCAAACAACATTTCCTTGAACTAAACCATCATCTACCACCTCCCAGCACAGGCAGCAGAAGCTGTCCCTGAGACACAGCCCCTCCCTGTCCCCCCAGGCATCGTGGGGCTGTGGTCCCTGGCCATCCTGGCCTTGGAGAGGTACCTGGTGGTCTGCAGACCCCTGGGGGACTTTCGGTTCCAGCACCGGCACGCTGCCAGCGGCTGTGCCTTCACCTGGGGCTGGGCCCTGCTCTGGACAACCCCACCACTCCTGGGCTGGAGCAGCTACGTGCCTGAAGGTAGGGGAGGTGACAGACTCCACTGTGTTGTCTTCTTGCGTCTCCTTTTCAAGCCTGGGGTAGCTGGAGAGTGCCTGGGCTGGAGTTTAAAGGGTTAATAGCTCCTGTTAATATCTCCTGCTTGCTCAGCCAATAATCATCTCCTGGAAGCTGCTCTTTGGAAGTTCCCCACTACAGGACACTCTGCAGCCACTCTTATGGGAGCCAGGAGCTGCTGTGGCTGCTGGAACAGCACCCAGGACACACCCAGCCCAAACCTGCTCTTGTAGGGGCTGGGCACAACTCCACAGCAAATCACAGAGGGCATCAGCACAGCCAAAACCCCACAGTGGCTGTTCTCCAGGCCCTTGGGGATGGAAAAATGAGAGGTGCTTGGGTGCCATGGCTGTTTCAGAGCCCATTCCTGAGCCCACGACTGGTTTAGGCTCATTCCCAACCTTTATTCCAGGCCTGAGAACCTCCTGCGGGCCCAACTGGTACACGGGTGGCAGCAACAACAGCAGCTACATCCTGGCCTTGTTTGTCACCTGCTTTGTGATGCCCCTCGGCCTGATCCTCTTCTCCTACACCAACCTGCTGCTGACCCTGCGGGCGGTAAGTGCGCCCAGCTCAGGTGAGTCCGCGCTGTTCTGCTCCCAAAGCTGTCTCCGTCGGGATGGAGAGCCTCGGGGCAGGTTTTGGGGACAGCCAACGGAGCTGGCACCTCCTGGTGCTGCCATCAGGGCTCCCAAGGGATAGAAGTGCAGTTCCAATTTGCTGACAGGGATCTCCCTCTCTCCGAACCGCCCCCAGGCCGCGGCGCAGCAGCAGGAGTCAGACAGGACGCAGCAGGCGGAGCGGGAGGTGACGCGCATGGTGGTGGCCATGGTGGTGGCCTTCCTCACCTGCTGGCTGCCCTACACCACCTTCGCTCTGGTGGTGGCCACCAACAAGGACATTGTCATCCAGCCAGCCCTGGCATCCCTGCCCTCCTACTTCTCCAAGACGGCCACGGTTTACAACCCCATCATCTACGTCTTCATGAACAAACAGGTGAGAGGCAGAGCTCCAAACAAAGCACAGCTTTGGGGCTGCTGGAGAACAGCTTAACAGGCACAAAAACCCTGGAGGAACCATCTCTCCTACCTGGAAGTGTGGTCACAGGCTCGATCCCGGGGTTGCTTTGTAAGCAGCAAGGATTTGGGGAATAAAATGAAAAAGGGAGGGAGCAGCCTGTGTGCCCGAACAAGAGCTCATTTTCTGCTTCCATGGTTTTATGGGGTCAGGCAACTTAATGTTGGCTCACAAGCTGCTCGTTGAAGGCACAAAGCAAGCAGAATGAAACTTTTATTGTCCATAAACTGCAAGGAGTTGGGCTGGGAACAGGCAGAGATCTTTCCCAAAATATAACCGGTGTCCAACCTGCCGTCTCGAGGTGATGCCAGATTTCTGCTGCCACAAATAACCTGCCTCTTCCTTCCCTGCCCAGTTCCAGAGCTGCCTGCTGGGAATGCTGTGCTGTGGTTACCACCCCCGGGGCATGGGGAAAACCTCTCCAGCTGCCCCCAGTCCCCAAGTCGCTGCAGAGGGGCTGAGGAACAAGGTGACACCGTCCCACCCTGTGTGACAGCTGCCAGGTCCTGCCTGCACCAGAGCCAGCTCCAGGATCTGCCTGTGCCACCCACAGCAGCACAGAGGGGCTCGGGGTGGAGCTGTTGGGGGGCTCTCAGAGGCTGGAGAAGTCCCCCGCAAAAAAAAAAAAAACAAGTCAGGGTCTTCTTGCTGCAGAGGAGTCACCCCATCATGGGAGAAACTGCAGAGTTTCACTATTTCACTCTCCAAAGGAAGCCCCTCCCTCCCAGCCCCTCACCGTGGAGCCTTTCAAGAACACAAAATAAAAAATAAACAGTAATGTTTCCTCAGTGCACAACATCCCAAGCTGCTGTTTGGCCCAGAGTCAGGTGGAACATGGTCTGTCACCATCCCCAGACAGACCAAGCCCTGTCTGCATTGCCTGGTCCTGTTGTGAAGTTCAGGGTGGTGCTGTCAATCTGGCATAAACCCAGCAGGAATGTTTAAGAGCCAACTGTGTTAATAAACACTAATAAATACTAAGCAGTTCATCTGTTTTGTTGGCTGATAGAGGGTTTGACAGAAAATACATCCCCTCCTGCTACCAGAGCTGGCACGTCCCTCGTGGCAAGTGCCACAAACATCGCTACAGAAAACCAGAAAAAAAACCAGTGCAAAGACACAAAGTTAATTTTTTTATATAGTAAAGGCAATAAGGAAAGGTCTTAGTCCACTGATTTCCCAGCAAGGGTGAAAACACAAGAGGTAACAGGCCCCAAGGCACAGCAGAGGCACTGCTGCCCACTAACAGCAAACAAAAGATGCCAAAGCCTGTAAAGATAAAATAAAAGATAAAAAACCTCCACGGGGCTCCGCAGCTTCACACCTTATCTTGAATCTCAAATCACAGTGTTTATCTACCCCGGCTGCAATCACACGTCTGGTTTTGGAGGCAGATTCTGTCATTTAAGAGCCCAGGAAAGGCTTCTGAAGAGGATATTGAAGACAGGGAGTCGCTGAAACTGGGTTTCACCCAATTCCTCTCTCTCTAAAAAAGCCTGCCTGCCTTCGGAGTTGTCTTACAGACTTTTCATCCTGAACCCTTGAATCGCTTTCAAAATGAGGTGATCCACAGCCAGGCACCCCAGCAATTTGCACTGCGATGGAGGATGATGAGATTTGGGAGTCTGAGGGTTTTGGTTTTTTCCTTCATCTGAGATTCTCTGCTCCAAACCAAGAACACAACCAAAACCCCCAAATCAGCCCAGTACAAAGGAATGAAACACCCGGGATGGAGTTTGGAGTGGAATTAAATGATCTTTCTGGTCCCTTCCAACGCAAACCATTCCATGATTCCATGACCTGGTGTGGGGGGACAGGACACCCATCCCATCCCCATCCCAGGTCTCAGCCTCCCTCTCTCCTGCTGTGCAGAACAGCTCAGCTCACACGGCTCAGAGAGGAATTAGAACAGCTCAGTATCACTGTTTTAATTTAATTAATTGGGCTTTCATTCTCTGGGAAGCTAAAAAGCAGCATTAGATGGGCCCCTCTGATCTCCTCCGCTGTCATGCACTGGTCCTTGGTTAATTGTTCTTGTTAATTACAGCTTTTGGGCCTGTGCTTTATGTTATCAGGATGATTTACATCCATGCTAAACTTAAATCTGGGAAAGTACAAGCAGCTGAGCAACTGAAATCTCTGTTGTGTTCTGGCCCCGATAAGGAGATCAGACAGGCTATGGGGCTACTTGAAAGGCCCTCCACCAACAGGAATAAAAATTCTCCACATTAAGATTAAAAAAAGATAGGGAAATGGTTCACAGTCTGCTCACCATTTGGTCCCACAGATAAAATAGAACAAGAAATGCAGGAAGCTGAGGAGATTTCACATGTTGCAGCTCAAAGTGATGGATAATTCTGTGCATGGAAAAACGCTGCTCTGCACCACACTGCTGCAGCCCCACGGGCTTTGGCTACTTTTTATTTAATTGAACAAGCCTGAAACACAACAAAAACACTGCCCAAAGTGAGAGGGAATGACCCTCAGTTCTGAGTCACGAGCCACCAAGGACAGGATCACACAATAAACATTTGCAATTTAACTTTTGCACTCTCTGTCCCTGCAGGTAACACAGCCCCAGGGCCGTGGGGGAGCAGGATCTTGTTCCAGCAGCTCCTACCAGCAATAAAAATCCTTCTGCCTGGAGCACAGAAGTGCCACACAGAGAATCCAGGTTGGTACAAGCCCGGGTTTGAAAACATTAAACCTTTTCTTGGGCAGAATTGTGTCCCAGCCTGGGGTGAGGCCTGTTCTAGGCCTCGCTGTTATCCTGAGGCACTTCTGCTCCAGCTCTGCCACTGCCACAACATGAGAAACACATGAAAGATTTTTATTTGCTCTTGATCTTTCCTCAGAAAGCTCCCCCACCTCTGTAGCATCCTCCCTGGAGCAGCTCTGTCAGTATCTGGTGGCATCATGGTCTGATGATGGGAAGCAGCATAAAAACAAGTGAAAAACCCAGCAAAACAAGCCCAGAAAAACCCTCCCAAACCAGAAAAAGAACCACATGGCAGCATAATAACCTTGAAAACTTTTATTAGTGTTGCTAAACCAAATTAACAGCTACAGAATTGGAGCATTTCCTTAGAAAAAAAGGAATGAAGATGCAAAACTTGGCACACCCAGATGTACAAAACGAGCTCAAACGAGCTCAAATCCCTGTGTCTGTCAGGGAACAGGACAACCTTCACTCCTGCACCTGAACAGTATTTCTCACAAAAAAATGTTAAATGTGAAGTTGCTGTGCTCATCAAAATTCTAATCCAAAACTCAATTATATCCAGGGATTGATTTTTTTTTTTTCTTTTTTTTTTTTTTTTTTTTTTTTTTTTTTTTTTTTTTTTTTTTTTTTTTTTTTTTTATATGAGGCCTAGCAAAAATGTGGTTGAATTAAACATCAGGTATCTTCATAACAACAACATTTTTTTCACATTCCTGTCTGATGCTGGCAGGGAACATATTGCTGCACTTGCAATCTCTGGAGAACACTGCCTTTTCCTCATTAGCTTTTTGCACAGCAATTAATCCCTTTAATCAGTCAAATCAGTTCAACACTAGATCACAAAAGCACTAAGTAAAGAGAAAACAAGAAATTACCTTGTTAAATTTAATGAGCAAGGAAAAACAGACACTACATGGGCTGTAACATTCCAGCATGGAAACATTTCAGTGCCTGAGCAGCACCAGCAGCCCACAGAATTACAATCATTCTGTCTTTAATCTGAAAACTGCATAATGCAACAGAACAAGAAATTCCTTATCTTATGAAAATGTGCACATGCAGAATAAAAACCACTTTCATAAGGACGTGACAGTAAAAACCAGTTCACTTCTGCAACATTGACACTGCCTGTGCGTGCAATAATGGCATAAAAACAGTGCAAACCATATCAGAGCACAGAGCATTAGATTTTCTTCTGCACTTGCTGCTGTTAAAGGAAGTCTGAGCTTTACATGTGTTTCTGTGGCCAAAAAGGGCTTTAATTCACAGACTAAACACTGTGCAAGCAGCAGCAAACAGGTGATGTGCCAACTTATTCACTCTCTGTTTTAACCATGGAGAGAGCTCTCATCCAAGACAATTTTCCTGTAGGATGGGAAAAAAAAAAAAGGAGAACAGAAAAAGGTTATGCAGTTGTTTTTTTCTTATATCAAACTACAAGTTGAAGGGAATGGGATTTGCCTCTTTTTCTTGGAAAACAGGAATGCAGCTTGTGCAGCACACAGATTTCTACCACAACTCCAGTTTAACCCACAGAGTCTCACCTGAATGGTGGAGCTGGAGCCAGCTGCTGCTGGGGGTGGGATCTCTGATCCTTGGGGTGCTCGTCTAGAAAACAGGGAAATTCAGCTCAGAGCATGAAAGCCACACAGCACTCAGAGACAGCAAGTGAATCAAGTGCTACAGGTTTCTCTGCTTGGTTCATTCAGCCACATTGGGAATCAGAACCCAGCCCCAGCTCTGCTGCTCCTTGTGGTCAGAAACCAACCCTGATTTCAATCCCTGAAGCCCCATCCCAGCTCAGTTGTGGAAGTCTGACAGAAAGCACGGGCACAGCTGCTACTGCTGTGCAGTCCCAAGCACAGTGATGTCACCTCCCAGACTTCCACATGGAAAAATTGCCATCGATATTTCCAAAAGTAACCAGAGATTTGGGACATTTCAAACTTCGGGTGCATCCAGCAGCTCTACAGACACAGAGCACCTGCTGAGGTCCCTGCACAGCTTCCTGGTGCTCTGCCTCCAGCCCAGGCTCTGCTCTCCTTTACTCCATTCTTCCTTCCAGCAGCTTCTGGATCCTGCAGGCTTGCAGCCCTTGAATGACAGAGTTCTGTGTATCACTTTCTTTTTTTTTTTAACAGGATGGAACAGAAAATTCTGATGCCAAACACAAGAATGTCTTTTGTTCCTTAGTGAGACAGAAGTCAGGGATGACTTATGACCACTCAGAGTGGAGTTGTTCAGAGTTACTGGGCTCTGATCTTTAGTTCTGAGAGGAAAAAGGTTATTTGGATTATGAATCTTGTCCTTAAAATGATGTTTAAATGACTTCTGCCATGTTCTTCAAATTTCCTAATATACTGCCACGAAAGCAGAACCATTTCCACAAATTCTTCTTTATAAAGAGCTTTCATGATTCTGTTCTCTTAATGCACATTTTCTCCATCTCGAAAAATTCCCCCATTCTGTCAAATTATCTCTGATTTCTGTGAAGACCAAGCACTGCTTCCCAAGCCTGTTGAAGTATTTGCTTTCCACCTACAGGAAATTGTATTAACAAAACATTCTTTTCCCTCTCAATTTAGTAGGAGAGTTCACATTGATGTCTCCAGGCAAGTTCCCTGACACTCCACTCCCTAAGGAGTGCCAGCCCATTTTCTGAGAAGTTCTGCACTGATCTGTACACACCACACAAAACAAACCCTTGAACAGAAATATAAATTATCAGCTCACCCAAGAGCGTGTCCCTGAGGTTGTTCTTGGATCTCCTCATCTCCAGGAACTGCATGGAGCATCCTTTCCAAAATATCATCGAGACTCGAGTGAGCCCTGTTAAATAAAAGATTTAAAAGTGCTGGTGACAAGGTTCATGCTGCAAATTTCCAAATAAAACAGTCATAACTATCAGGGTATTTAAAGTTTTCTGTAAGCATTGAACTGATTTGAATTAATGCTTCAATGCTTACAGTTCAACTATGGAGAAAACACAATTCCAAATCTTTGTAAGTCAAAGCCAAACATGCATTCCCATCTTTTTTCATACCTTTCTGTATCCTCTGCTAGATGAAATGACTCCTCAGTCCATAAACTCTGATTTGTCTCCTCATTTCTCTCAGATTCTTTTTCTGCCCCTCTGCTTTCCATTTTAACTTGATCAGGAGCTATTCACATAAACAGCAAGATTTTAGTATCAAAGGAAGATAATAAAGACATTAAAATGTTGTTTTCTTTACTGCACTTGGGAAATTTCCAGTTGCCCACTGCTAAATGACTCTTTCCTCAGTGGCCTGATTTTCTACCAGTTAAACAAATTCCCATTATCTGCAGTCAGAGGTGGCCAGCAGCAAGGCCCAGATAAATATTTCACTCCAGCACGTTTCCAGATTCACAGGACTCAACATTTGGTTTCCCACTGAAATGAAAAATGCATGTGGAAATGAATCTTTAATCTCTCCTCTTCCAATCCCAGATATGGGAGAGAAACCAGAAGGAAACCTGTGGATGTGAGCTTTGCTAGCCTATTTATCAAAATCCAGTGATTTCCCCTCAAGGACTTCCCACCAAGTTCTGTTCCCCACAGGAATTAGGGTTGGGGTTGAGAGAGCTAAAGGCTCCATGGTGATCTCAGCCAGGCCCCAGCATTGCTGCTCCCACACCTTTCTGACCTGGAAGTTCATGGTGATGGGGTTGGACTTGGGCTTAGGCTAACGGGGAATATTTCAGCCCCTTCTGCTGGGCTGTGATAAGCAGGCAGCACGAGGCTGCCACGGAAGATGGGAGTCTGAAATAGCTGCACTTGATGCAAACACAAGAAAACCACAGTGCCTGAGCAGCCAGCACCAGCCTGCTGCAGTCCTCCCCACCTGAAAAAAGCTCCAATGAACTTCCATCCTTCAGGAAGAGATTTAACTAAGCTGTAGAACAACCAAACATGTGCCAGCATCATTCTCAAGTGACTGTGCTATTTAGCTTTTCACAGACTTAACTCATGTTCTGTCTTTTTTTTTTTTTTTTGCCTTTTTTTGTCTCTTTTTTTTTTTCCCTGCTGCTCACTTTGTGACTCACTGGGGGAAAAAAAAGCACAGCCTATAAACATTTAGGTTTTCTGCTCCTCTGACACGACTTGTTGTACATCTAAAAATGATTCCCACTTAGCACCATTTGCATTTGCAGCAGCACAAAGATTCACCACTCTGCTGTCTCTGTAACAGAGCAGGAAATACAATATTCATTACCCCAGCAGAAGCTATTTTCTTACTCTGTGAAATCAGAGGCGTTTTTTCATGCTGGAGAATTAGGAACATTAACAGGTGGGGTGCACTGGCCACTTTCTGAACTGAATCACCCTCCCAGAATGGAAACTTCCAAGGATTTGCCACCACCTGCCCACCACCTCTCCTCCTGTGGGTGTTGTCACCTGTGTTTGAACACAGCACAAGCTACAGTGGCATAATAAAAGCAGAAAATTAATTCTCCTGGTTAGACCTGCAAACCTCCCACACCAGCACCCTGTGGACTTCAGAGGGAACACACAGGGAAAGGCAGCAAACACTGGTGGGGGGACCAGGCTAAAAATTGCAGTTTATTGTTACAGCTGAACACACAGTGACGAGGACTCCGAGTCATTCTGCAGCAAGGCAAAAGGAATTTTCTATTTTTAATCTCTACATTGGGACTATTAGCAACTAACCATTCATTTGCACTCCAGAGTCTTGCAATCCCATCCCTTTCAAGTCTGGGGCGATGGAATCTTGCTGCTTTAAGAGTTCTGTTAAAAACAGCATTATTTCCATATTGATCCAGGTTGATTATACACCCCAAAGTACCACATGGCTTTATCCATCCCACCCTAGAGGAAAACCTGTACATGATTTATAAATATTTTATAGATTAACCTACAAACTGCCCCAACCATCATTAATGGCATCACTGATGATGCCAACCTCCACAGGGTTCTTCTTCCAGTGGATGAAGAAATAAGCTCAGGATGTGTCTGGGTGTCTCATTTCTGAAAAGAGCCATGGACATTTTAATTATCCCAATGTCTGGTGTTCATTTAGGAAGAGCTTAATGAGGAATAAGCAAAGCAAACTCTTTTTCACTCCCAGTGAAAAAAAAAGGCAGAGTTTTTATGCTTTCTGACTGGAGATTTGAGTGAGCACAAAAAGAAATGGAAATCACTGAGCTCTGCACAGACACCTGGGGGTGCAGCTGCTAATGGGGAACACGAATTGCTCCAGGACACCTTTGAAAAATTCAGTGCACACCCAATTCCTCTGGGTGTTAAACTCCACCTGCACTCACTGTGCTGGCAGCAGCAGCAAGGAACCACTCAGTGAAATGCAGAGGCTCCAACAACTGCCAGTTATTTGAGCTGTTGATGCCCAACTTCCTAATCATTGACTGCAACTGATTTGGCAGCTCTGGTGTATTTTGGCAGTGAATGGTTTGGGAGAAGTCCTGATTGAGCACAGCTGGAAAGCCTCCCACTGTTTGGGGTGAAGAGCCTCTCACCAATTTCATCCAGCAGCTCTTGGGCTGGAGGAGGCAGCTCATCAGTGGAGGGGGGAGATGCCTCTGAGAGTGCTGAGACAGAGAGAAAAAAAACATTCTAGTTAATTAGCAGTGATTAATCCTTAATAAGTGTGACATAGGCTTACACTCTGATAGCATCCTGCTTACATATTCCATTTGACACCCTGCACGAGCCTGGCTCGTTCACGTTTTATCAAATATCTTAAATAATTCCATAATGGAAAAATCATTTTGAGCCAGACTTGCCCATTCAGATCTCAATGCTGTATCAGAAACTGGAGGCCAGTAACATTTACACTTCAAACAGAGGTTGATTTAGAGGTCAGAGTTCTTAGTCTGCAGGTGCAAACACAAAATCCATAACCTAATTAGCACCAGCAACACATGGCTGAGTGCAAAGCTATTTATCCCTCTAAAAGGAGACATCCAGGAGCAAAAAAAGAAGGGGAAAAAAAAAGGAAAAATAATTAATAAGCTGCAAAATTTCCTTTCAAATCCGTTTCTCTGTTTATTGAACATTTTATTTTGGCTGGAGCTGGGATAAAAGACTTACCAGGTGCCTGCCTGGTGTTTCTCAGGGATGAAGCAAGGGGTGGCAACCCAACCTGTGTGAGATCAAACAGAATGAAACACAGGAAGGAAAACTGAAAAACTGCTGCTCTTCAATCCTGCCCTTCAACATCCTAAATCCAAAATGAGGTAGAGCCTTCAATTAAAGCCTGAGCTGACCATTAAATTTTAAAATAAGCTTTCCAATCAGTTCAGAATATGAAAATAGAGTAAGACTGATGTGTCAAAAATTTTGCTTAGGCTGCTGTGCACTCATCTTTTAGCTGTGAGGCACCATCAGCTACATAATCTTTATTTCAACACTCTGAATGGGCAATTGGATGTGAATTTTTTGACTGGACAGCTCCAAGATTTCTTCAGTTCCCATTCTCTGCTTGGAAGTTTTCATTATTAAAGCCAGGCACATCAGTTCGTCAGAGGAGCCCCCGAAAATTGAGAATTTGTAACCAGAGGCGAATCCTCACTGCCCTCAGAATGGAAATATGCACTCAGTTCTAGAATAAGATATTGGACAAGAAGTGACACCATCAGCAGAGCTGCCCTGTGAATGAATTGAATGAATTCCCAGTGCTCTGGCACAGGAGCAGCACGACCCAGACCTGCCTGTGCCAGGTCAGCCACACCACGAGCTCTCACTGCTGTCCTGCCTGGAAAAACCCCGATTTCATCTCCAAACCACAACCCCAGCAGTGAAGATAACAAGGAAGGTGAAAAGGCAACTGTTTTATACAAAACTGTCTGCAAAGACAACTGGGATAATGCTGGGGCTCGGGGACACCTTCAGTGCCAGAAAGATCCCTGGAAATCACTGCAGTGACCTTGGAAACCGCACCCCAAAGGGAGGAGTTTGATAGAACAAAGCTGAGGAGATCCTGCACATTTTATGAGCAGAAAAAAGACAAACTCCTGATAAAAGGGCTCGTTCAACCCAAGCTTTTCGCAGGTTTTTATCCCTTCGGTGCTCCAAGATTCCAAAGGCTGGGAAATGGCAATTCCTGAGAGCCAGGGAAGGGATGGAGGGCAGGGAAGGGACACTTCGAGAGTGGCCAACGTTCACAAGCAAGAGGAACCCAAATCTTTGTACAATCAGTGGCAACACTGCCTTGAAATCAATCAGGACTGTTGTCATTTGATCAACAGATCCACGATTCCAAAACACTCACAAAGAGCTACAAGCATTTCTCTACTTGCACTTATTTTTAGGAAAAACATATTTTCAAAAATATTTTAAGGAACGTGAAAAGAATATTTAAAGAAACTGGCATAAGTTATTTCCTGACTTACAGGCTCCTTCAGTCCAAATGGGCAAACTCTGGAAGCCACCACTGGAATTTCCATGCTCCTCTCCCCTTCACAGGCTGTGGTGAAAGTCTTGAACACTGTGGAGGAGGCCTCTTGAGAAAAGGAAGAATCTGAAGGAAATTCACGGCTGTGTTTGTATTTCTCAAAGGCAAATGGAATTTTTTCAGCTAGGATTGAAGAAAAAAAAGGGAAAAAAAAAAAAAAATACAGCAAAGCTGGAGAATTATTTTTGGAATTTTTGTATCTTCAACAGAAGCAGAAAAGAGTTTAAAGAGAACAGGCACCTGCACAAGAAACTCTTGAGAAACTGTTACCCATAAAAGAGCAAACTGATAACCCAGGAGTTCCACCTCAGACTTATTTTTGCAAAACTTTGCCAACTGTAAAAATTCCAGTTACACCAAATTAATGAAGCACAAAGCAAATGTTAACTCATTACTCTTGAGCACTCCAGTTCCACAAACATTTATCATATTATTTAACTTATTTCCAACACTCAGACCACACTGAGTGCTATTTAAATTGCCTTTAAAATGCTAAAATCCACACGGACCAGTTCCATTTTCAATGCCTTAAACAATTTCTGATTTTTGAAGGCTACCAAGTAAAATCTTCCAGAGACCTTTCAGGCAGTGGCTTTTTCAGCTGTGTCCCTGCAAATTCTCCTTTCATTCCATGACTTTTGACAACAAGATTTCAAACAGGAACAAGAGCATTTCTTGTGGTCACTCCTGGCATTTCTGCATGGTGTGAATGGAGCTTCCATGATTCACCTCGATCATTTTTACACCAAAAAGCCCTGGCAGAAAGGCCTGGCTGGCACAGAGAGGTGAAATCACTCCCTGTGGATCCTCTTTTCCCCTCCCTGCATTACCTGAGCCCAGGGGGGTGCTGACACTGGTGGGAGCGTGGCTCAGCCGAGGGGTTCTACACTCCACACCCCTCTGGAAGTTCTGCTCACAGGGGATGCTCGACAAATCCTGAATATCTGCCACCGACCTGAATTATTGAGAGATGTTCTGACAGTTAGAATAGCCACTGCCTGCACCTGTGAATCACCACATCCTGCTATTTCCAGGGTCTTGAAATTTTAATTTCGTGCAGCCTTATCTGGTTCACCGGAATGGAGGGAGATGTTCCCTTTGAAACTTCCCACAGGAATCCTGGAAGGCCCAAAATCACCATCTTCAGGAATGGTGCAGAGGCAGAAAAGGGTAATTATTTGCTTCCCCTTCCTTCCCAGGATTTCTTAAAAAATCCTCCTATAAAACCAGCTCAGGAAGCTGCCTCCAGAAAGGGCAGAAACTACAAACATGAACCAAAAGGTAGAAAAAATTCCCCAAAGCCAAGGGAGGACCTCAAGGGCTAACAAAAATTAATGGGCTGTTAATTAAGCCTAAAAGTAGGTCTTGGGAGCATTTAAAAGCATGACTCTGACAAACTGAGACTGCTGAAGATCTGCACAGGCACTGACACACACCCAAGTGACAAAAATGAAACCCAAATTCATCAAACCAACATTTTGGGGAGATACACCCTGGATTAAATGGTCCTCAAAGGCCATGAAAAGAACAGACACCTCCTGTAATCAGTAATTTTATGCAAATCTTCATTAGCAGTAAAAATAAATCAGCTTTATTAGTTGAGTCACAAACATATTCTGCTAATTTCTTTTTTCCCTGAAAATCACAGGACTATTTCTGCCATAAAATTTATTTGGCTCCACACGAACGATTTGCTCTTTAAAGTGATTTTATTTCCCCTGTGCCATATGGAGAGAAGAAACGAGGAATCCTCACACTTTAATGGGAAGGAGCACACCCAGATTAACACCAAGTTAATTACTTCTGAATATGAAAATATTTCAAACTAAGGACAACTCTTTTACACCAATCTCACAACTTTTCACAGGCAAATACTCTCTCAGTGCTCTGGGGAGTTCTCTCTTGGTCTGTCTCATCCCCCTGTCTTGCAGCAACACAAAATTTGTAGTTAATGACCAATTTGCTGAAGTTTTGCTGTAAAATGTGGCTCTTACACATCTTTTTCTTGGCATTCTTCCTGTGGCTCCCACAGCGTCTCTTCTCGTGCTGCATCCACACTGAAATGAGGGAGGAAAGGTCACGTTCACCCTCAGAAAATGATGGAAATAGAAGTATTTGGTTTCCTTTCTCTCAGGAAGTTTAAGCACTACCTTCTCTCTGAGGTAGTCTGCAGCCCTTAAAAACTTTTCCTTAAACATGGATAGTAGTAGGAGAAAAATGTCATTTTAAACAGCTTATGGATTTGCTAAAACTTCTAACTGACATTTGCAGATTCAAAACAAAGCTGAAATGAAACAAAAGAAATCACCATCTAGGAATACACATCACCAAATCGTTCCATCACCCTTTGATCTGTCTCAGATTGTGGCAAGCCCACTCAAGGTCGAAGAGGATTAGGCAGAGCAACATCCCCTCTGTCCTGCTGGCAAAAGTTCCCAAGTGAAGGGAGCATCCAAACCCAGTGTTTTTTATCCTAAAGCCAAGTGATTTCCACTGCTGGTGCCTCCCTTTGGCCCAGGGACCTCAGTTCCTGTGTGGGGAGGAGGAAGCCCAGCCTTGGCAATCACAATTCTCTGCCCAAATATTCCCCATGCTGGTAAAATATAAAATTGACAGGACAAAACCCCCTCCTGTTTTTCAGAGACTGCCAAATCTCCCAGCACGGGCTGATGTTACCCCCAGGCAAGATCCAGTGAACATTCCTGCACCGGGCTGATCCCGTGGGATTGGAAAAGGCAGGATCTTCATGGCACTTGAGCTCCACGACCAAAGCACGACAAAATTAAAGCAGATGACTGAAGCCTTAATTTGAATTATCTTTGCTCTGTTTCAGGCTGTGGCTTGTCAGTGGAAAAGGAATTGTGATATGTACATGGTACATCTTTTTTCCCCCTATTTTAGCTCCCTCATTAAGGCAAAAAAAAAAACCCAAAAAAACCCCACCAAACTCTGCAAAAGACAAAACCCCTGGAGACCTGAGAAAAGCCCTTTTAGTATTTTCTTAGCAAGGAGCTGAGTTATGTAGATAATCATTAAAAACCACCACTGGCATCTTATTTGAATATTAGCTATATAAGCAGAATTAATGAAGAGGGAACACTTTAGAAGCTGATTTATGCCTGCAGGAACAATGAAAATGAGTCTCTCTACCTGGCTACAGGCATTTGGCTCAGCTGCTTCACTCCCAGCTGGTTACTGCCACAGCTCTGTGGTGTTGTGCTGCAGAATAGTATTTTTCCTCCTGAATACAAATAACAAATGTTCCCTGTTACTGGCTTTTGCAAGTACAAAAGAAAACAACGCAACTCATTGAGCAGGAAATTGCAACTTTATTAAATTTTTTTTTTTTTTTTTGGTTTTGTTTTAGTTCTTGTGACCTTTGTTGTTATCGAGAGACAAATGTGTTTTAGAGATGCATTTTCATAAACATGGCACAGCTGCCAGACAGTCGCTGAAGCACTGGGGAATATCACAACATTTACAAATTTGAGTTAAAAGAGACAACAGAGTAAGGAAACAACAATGATTCTTCCATTATTCTGCACACGCACTCTGTCAGCTCTCACTGTTTTTAAGCCCAAATCCTCCCAGCAATGAGAATATTAATGTGTAAATACAACTCTAATTCAGTTTCCAGCACCGCAGCAAGTGGCATAAAAAGATTAAACTTCGCCCCAGGGTAAAAATAAAAAGGTTTCAAACAAGTTTTTGTTTTGGCTTTTTAACTGACACACAGCGAGTACGTAAACACTGCATCTGGAATTATTTCAGGCACTGCAGTGCCCAAACCAAAATCCTGCATGTCCTGAACTCTCCCAAAAATAATGAGGAGTAAGAGATCAATTGAGGCTGAAGAATGAAGGTCCAGCCTTGTGACAGGAGAGCTGCTGGCAAAAATATCAGTGCAACAACTCCGTGCCCCTGACTCAGAAGTGCTTCAAGAAAAAGGACTTTTACCTGGAGCCTCCATTCCTGATCCTGCACCTCCAGGTAATTTCTGTAAAAATCCTTCACAAATATCTTCTGCTTTGCCCTCAGTGTTTGAAGTCTGAAAAGGAGGGGAAAAAAGGAATTAATTCAATTTTTGACAGAGCAGCTGCAAAGGGCAGGACAACCCTCCCAGGATGATGTTCCCAAAAATGAGAGGGGAGAGAGAAACTTTTCAGGAGCTCATTCTACAGCCCAGATTGGATTTAACAATAACACAGAAAAAGTTTTGCATCTTCCAGAAATTAATGAAGATTAATTTGCTTACTCTTATCTAAATCTTTATTTGCAGGTACTATTTCAAAAAAAGAGAAAAATAATTTTTTAAAAATCTCCCATTTTCCACAGTTCTCTTCAAACCAAATGGGAGCACAATTAAACCACAAGTTGTGTAACTCATGTCCAAAATATGTTATTTTTACCTCTGGTTCTGAACTTCCCTCAAGAGCAGAAGGAAGGAAATAATCAGGAGTGAAGAATTCTTCAGTCACATCAGGAGGTGAATTCAGGGAACAATGTAATTCCCTTGAATGTCCCTGTGAAAGACATCATCACCTGAGATGATCCCACTCCCTATTACTAAAAAACACACATTTTAGCCAATAAAACCCTGAAATTCTATTTAATTTGTTCACTGACTTTCAACCCATCTCCTGCTCCTTGCATTACCTTGGTGGTTTGTAGAACAAAACAACAAAAAAAGGGGGAAGGAGGAAGGGATTTGTTACTCAGATCAGCTCAGGGTGGCTCAGGATGCAACACCAGGCTAAACTTTTCCACGGATAAGCAGCTGCAACTAAATTCCTTGGATTTCTGTACATACTCTAGAGAGATTCTCAGCTTGCTGAGGAAGGACTGAACTCTTATGAATGGTTATTCCAAACTCTGCTTGCTTGTCTGGTGCTGGGGACTGGCAGCTCCTCCCTAGGATGTCAGAATGGAACAGAATTATTAAGCAAAAAAAAAAAATAAAAAAAAAAAAAGAAAAAGATGTGAAGTGAGTGATCTGTGCACTGCTGGAATATCAATGAGAGCAGACAGTGACACTAACTGTCTGTCAGGAGCACGGAGAAATAATGACATTTAAGTGCTCACCTCGTTAATTAATCTAAGCAGGGGAACCTTGCCCAGTTCCTTTGTCCATAACTTCTTTAAAAGCATTACCCACCGAGCTGCTACAGAAAAAGCAGCTGTGTGGTGAGACTGGAAGGAATAAAGTGTGAAAGCACATTCAAGGGTCTGAAAGCTTTGGGTTTCTCATGCTGATAACAATAATCAGTGGTGATGAAGGTCTCCAAGCTCATTCCCTCCTCCTATTAACACCTAATACTCATCTTATCTCTATTTATGCCCATCAAGGAGTGACTGACCTGCTCTGAGGGCAAAACTCTGGGAGATAAAACTGACAATTCCTGTAAAAAATCACAGAGGCTGAAATCTGACTGGAAATGGAAAGAGACAAAAAGAGAAGGGGGCATTTTTTGTGTTTCTCAGCCTCACCTGTGGATTCCAGATCACTCTCCCCGGACTCGGTTCTGTCCTCACTGCCCAGATCCCAGGGCTCAGCACCATCACCTGGCTGCCACCGACACCTCTGCCGCTCGTGGCTTTTTGGGGCTCTGGCAGGGACACGCTGGGAGGTTTCCTTTGCACTTTCTGCTTCACTCTCAGACGTGCATTCGCTGGCAGGGTGGGGACAGCTGAGCCCCAGCCGTCCTGAGGCCACTCTTCTGGCCATTTGCTTGACTTCATCTGCACAAAAAGAACAAAATTACCACCTCCCACCGCAGAACCTGGACCTTCAAAGCATCCCCTGTGTTTCGTTGTGCTGATATCATGACAGCCTTTGGCATGGAAAGAGCTAAACACTTCCTCCCGTTTTAAATAAAGCTTAAAACCTGCACAGACTGATGTGGACAAGTCTCTGCAGGAACAGTTTTTGTTGGTTTGATTCTCTGTTATCCATGCCCGTGCTGCCATCCACTGGGCACTGCCATCCCTGCCCTTCCTGAATCCACACACGGTCCAAAACCAGGCTGGAAATCCCTTCAGCTCCACAAACCAAACCACCTCAACGTGCCTCAGATTATTTTATGCCCAGAATGTGCAAGACACAAGATCCCACTCACTTGGTTTCCATCCAGGAACAACCTCACAGAGCTTCAGCAATTAAGGCACAGAGAGCTTTCCTCGTGTGTGAAGGTTTAATGCACTGCACTGCAGCAAGATTTCTGATATTAACGCTGATTTAACACTGATTTAACACTGATTTACTCACTCCTCCACCCCGACTGCATCACCCTCCTCTTCTCACTGCTTTTTTTGCTGCAGAATTCAGCCCTTGGTTTTGAATGGCACCTGCAATAAACGGTTATGAAGTGCACAAACTCCTTTAGAGCACGAGCATATTGCGTCAAGTATTCCCCAGCCAGGAAAAGGCTCCAAGTTGTTTCAGCATTCATTAGAGCACGTGTGCTCTCAGCCTTTTAACAACCCGGCAGAACCAGCAGATTGAGCTGCCAGAAGCTTGGAAAGCACAGACAGTCATTTAGGTCTATTCTGGATGAACCAGACAAGCTGTACATCCAACTCTGCATCTCTGAGCTGTCAGCTGCCCTCAGGTGCTGCAGCTCCACAAACACACCGTGGATGGAGTGGGGGTTGTTTTGTTCAGGGGTTCAGTGCTCAACTTCCCTCCCACCAGCTCCACTCCCATCCAGAGGTCACTCCCTGGCCATGTCAGCACTTGGTGTGTTTCTGTTCTAACCTTTACCAACAGGTCTTTCTGATCCAAATGGGTCATGGATTAATTTTAAAACTGCAACAGGTTTCCTGATTTGACCCAAATATGGAAGGATGTGTCTGTCCCACTCTTTCCAACGTTAATCTGCACAAGTTTTGCCAGGTAATTTCAACATGTGCTTTTCACTCATGCTTAAAAATACACAGAGTTGACATTAAAAATATTTCTGCTGGGAACTGAAGGAGACTGTGCCCAGAGAGGAGAACCACCTTTATTAATATCTCCCCAGATTGCTCTCCTTAGGCACTGGCACAGTTTTGGACCACTGACCTCCATCCCAGAGGCACCTGAAATCCTTTTTAACAGCACTCTAACACAAACTGCCCTGTCACAGCAGCTGACAGTAACTCACAGCAGGCTCCTCTCTGTATAGATGGCTTTTGCCTTACTGAGAAACATTTAATGCCAGCCTTGATCCTGATGTGCCTCCTCCTGACAGTGTCTCTCCCCAGATGAATCTGTCAGAATTAGCTCTCCTATGAATAAGATCAAAACTCACCCCTTCTCCTCTTCCCTTCTGGCTGCAGGATGTGAATCAGCTCCTCTCTGACACTGCAAGTTGAACTTTTTTTGGCATCTTGCAGACACGTGTGGGAGTAAATGCTGAAATGAGTCCAACAAGCCGTGATTCAGCACACACTGGGCATTCTGGTAATTACTGGCTGAGCTGTCTGGGAGAGAGTCTAAGAACAGGACAGCACAAACTTTATTCCCTGACTTGTATTTCAGCTGCTCTGCTCAGGAGAAACGATGACAGCTCCAGGCCTCAGCCCAGCAAAAACCCTGCCCTGGATTTACAGCACGTTCCAGGTGCAGGCAGGCAATCCAAACATGCACTTTCCAAGGGGATGAGTGGACCTGAATGACTCAAGATTATCCCCATAGGAGATATGTACCTGAATTTAAACTCTCTCTTTGGTTTATGTATTTAAAAATGAAAGTCACCCAGAAGCCCCTCCCAATAACAGCTTAGGCCTCAACACAAACAAAAGTATTTCTCCAGTGGCTTTTTCCCTGAGAGTCCCATCCCCATTTTAGTGCAGGGTTTGGATTTGAACCCCACCCTGAGCCACTGGATCAGTATTGTCCTGGGAGGAGTGGAGAGAAAGAGGAAATAATACAACTGCACTGCTGAGCTGTTTTCATTCCTGTATCTAATGCACATAAAGATTCATCCCTCCTCTGGGACACCACCCATCCCTGCACCTCTGTGCCTGCTAAGGAACACAGAAATGATAAACAGGCCCCCACTTTACCTCCTGGTTTAGGCTCACCTCCTCATCCAGGCCTTTCCCCACACTGCAGCCAGGATCACGATGGTTGGCTGCAGTTTTACTCTTCCACTTCTCATTTTGAATTGCCTCTGTTTCCTTGGCTGCCTTGGGAGCAGCCTGGAAGCTGTCTCTGCCTGGTGCCTGACACGTTTTTGGTGGTGGAATGTAGTCCCTGGATGGTGGAGCCACAGCTTTGTGTAAAAAAATATCAACTCCAGGAAAAGGGCCGTCGGTATTTTGGGAAATATCAAACCTCTTCCAGTGTCTTCCTTGAAAACTTTGCTGAGGAAGCAGATTCATCCTGATTCCCTGCAGCAGCTTCTTTTGCTTTCCAGTGGCCTCCAGCCTGTCCAGTTTCTCCTCTGTCCTGCCCAGGGAATCTCCTGCCTGCTGCACCATGCTCTGCATAATCTTGAGGTTCAGGACGCATTTGCTGATGTGCTGCTCGCTTTGGGAAGGGCTGCTCAGCCTCCTGCCAGCATCTCCCCTCACCTGGGACAGGGCAGAGGCTTCTCTCACCCTTTCCTCTTCCTCCTCCACCCTTTCCTCTTCTTCCTCCTCCTCATCTTCTTCCTCCTCCTCTTCAGTGAACCCCGTGCTGGGCCCCGAGGATTCCCCTTCCTCCTCACCCTCCCACTGGCTCTGATCTCCTTCCTCTTGCTGCCTCTCTGCATCCTTTAGAGCCTGGCCTGATCCAGGTCCTCCTTCCAGGAACTCTTGGAGACTTTCTGGATAACTGGCAAAGATTTCATTCATTTCAAAGCTGCACAGGCTCCCATCCACGTCACTCCCACTGGAGTTAGGAGCTCTTGTCTGGGGTTCAAAGGACACATCAAGACTCTTGTCCTGTGCAGCTGGACTGTCCTGTGCACCTGCACTGGCTGATGCCTCTTGCAGCACCACAGCACTGTTCTCCTTGGGGAAAACAGAGTCTTTGGGGGCAGAAAAGCCACCTGAAAAATTCCATTTTAAGCATTAAAATCATTTCTCCAGAAGTCCTACAACCACGCTGCTTTTGCACATTGAGGAGTTAATTTTAGAAATTCAGAAATTCCATGAGCAGCATTTAACACCTCTGCTGAAAACTGATTTAAAGTCTTGAGTCTACATTAACAACTGAGTGGCAGCTAAAATCCAAAGCCAACTGCTTCCTATTTTCAACCCACATCACAAAATCTGTGAGGGCTCCCACTTTAATGATTTATGTCAGACTGTTGTGGACTGAGGAACACTCCAAGTGAAGGACACAGTGACAAGGAACTCACCAGCCTTGGTTGTCTCTTTTTCCTGGAATTCCACTGTTCTCTTCTGGAAGCTAAAAGCTGATGCCCAGCAGATGTTCACATCTGCAAAAGCAGCAGGTCTCTGTGCTTTGGACATGTCACCACCACTTTCAGACTTCACCAAATCCTGTAAAACAAACAAAAAAAAGGAATAAAATACAATTGTATTTGAGAGTTCTGTGTCTCTGCCTGTTCTTCTGAGGGGGTTCAGCTCCACGATCAGAACACTCAGTGCTGGATCCCCTCCCACCTGGATTTAAGCAGAACAACTTGGCTCTGAATGCCCACAAAACTCTGTTGTTTTACATCCAATGCTGGGAGAAGTCACCTTTAGGTCATTTTTCAGGATATACTGAACATCCTGAAGTTTCACGGAGCGGTTCCTGTGTTTGGGCTCCAGCCCTGACTTGACAACATCATAATAGAGCAGGGGGAGTCTGGCATCTGCCTGCAGCTGCTCCCCTGAAAGGATGAGCTGTTTGACTGCTGAGTCTTCCACACCTTTCCAGGGAGGGCTCTCTGCAAGACACAAGCACAGACTTTATGTCACCAGCTGTACATTAATGTTAATTGGAAATTAAAAAAAAAAAAAAAAAAAATCACATGATTCCCTGTCCATTCCCTAATTTACAACTGAAAACCAGCACTGGCATCTCCTCACTGTCTTGTTCCAACACTGAATGCTGTAAAGGGAGCTGACAGAAATATCTGGAGGAAGAGTGACACTGCAAACAGCCCTGCTCTGGATTCTTCACTGGGATTAATTTTTTTGCGTAATTGTTTATCCCATTTCACTGTCAGACTAGTCAAAGTGAACACAAAACAGACATTATCTGTAGTAACAGCAGCAATACAATTTATCTCTAAGTTATCACAGTGATCAAAACCACAAAAGCTGCACAAGCTTGTTTGGAATACTGAGAAGACTTAACTGAATGTTTTGCTGGCCTGATAGGAAGAAGAAAAATAAACAGCAGAAAACCACTGTATTTCTCCCATATCCACCATTAATCTCATCCTTTAGCCAAACAATTTAAAGTTTTCTGGTCACGTTTTACAGAAGTTCCCAGTAATCTTTGCTATTGCCATTAATTTCGGGGTTTTTGCCTGGTTCATTTGTAAAGTTAAGCCACCACAGCCCAAAGCTGTGGATTCACCTGTCAAGGCCTCCTGCAGCACTGCACAGAAGCTGTAAAGGTCTGATTTGACTGTGCCAGGTTTCTCCAGGATTATTTCAGGGGAACACCAGCGGAACAGCTGGGCTGGGACAGGAATTCGGGTCAGATCACTGTGCTCTCCACTGTCTTTGCTGCAAAAAGGGGAAAAAACGTAAATCAGGACATACAACACATTCAGCTACAAGGCTTACATTTCGGAATTAAACACCTGAGTGTGTTACAGCTTCTAGTTTAAATACATAAAAGGTTCAGGGCGTGTCTGCAAATAGAAATGTGCAATATTTCCACATCAATAAATGTTTTTTTGGCAAAGGCTTTCTGGAGAAAGCAACACCTCCTTTAACGAATTAACAATAAAAAGAACTAAGAAGAAGCTGAATATTTCCCAACAGAAGCTTTACAAACAACCCTTTAGCCCTGACCATGGATAAAATACAGGAAGCCTGTAAGCATTTATTTTCCAGTGTGTCTGGAGGATAACTTCAGCAATAATTTACTGAGATGAAGAGAAATACTCTTGTGTCTCACTGGTGGCACTTAATGACCACCAGGATGTTCAGCCCCCCCATTTCACAGCCCCCCTGGGGAAGTTTTTTACCTCTCTACCATGTACTCCAGGTTGCAGAGCTTGGCCTCCCCAGAGGACACGATTTGGATGGCAAAGGAGGAGAGGGAGCGATGGATGAAGCCCCGGGAGTGCAGGAAACGCAGAGCGTCGATGATCTGGAGCAAAATGTGCAAAATGGTCTCTGTCTGCAGCACTGGGAATTCTGCACGCTGGGAAGAAACACCCCAAAAGCACCACATTGGCAAGGCAGGTCTTTAAAGTTGATGTAAGAGAAAGTTATTGTTATTTATTAGGGTTATTGTTTGCTGCAGAAGGCAGAAAACAGAGCAAACGTGAAATTTATTGGAGGAAAAAGAGGAAATGCATTTGTTTGTTCTCCACACCAAACCAAATAACAGCACCTTGAAGAGTGATTAAGAAAATAAAAATATTGGCTATGCCAAAATTCTGAACTCTTAGAATTCTTTGGCTAGGACTTCGATTCCTTCAGTAATTTAGAAGTCTGCACTCAAATAGTTAAAGAAATAAAATAACTCAATTAATTGCAAAAAAAATTTAAATTACAAAAATAAAACACAGATAAATTGATTTTAAAAATAAGAAAAGGACCCAAACTTCAGACACAGACTGAGGATTTTTTGTTCCCGTTCTCTGAGTGAAGATGTTAGAGGTAGTCACTAAACTTCTAATTAATTATGATTTAAACCCAAGCATTGCAGTTTATTATTATTATTAAAGGATTACCCTTTCATGCAGGATGCTGTACAGAGAGCCAAAGTGAACCCTTTCATAGACCAAACGAGTTTTCTCCAGGTCGCTGGACAGACAAACTGACATCAACTGCAGCAAGTGAGGGTGGCGGAGTTTGCTGCAAAAGAAGAGGAAAACGAAATTTTGTGAGGCAAATTTGAGATGAAAAGAAGAACAGTCCCGGCCTTCTCAGTGGTTTTATCAGTATGACATGAATGCTGGGTTTTCACTGGAATATATTTCAGTGTAAATGGATTTTTCACTGAAATACTCAATTTTAAAAGGAGTGGGAAGAGACAGAAAATTGTGGTTTTTACGTGGGGAAGAAGTGCAGCCCCAGACTAACACCTCTCCCAAGGGAAACCCCACTCCTCCCACCCCTGCAGAGCCCAAACCCCAGAGCCCCGGTGGCTGTTGCAGCCCTGCCCCACCTGCTGTGCTCCTGCTCTGCCAGGAGGAGATCGGCCAGGCGCAGCTTCCAGCAGCTCTGCTGGGGCTGGAGGCGCAGCTCTTTCACTGTCACTCTGCTGCCTCCCCACACCAGGCTGCAACAACAACAGCACTTCACACCAGCTGCTTCCAGCAGTGTTTTTCCCAGTTATGTGCTTATTTACCAAGAATTTTGTGGTGCTCTGGTGCTGCCTCTTGCTGTCAGGAACTTTAATTTGAGGGTCCTGCTCTTTGGAAATGACAATAAACTCATCCTGCTAAAGACTGATGGAGCAGGGCAGGTTCACTGTCCAAAATCCCACCCTTTCCATAACAAGGAATTCCCTTCACCACAGGGGACACAAATCAGAGTTTTGGGGAGATTAAATCACCAAATTATCAATTCTCTGGCTGCCTCTGAGACACAACCACTTGCTTTAACACACAATAATCAGACAATACCACATTATTATAATTATTACCAATAATTACACGAGACCAAAGGTTTTATAAAAGGCTCAGTCTGCCCCTGCAACTCTCATTTCACCACAGGTTTGGGCTGCACAACTGGATATCCAGAGGATATCCTGGACTGATATTTCCAGGGATTAAATACTGAACAACACAATCTGTGCAAGCCCAGACATTACTTCCCTCCACCAAGGGATCAATACCGAACCACTGCCATCAACAATGAGCCATAATTGGGTTAATATTGCTTCTAGGTTGTTCTTGGCCTCTCAGACACCAGAGTCTGACTCAGATATGAATCAATGAACAGCAGAAAACAAGGTGCAAGCAGGAAACAGGGAATAAATACAGAACAGACATGGAAAATTACCCCAACAGAGCACTGGTGCAACGATTTGCTGTGGATAGTGACAGACAGGCACCAAGAGGGGTTAAAATCCCTTGGATTCCACTTACTTGGTCATGATCATGTAGGGCCCAACGTGGTAAGAAAATGCTGGTTCATCATCAGCCTGAACCACATCCTTGTCCCCAATAATTGGGAGAGAGGCCAGGTAGCCCAGGTGGCCACTGCCTGCCAGGTAGAACTGAAAAGGAAAATGGAAAATGCAACAGTTCCCAAAGTCCAGCGAGCTCATTAACAACCCGAGTGTAATCACTGCAAGGGCAGCATCAGCTCAAACATCACTGTGGAATCTGAAAAATCAGTGCCAAAGCCTAAATTTTCCAGTGAAGCTGGAACAGGGAGAGCAGCACCAGTCTGGAGCTCCCACAGGGGACATTTCACAGGAATTTCTGCTGTTCCAAACCAAACCAGGGCCTGTCAACCACCAAAGGCCTGAGTATTTGTGCTCTTCAGGGGTTTTTTTCCCATCTTTTCAGCAAAAATAAGAATGCACTCAAAGTTAAAAACAGCACAGGTGGGATAATTACTGTGAGGAAAAGGAGATTCTGGAAAAATGTTTTAATATCATTGGAAAATCACTACCCACAGCACCTTACCTTCCCAAAACCAAAGCTGTAAATGTTCTTGGCTACACTGGGTTGTCTTTTCAGTAATTTACCCAGAGGACCATCAGCATTTCTAAATAACAAAAACAAAAGCAATGGGAGTAACTTAATTACTCCAAGGCTTGGAATAAAATACAAATACAGAAAGAGAGAAAAAAAAAGCAGAATTTCTGCCAGAACCCTGCATTTGACTGGTCCCACACACATAACGTGGATGTTAAAATCCCAAATTATTGTGCAGCTCATTAAAACTTTTTAGATGCACTTTTATGATATTTATTTATTTAAAGCAATATAACCAATAATTATATATATACACACACAGGCATCCTGAACCCCTTTTTTGTCCACAAGTCTGTATTTTTCCCAACATGTATCTGACACAAAAACTCCTGAAACAGCTGGAAACAACCCCCAGAAAAATCTGCAGTGACCTTAAAAAGTCAAAAACCAAATTACTTTAATGCTACTAAAATCCAGTGCTTTTAATGCTGATTTCAAGAGTTTAATTAATAAAGTTTCTCTTATATATGGATATTTACAGCTATAAAGTTTCTTTTTGGAACTGTCACAACAGAAATAAAATTTATCACAGTGGACTTAAATCTGTTATTGGTAAAAAGACACAGGAACTGGTTAATTTTAAGAAAATAGGAGATGGAAATAGAATCTCTTGTTACCCTTGGACAAGGCCACCAAACCTCGAGGGGCTGCAGATCAAGGCCTTGGAGGAGTCAACTTTCCTGAGCAGATCAGAGGGAAAATTCCAAATGGCAGCCTGCATGTGCAGCGTGCACTGCTGGATAAATTCCAGCATCTGGGCAGGAGGAGGAGGAGGAGGAGGGAAAAACAATAAAAATGTGGCTTCAGAACAAAGAAAATTCAAATTCATAAATCAGGACTATTGAAAAAAAAAAACCAACTGGTTACTTGCAATATCGAAATGGGCATTTTGAGAAATGGATTAACAGGAAAAAATTTCAAGAAAATCAATTGCATGAAAATGGGAGAAAAGCTGACTTCAAACAGGCGACAAAATTTGAAACTTCAGCTCCAGAAAATTGTAATTTCAGGTTTCTTTTTAACGGGAGCGTTGTGATAACAGGAAAGAGGAGTTTTAAATCAATACTGCAGCCAAGAACAAGCCTTCCACACAAATACCTGGGCACTGCTTTCCTTCCTGGCTGACAAAGCCCAGCACTGGGGAGTTTTCCCCTCTTTATCGTGGACTCTCAGATCTCCTCCTTCATCCAGTAACTTGCTGAGGATCCACTGGTTTCCCGAAAAAGCAGCTGCATGGACTGGGGTGCTCCCATCGTAGCAGCGACTGGGGAACAGCAAAAAAAATGCTCAGCCCAAAAAGCAGCATTCCTGGGATGTTTATATGCTCCCAAATAACAAAATAAATCATGAAAAAAGGAAAATTATTTCTCTATTTACCTCTGAGGAGCTTTGATTAAATACCAACGTGCATCTTAATCACTTCTTCATTTATGGCCAGTGAATAGTGTGGTTTACACTGATTAAACCCAGTCAAAGATTAATTTTCATTTTAAAAAAGTAAATGTTTGATACTTAACTGATTGGCATCCGAGCCATATTCCAGCAGCACATCCACTATTTTACCCAGCCCCAGCAGTGCAGCAGTGAAGAGACAAGTTTGGCCCATGGAATTCACAGCATCAACAGAAATTCCTGCAAGGAAACCGAAGATTCTGAGGTGTGGTTGTTTTAATAAAAGCTGCTGGTTGATCACCACCGAACTGAGTGCTCTGAGGTGCTGCAGATATGAAAATACAGCAGCAGAAATTGAGGGGAAAAAAGAGAAAATGATGGTTTGTGGGATTTTCTATAAGGATTGAAAGCACTGCTTGTCCACGAGGATTTTAAATGAAGGATTTAATGGCACTTTTATGTGTTGTGTAAGGAAGTAGTAAGAACCTTATATGTACTGCTTAAATGAGATGGATGTATAAATAAATATGAATATATTTATATATATATCATCTGTATAAGTAGAGATGATGGATATATAAGTAGAGATGGATGAGCATACATAACACAGGAGGACAGAGTTAATAAATATTTATTCTTTAGTAAGGAGTCAGAGCATGGTGCCACTGATGCCAAGGTCGTGGGTTCGAGCCCTGCAGGGGCCGTTTGCTTAAGAGATGAACTCGATGGTGCTTGTGGGTCCCTTTCCACTCTGAACCCTCTGTGATTTCCAATAGTTTGTTACTTTGATTTGATTCAGAATAATTGATTCCCATCTGGAGTTAATCATCAACAGGGAAGGCGATGAGCCTGAACAAGGTAAGCGATGGGTCTGAGACTGAGACTGATGAGTCTAACACTTCAGCGGCGGGGTGAAGTGAGTTTTTAAAGAGCTGATCTGTTTTTTAAACCATGAAAAAAAAAAGCGCCACAAACCACTCAGCCCGTGTTCTCTCCCTCCCGAGCCCCAACAAAGGAGCCGGGAACGGTCATCAATGGCGAGCAGCCCCTGCCCAAGCAGCACCGCACGCCCGCTTCGCGCTCAGGAGAGAACACCCCGCTCCTCCTCGTGGCTTGTGACGCCGCTCAGCTGCGATCACTCTCCTCCAGTGACCAACTACAGAAATGATCCCTGAAAGTATAGTCTTGCTCCTGCACCGCCGCCGCCGCGCCGCCCACCCGCGCGCACCCGCGCCCAGCTCACGGCGACACGGCCGCGCCCACCCCCGTGCGCCCCCGGCACCGACC
>VZTJ01001371.1:284324-310453 GCA_013397795.1 Orthonyx spaldingii
TCTGCATGTTCTGCCCCCGCCGCCCAATCAGACGCGCGCCCGCAGCGAGCGCCGGCCCCGCCCGACCCCGCCGAGAACGCGCAGCTCTGGATCGGCACAACCCACCGAGATCGCGACCCTAAAACCGAGCTAGAACTGCACCAGCTGTTGGGATTCGTGTACAAAATCCCCTGTTCCCATGTGGCTACAGATCTGGTTGTTAAAATTCCCAGTGTCTACACCGTACCTTAAGCATTTGGCAATCTGAATTAAAATCCCATTTAAAGAGAATATTCCTACAGTGAACTTTCAGAATTTTAGTTTCACAGTGCCTTAATCCTTTCCTTATGAGCTTTACTGATAAAAGATTAGTTTTCTTTTCAATTCACTTATTTTAATACATTTTTTGATTTGAGAACGATTCCGACTTAATGGAAAAGGGCAGCTAGAAATAATTTTGAAAATATATTTCGCTCAGAAAACTGGATTTGACAAGCAGTATGCCGACTATTTTTTACCAGAAATAAAAGCATAAAGGGAAAAGTGAATCTTTTCTGCCAGTACTTGTCTAAACTTAGCGTTTACCTTTTTTCAGAAGCTTCTTCACTTTCACATAGTTCCCTTCCCTGACATAATCATGCAGGTCAGCCTCCGGAGTGTCTCCTTTTACACTTCCAAGCTTGACTGGGCATGGAAATGGGAGAGGAATGGGATGAGCCATCTTCTTCTTTCCTGAGCAGAACTGGGAAAAGGTAGGAAAGGTCATCAAGCTGCAAAGCACCGCAGCTTAAAGGACTTATTTCTGACTCCAGAACCTGCAATAGCTTAAAGTTATGGCTGCTTCCTGCAGGAATACCCAAAGATGGAAGGGGAAAACACCTTTCCCTAACAGAACCCTTCGGACCGGCCGCTGCGGGAGCACAGCGGGCACTGGCGAGGCGACAACGGGGGATCACAGAACCCGCCAGGCGCAGCGGCCTCTCCGCGGGGACACAGCGGGAGACATCCAGCGGCACTCCCGGGTGAGGAATGACCGCTCCAGCCCCTTCCCACACCAACGGCCACGCTGGGCCCGCCCGGCCCCGCTCACCCTCCGCCAGAACGGCCGCGACACGCGGGAACGGCACTGCGCATGCGCAGCGGCCCCGCGCGGGCCGTTCGCGCCAGGGTGTGGCCGGTGGGCGGGGCCAGGCGGGAGGGGCGGGGTCGAGGGGCGGGGCCATGCGGGTGGGTGTGGCTGGTGGGCGAGGCCAGATCGAGGGGCGGGCCCGGTGGGCGGGGCCTGGGGCGATCGCCGCTCGCTGGGCGGGCCCGGGGCGGGTCCGGAGCGGGTCCGGGGCGGGCCCGGGCCGTGTCCGGTGCCGGTGGCTCCCGGTGCGTCCCGGTGGCGGTGCCGCCATGCAGCGGGAGGTAGGCTCGCTGCCGCTGGCCCCCGCCCTGCGCGCCCGCCTCGCCGCCGCCGGCTTCCAGACGGCGCAGGAGCTGCTGGACACGGGCCCCTGCGGCCTGAGCAAAGGTACCGGCGGCCTCCGGCCCCGCGGGGCCTCCCCGGCGTCTTCCGGGCCCTTTCCACTTCTCTGACTGGGGCACCTGGGGCGCCCCAGTGAGGCCTCCAGGAAACGGGCGCAGTGAATAAAAAAAAAAAAGACGATTCTGGTAAAAAATCTGCTGACACTGAGTGATGGGTGTGAATGGGATGCAGGAAAACGAAAGGATTCTGTGAGGATCCTTCCCCTTCTTTCCCCAGCTTCCCTCTTCTTTTTTCCATGTGATTTAATTGCCTTTTTCGAGGAGTGTGTCATGATTCCTCCCTGTGAGGGTGGGGAGGCCCTGGCACAGGGTGCCCGGAGAAGCTGGGGCTGCCCCTGGATCCCTGGAAGTGTCCAAGGCCAGGCTGGATGAAGCTCTGAGCAACCTGGGGTACTGGAAAGTGACCCTGCCCATGGCAGGAGGTGCAACTGGGTGATCTTTAAGGTCCCTTCAACCCTAACCAGTCTGGGACTTTGATTATCAATAGTTTAATTGTCTATGATAATAAAAGTTTGAAAATCACTTCATAACTGCCTGGGCTGTGTTGTCCTGAGAGGGTGGATATGGATCATTTTGTGTCATGCTACAGAATCAGTCGCTGCTTATAAAACAAATGTGGTGTTTTGTGGTTTTGGCTTCTCTAGAAATTGGAATCTCCAGGGAAGAGGCGCTGGAAGCGCTGCAGGTGGTGAGGCAGGAATGTCACGGGGATGCAGCAAGGACGGCTGGGGGATCAGGTGCCACCAGGAAGTGCACAGCCCTGGAGCTTCTGGAAGAAGAGCAAAGCCAGGGCTTCATCATCACCTTCTGTTCAGCACTGGACAACATCCTGGGAGGTGGCGTGCAGCTGACAAAAATCACCGAGATCTGCGGAGCACCCGGTGTTGGCAAGACACAGCTGTGGTATTTTATTGCTCCGTGACTTCTGTGCAACCAAGAATCACTTTTTCTTAACTCAGCTATGAAACTAGTCCATATTTCTTGTTGTCATGACTGCAGTCTCTGATTCTTCTCCAGCACTGTAAATACAATAATGGTTGTGCTGCTCCCTGCTCCATGTATTCCTCAGCAGAATTATCACTCCAGGAGCGAGCTAGGACAGCTCTGGGGTGTAAATATTGATCTGTATTTCTGTTTCCCATGGCAGTATGCAGCTGGCAGTGGATGTGCAGATCCCTGAGTGCTTCGGGGGCGTTGCTGGAGAAGCCGTGTTCATTGACACGGAGGGGAGTTTTATGGTGGACAGAGTGGTGGACATTGCAGCTGCCTGTGTGCAGCACTGCCACCTGATTGCTGAGGCTCAGCAAGAAGAAGGTACGTAGATAACTCATTTCTTTCTGCCTAGGAGGCAAGGATGGAGTGAAGCAAGTGTCTTGTAGGCTGCAGTGTTACTTTTGGAGTGTTTGCTGACAGCTTTTTATTTCCATCTGTGTGTATCAGACCCTGAACTACATCTGTGTCTGGAGCAGACTGAGCTGGTCTACTTTAAAAGTAATTATTTTTCTACATGGTGATTTTGTGATCATTTTGATCTTGGTGTCTTTAGGTGGTGTGGAGTGCTTTGGTGTTTGCCCTTCTTCCCTTTTATTAGCACCTTAATGATGAAATTTGCAGCAACACTCAAACCCAACTCTGTTGAGGAAAACTGAGTGTTTTATTTCAAAACACAGGAACAGGTAGGGAAAGAAGAGAGGAACAGCAGAGTTTTTTGGAGGCAGTGTTGCTGCTGAAGGCCCATATAGTAAAACCATAGCTGGAATTCAGCTCCTCCATAAAGTCAATATAGCCAGGCTGCATTTAATAAGAGTTTTCTTCTCTAAGCCATCAGTTTCTTGGGGATAAGGGCACAACTTTTAAGTTACTCTTGGAGAATTAATGCACCAAACTTCTGTTTGAACTGAGGTAAAAAGACACTGTGCTAAACGAGCTACTGCCTGTATATTAAACAAGGGATGATTAATCGTCCCTGATGTCCTCTGGTGGTGTTCTGGCTTGAAAATGATTTGCTGGAGAAGTTCTTGCTTCAGAAATAAATTTTTCATTGTTGGAGGCCTCCCTTGGATGCTCCGGTGTGTCTGTGTGCAAATGCTGGGATAGCATCTCCTCACCACCTTCCTGACTTTCAAGCCAGATGGAAAATATGTTTCCACACTCCTTACCTTGCCTGTTCTGTTTCTGGGGGCTTTGCTGTTGCTATGTGTGGAGGGCAGGGTTTGGTGGGATGATGAAAGCGACAATATGCTCGTACAGACTTCTGACTCATTTACTCATCTGTTTGTTTTGTTCTCAGATCATTGGAAAGCTCTGGAGACTTTCTCCCTGGAAAATATCCTCTCTCACATCTATTACTTCCGTTGTCGTGACTACATAGAGCTGCTGGCCCAGGTCTACCTCCTGCCAGAATTCCTGTCAGAGCATTCCAAGGTAAGGGTTACTGCAGGCTTGTCAGGAGGTGTCACTCATCTTCACGCTGAAGATTTTTGTCTGCTGTAGTAACATGAGTAAACACCTTGGTACCTCGTCAGCTTGGCAGTAAAATATTGGCTGGTGGCAGAGTACAAATGTAAAGCCTTCTGCTTGTTTGCCTTTTCATTCCCATCCCAGTTACTCCTGAGAGTAATTTGCTTTTGCCATCCTCCTGAATTTCCACTCCGAGCCGAGGACACTGGGTCTGTGCTGCCACATGTTCCATTTCTGTGAGCACTGAGCTGTGAATCACCACAGAACTGCTCTACACAGGAGCCTCTGAGCCAGGGGGGTGTGTGGTGACCATGACGGTGGCATCAGAAAGGTTTAGTGCCCCTTTTTTTGCCCCAGAAGATCACTGGGGACCAGAAACATCCTGCACCATCCAAGTGACTCTTCTCCTTCTTTTCAGTGCATCTCCTGTTGCTACAAGCAACCAGAGCCTGACTCTTGTGTGGACTGCAGCCAGAAAGTTTCCTAGTACCTAATGTATTAGAGAAATGCTATTGTAAGGCAGATTTTCACCACCTCCCCTCCAGATTTCTGGATTCTGCACTGCAGATCACTCCCTATCAGGATTTGGGAAAAAATGACTGTGCCTTGTTGTATCAGAGCACAATCAGTTAGATTGCCTTTTGCGTATATTCCAAATTTTCTCATTGATGGGAGCTGCTGTGTTCACGAGAACACAGATGGGAGCCTCACTCTTGCTTGGTGTGGTCTGGTATTTCCTTTTCCCTGCCAGGTACTAAGGGTGCCCTGTTGTGTTTGCTCTTGTGGAAAGTACATGGTTTCATTAGCACAGTTCCACTGGGCTGCAGTTCCCTGGAACCATCTGTGCTGATTATCTGGGCTTGGCCTGCAGCCTGAAGTACTGAAGGTTGCAGGAGAACCACAGCACCTTCTGCTGATTCCTTGGACAGGCTGGAAGTGACTTGACAGATTGCTCATTGCAGTCCAGCTCTCATTAAAATCAGTCTGATCCCTCTGGAGCCGAGTCTGGGACCACAGGAAGCCTCCAGATTTTAGGGGTTTTTATGAGAGAGACAAAGTTGTAGAGGTTTAGAGATAAGAAAGATGTAGAGTTAGAGATCCAAATGTGCCATTTGGAAATACGAATTAGTTTGAGATCTTGTTAATAATATGAGAGAGACTGTTAGAAAATATTCTTGTCATAAAAAACCTGATTCTTTAAGGTCTGCTAGAGCCAAGCTGGTGTGGACAAGGCAGGTGTTACCAAGCTCTCTTTATACTTTAAATACTTTAAGTTTTCCTGTCTGCTGTCTTAAAACAAGTGCAACTGGGAGAAATTTAACTAAATTACATCCTACCTGGACATATTCGTGATAGGCAAGTTATATAACCATGTGTACATTCCTGTCTGGCATGAGTCATGTTTATGCTGTTAAACTGATTGTTCTTAAAGAAATTATACATGAGGAAGGTGTACAGACTCATGGAAGAGAATTTGTAGGAAGGAGGAAAAATGAGAATACAGGTTAATATCTTATTTTAATCCCAACTCCTTGATCTTCTTTTGCAAATGAAGGGTGGGGGTTTTTCAGTTGGAGGCTCAGGACCATTTCACAGTGATACCTGTGCAGGCTTGTATGTTCCAGTCATAAAGAGACTTCCCAGTAACGAGTTAAATCAATAATTCAGGAAATCAGGATTTTTGTGTTGTTTCCAATTTCTTATCTTGTGCAGTAATGCAAGAACTTGTAGATACCAAGGATTTGAGTGGCATCTGGACACGCAGGCACTGTAAGACCATCCATCTCCCTCCCGTGTTTCAAACTTGGGTCATCAAACCAGCCACAACAAATGAAGTTGGAATAAATCAAAATCCCAGACTAATGTTTATACAGTGTCTTGAGGGTGATGAGCCAGCAGCTGCAGTGTGCTCTGACTTCAGCTAATGATTGCTACAAAAGAAATAATTCAGCAAAGCAAACATCTTGAGGCAAGATAGCTCCTCAGCTCCAGTGCAGTGTGCCTGGAATATCTTTAGGCATCTGTTAAACTCCGTGTTTCCAAGACAGATCACTGATAACAGCTGACTTATCTCAACAGTGGCTCCAGACAGCCTGAATTCTGATTTGGATTTAATTTTTGAGGGAGAAGGTGAGATAAATTACTGTTTGTGGAGAGTTTTCTCCAGCTTCTCCTCTGCAAGGCTTGAAGTCCAGCTTTGTCAGTCGTGCTCACCTAAGTATGAAATAAAACATTCCAGTGCACTTAAAAACGGGTCTTGCTGCTTTTTGTCATTTTTTCATAGGATGGTAATGGCAGTTTTTTATCTTTTCTCCTGCATTTAGGTCCGGCTGGTGGTGATTGATGGAATTGCCTTTCCCTTTCGCCACGACTTTGAGGACCTGTCCCTCCGCACGAGGCTGCTCAACGGGCTGGCCCAGCAGCTCATCATCATAGCCAACGACCATAAATCAGCTGTAAGTCCAGGGCTGGCTTCAATCCCAAAAGATGCTACTTCTTCTTACAAAGAATTAAGGAAATGTGATTTGCTCCTGCCTCTAAAGAGCAGAATAAAACTGCAGTAAAACCCTCTGCATTCATCCTTATTAGTTGGTGAATGTGGACGGATCACAAAATACCTAAAAGGTGGAAAGTTTCTAGGCTTGCCAAATTAAGTAAAATTTGAATCAGCAGCATCCTATAGATCTTAATTAAGTGGTAGCATGCCATTTTTAATGCTGTTTCCCATCACCTCCCATGATTTGGTTGGACAAGGAATGCTCCTCCGGTGACTTTACCTACAAAAATACCTCAGAGCATTCAGCAGTTCCAGCACAACTTTCCACTCTCTGTTTCAAAATAAGCCATGGTTTTAGTGTTCCTGGGGAGGAAAACCACTTGATCTGCTGGATTGGCCTTCTCTCCTGGCATCCATGGAAACCCAGAGCTTCCTTCCTGGGCATTGTTTCTACGTCACTGACGGTCTGGAGGCAGCAGACCCGCAGCCAGCAGATGGCACTGGGAAGCTGCAGCTGTTCCAGAAGTTGTTGTGGAAGTCTCTGGCAGCTCAGAGAAGCATTGTTCAGGAATTAGAGCTCCCCCAGCCCTCAAAATGGTGCTTGTGCCTCTAGCAGTGTCCAGGTGACTGGTGACTTTGTCACCCACAACTCTCTGGCGCAGTTGGCTTTTGTTCCGAGCTGCTAAAAATAAAACTCCCCTCGTGCTTCCTGTGGGAGCTGTGGGAAGGGAAGAGCCCAACATTCCCAAAGTGTCCTGACATGAGCTGTGGAGCTTCTTTCTGCTGCTCTGGGCACCAGGGAGATGTTGTTCCAGGGTTTGCACAGCCTCTCTTTTCCTGAGTGCTTTCCCTCACAATTTGGTACCTGGTGGCTTTGAACAGCAGCTGCTGTCATTGGACAGTGTTTTCCTTTGATTAAGGATAAAATATATAAATTATTTCTTCGGAACCAGGGAGCAGTTTAGTACAAACTTGCTAAATAAACTCTGGCTAAAGGAGCCAGAGCTTCAGGAATGGTTTAGCTTGGATTGGCCCTCTGGTTAGTGGTGTCTGAGTTAGTTCCATGAGCTGTGAGCAGGCTAAATCCAGCCTGCATGCCAGGGATTGCTTGTCAGGCAGCCTGGATGCTCTAATATGGTAGGAAGTCAGATCCTAAAGCTGAACTCGGTGTGAGGATGCCCAGCCCTTCCCCAGCAGGGAGGTGAGGAGGCTATCTGGGGCTGTTACCATCCACTTGTGATGAGTTTCTTCTCTGAAATGTGCAATTTATGTGCTGGGCTCTCAGCTGTGGGAATGTTTTAGGATGTGCTCAGTGGAATTGTTCAGCTCTCACACACTTTCCTGAACTGCTCCAGCGAGAATCCTCCGAGCATGTCAAACAATGGAACTCTCTAGGGTCTAGGATGGGTACACTTCTTCATTTTTAATGAACTTTGTGATTAATATTCCTGGCTCTTTTCTGTCTCACCCACCCCCACTTCTACCAGGGATCTAACCTAGACTGTCTGTGAGCCTCCCACAAGTGACTGGGGCTGCGAAAACACTCCCCCGCTCTGTCTGTTCACTTCCATTCTGCTTTGTGTTGTACCCACTTGTGCATTTTTAGACTCCAAGGCACAGGAACTCAGTTAATCACCAGCCTAATGCACGTTGTGAGTTCATTTACCCCAGGGTCTGAGGGCTGGCTCCTCATGGAGGGCCAGTGCGAGTCACCTGCACCTAAACACAGATCCAAACAGCATTTAGGACAAATGTTGTGGGGTAAATAAGTTGTGTGGAGTTTGTCCTCCTTGGGAAGGGAGAAATTGAGATTTCTTTAAAGTCTTGAATGAAAAGAAATCTCCCATTCAAGCCAAAAATGGATTTTGCAGGATTCTCTTAATTTGTTTTGGAAGGGTGAGGCACCTTTACAGTTTCTCCTCATTAACACAGGAGCCTCATCACAGTTGCCAAGAGTTTTGCCTGAGTAACTGCTTCATCAGGGAAACCTTTTTGAAAATTCCCTCTCTTCCTGCCCACCAGTAAGCTGATTTTCAGGAGATTTTCTTATTTCTTGGCTTCTGTTTCCTCTTTCAGGTAGTTCTGACAAACCAAATGACAACAAGGATTGGACAAAGCCAGTCCACGTTGGTCCCTGCTTTAGGTAAGTGTTTAGCTTTGAGCTGAAGATTGATATATGACATCCTTTCCTTTGGCTTTGTGTACAAAGGAAATGAAATTGCTGAATCCCTGCACTGTAGCAGAATCCATGGTGGAAATAACATCTGGAATTGCTGGCACTGTAGAACTGCACAGCAGTGCTGATCTGTGGCAACCTTGTGATTCTAATTAGCAACTATCAAATTTTATTCTAGACTGAAACATGGTATGTAGATTAGGCTCCTGGTTAGATTTATGAAAATAGGTTATAAATATGCTTAAAACTCATGACATTTTCAGTTTGCAGAGACTCACAGGTTGAGAGTGTTGTTGGATTTTTTTTTTCCCTGACAAAAGTGGGCCAAGTAAGCTCGAGCTCTTTAAATAATAAATAAACCTCTGATAAATCAGGTAGTTGAAACCAAAATTGGCTGCTGAATGATCATCAAAAAAATGTACCTGGGAGCAGTAAACCTCTAAGAGGGATGTGGTGAGGAGAAGGTTAAATCACTCAAAAAAGAACCCAGCTTAATGGTTTGCATACCCCAAATGAAGCTGCAATTTCTTAAATTCCCTGAGAACCATTCACTGCCTCTCCCAAACAGTTTAAATTGTTTATTTTCCCATTACCCTTGAACATGTTCCATTAATTATTTGCAAAGGCATTTCATATTTGCTGCATCACTGGAATTCTCTGCAGTTATGATGTAGAGGGAAGTTCTGTGTGGGATCCTCAGGCACAGCCTGCCCTGAGCCAGGTTAAAGAGTTTTTTTCCAGGCTGCTCAATTTTGCCCTGTAATGAGCAGATATCTCATCCAGGCCTTTCTGCTGCAGTCACAGGGGAAAATAAAACAGTTCTGAAGTGGAGTTTTCTACAAATTAAGGAAAGGTTCAGCCTTTAAATCTTATTTCAGGCTGTAGCTTTGCATTATTTTATGATTCACTTAAAGGGCACAAATTCTTCAATCTCTCTGAGCTAAGTAATGATTCCCTTGTTCTGGAGAGGAGAGAGAAGGGGAAGAAGACAAAGGCAAAGATGTTCCCAGAGACTGTACAGGCACCAAACCATTTGGCACAGAACAAACACAGCCCATCTCCTGCAGGAATGTGAAGAATGTGGAATTTGGAGCTGTGCAGGCAGACCCAGCTCCCAGGATCTGACCCTTTTTGTCAGTTTTGCCTCTTGCTCTCTGATGGATTCTTTTTGGCAGCCTTTCTGGCTACAAACTCAATTAAAGCTAATAGAGTCTGTCTTTTTTCACTGGCCAGCATTGTTGGGGAGCTGTTGTGTTTATTGAGTCATGGGGACAGGAAAGAAGGTGAAGACATTCAGGGGAGGTTGTAACTCACAGATATCCTGCATTGCCTTGTGCATATTTTCTTTCACAAACAATTAATTTGACATGACCTCCTGTGGAGCTGACTGTGACTCTCCCCAGTGAGTGTGACCACAGCATTGTTCAACTGAGTAGTGTGAACTCTTCCAAAAAAAATGCAACTTGGTACCAGTTGGTAAAATATTTAACCAAGTGGTTTTGATGCCCTGCTGTGAAGAGATGGTATTTTGTTTCAAAAGTCTCATCATGAAGGCTAAAGAACCTCCCACTCCTCCATGGTTTGGTGTAGCCAAAGGAATTGTTGAAGGAGGAGTCAGCAGCAAACCCCCAGGTAAAATCAATCCATCCTATTGCTCCACTAAGTAGGGTTTTTTTCCCCCCATTGATTGGTAAGCCTGAGAAACAGCTTTTTCTAAGATTTCATGAGAGCATTAATCTCTAAACTCTTACTCAGCTCCTGAGCAGAAGGGAAGATCTTAGTTATGAAAGAAAAAAAAAAAAGGAAGAAAAAAGCACAGATGCTGCAAGGTATTAAGTCAGGAGCTTTATGAAGGGGACAGCTTTCCTTCCCACTAGTGATAGCTAAGCTGGGTGTTCCTAGACATTTCTACTAAATATATTTAGAAAGGAGGTCAAATATTAATCTACAGGCAGTTCAACTCAGAAAAATCTCATTTTACAGTAGCGTTTTTCAGTCATATTCAATGGAGTTGGAAACGTGCTGGTGTGAAATTTGTAGCCATTGTAAAATGTGTTTTGATCTCTGCCTCAGAGCCATATCTGAGAGCCAAAATCTTTAATCTCAGCTCAGATGTAGTGGAGCAAGGTCTGGCAAGATGCCCAGAGGGTCTAGGTCTTCATTGCAGTGGGATCAGGTTTTTTTTTTCTTCTCTGTGCTCTAATAAATACCAGAGCACAGGGGGCACGAGGGGCTGGGGATGAGGTGGAGACCAGGGAGGGATGGACAGGAAAGAGCAGGTGGGCAGGGGGACTTGAGTGGTTTAAAATGCAATCCATCTTTGGATTGCTGTCTCCTGGCATAAACAGAGGAAAAAACACCCAATAAAGCTGTCTCCACATTGACTGGTGGTCAGGTGGGAGCTGAAACAATGGGACTGGATAAAACTCCAAACTTCCTTCTCTCTTCCCACTACACCTCCCTGCTCCTTGCTCTTGGTTATGTTATTTTGCATTTTGCTGTCAGGAGCAGAAGACTGCTTCAGGGGCCCTTAATACTTTAATAATCATTGCCTTTCTCCCAAAGCTGGTGTCCCAAAGGGAGTGATGTTTGCTGATAATTATGCCTGAGAGACCGAATATCGCAGTTCTGAAGCAGGATTTAGACCTCCTCACCAGACTTCTTCAGTAGTAATTAGACAAATCTCTTCTTCAAGCTGCCTCTGTTTTCAAGATTTGTCTACTACCTGTCCTTTATTAGGCATCCATAAATTTTTTCTACAAATATGGAAGTGTTGCATCAAGAGTTCTGTAAAACACACTGACTACAGAGGTTGTTTCTTGTCTCGGTGAATTCGTTGCGAAATCCTTGCAAGTATGAAAGAGATGTGATGCATCACTGCAAGAAAAGCAGATTTGTTTTAATCATGGGGGGGGTTTTTAAGATTAATTTCATTTCAGTTTGCTGATGGTGGTGGTGGTATAAGAGATAATGATCTGTCATTTTGTGCCCCTCAGGAGAAAGCTGGGGACACGCTGCCACCGTCCGTTTAATCTTCCACTGGGACAACAGTCAGAGGTGGGTGAAAATGTGAGCAAAATCCATGTAACGACAAGTGTGGCACTGGAGAATCTCTCAAACTGGCTGTAGTGGCCAGACAGGGGTTTAAATTTGGCTCCTGCCACACCCCAGGCTCCTGAGGCTCAGGAATTTTCTTCCTGTGGGCTGAACTGTCAGCCTCCTCCTCCCCACCGTGGTGGGTTCTTTCTGACAAGATGCCGTGGTTTTTCCAAGTGTAACATCCTAGTGGCAGTTGTTCAGACACAAGGATTTAGGATCTGGTGGCTGAGTAGAAAATTTCTTTTACTGTCTGCATTTTGCCAAGATACGTTTGTGGGTTTTTTTAACCTTTTGGAGTGGAGCAAAACTCTTCTCATTTTAATATGAATTTTTGCCATAGACTCAGTGCAAGTACTGAGCTGATGGGTTACAAGGTGATTTTTATGCCCCACTCTAAAGAGGTGCAGTTTCAACAGCCTCATTATAAAGAACCTCCCACTCCTCCATGGTTGGTTGTAGCCACTATAATTACTTTGAGTAGAATTTTTTTGCTTCAATGTTTTCATCCCCAGCCAGTCCAAAGCCAGAGATGCCAAGGAAGGCTTTAAAGCCACCGAGGCAGTGAGCCTCAGCACAGGCTGCTGACCCTGAGCTTCAGGAGCAGCCACTGGACCCTTTTGTTTGGGATGCAGCAGGATCCTGGGGAACTGTGCAATTCCAGGTTCCAGTGACCTGCAGAGAGGCAGAAGAGGCTGCACTGATGGCCAGCACAGGGTTTAGCTATAGAGGGTGGGTTGACCCTTCTAAAAACTGAAATTCTGTCTGTTGCAATGAGATCTCCTCTGTTTCCAAGTTCTCTTTTCCCCTCTTTGCATTGCAAGGTCATTTCTCTTTCCTGGTCAGTTAAATTTGTCCTGTATATAATATCACCGTGCAGCAGCTTGAGATTAAGGAGCTGCGCTGCAATTCCCTAATCTTCTTCAAACAGAGAGCAAAAATGCTGCTGGAATGTTGTTGTGCAGAGTTTTGCTTGTTGAATTTGAAAGAGAAATGCAGTGCCACTTTCTTGGGGAGTTTTGTTTTTAAATTCTAAGTTTGAAGGCAATGCAGGATGATTACAGCAGGCTGTTTAATTTGGAATTAAATTAACATCCCTGATTAGTTAACAGTCTTTTTAGGACAAGTTGCATCAACATAATGATTGCAGAGCGAACAAAAGTTAATTTTATATATGAAAAGAACTTTTTTTCTTCTGCAACAGAGCTAGGAAGGCTGCAGATAGAAGTTCCAGAAAACAAGCCAAGGAGAGACAAACATGGCTTATTTACTGATGTAAATCTGCAGCTAACGTGGAGTGGGGCCTGCAGAAGCAGCAATTCTGGATACAACTGTGAAAGCTGAAATAGCTCAATGCTGCCTTATTTTTGCACAGGCTGCCTATAGCTGATGATCCATTGTGGTTTTGTTGGTTTTAGATCAGGTTATTGAGGCACAAAAATTGTTTGAGGGTCCATTTGCCTTTTAAAAATTTTTTTAATGTGCTTTGGCCGACACTGATACCTGTCTCCTCCTTTCTCTCTACTACAGAAAATGTCAGAGCTTCATTCTAAGGGCTCTCTTTGCTGGGAGGAAAGATCCTGTTGAGTCAGAGGCTCCAGCTGAGCTCTTGTGAAAGCCTGGCTTCTGCAGCTCCAGACTTGGGCAATTTTGTCAAGTACAAGCCAGCATTTGAGTGTTCTGAGGAATTCCCTGTGTAGCTAACATGAAGTGGCAGCGTTCCTCAGGCTGTAATTACGTGCTCTCTAATAGAATGGCACCTCAGGGAGGAAAAAACCCCCCGAAAATAATTAACAGGATTTTTGGCAGGGTGTCTTGCTGCAGAGAGCAGAACACTTTCTAGACTGGCTTATGTAAGTGTGAGTTTTGGGGAGGTGGGCAGGGTGCAGACCAGCAGCCCTGGTGAGGGTTGAAAACCCCTTTGCTTTTGAGCTGCTTTGCAATTTTCTCTCTATGTTATGCAAGCATTTACTGTAGAACACGAATCAAGGTGTATTGCTTAGAGTCCAAATGCACCAAATCAGGGAAGTGTCAGAGGAGAAATAAAAGGGAAACTATTTTCTCAAGGTTGTGCTGTGTGTCAGTGGCAAGGGCAGGCTTAGAAATAGAACAACTCCAGCCTCTGGGTTATATTGACAGGCTTGTGAAATCTCTGGAAAAAGCCTCCCTAGAAGTGCTGGAATTCTTGGGGGTCTCTCCCAGCTTTGAGAGGTCAAAGAACAAATGATTAATGGAGTAGGGAAGAGTTGTGCTCAAAACCTTTTTTTGTTTGCATTTTGAGAAAGTGACATTTGGAAGTAATTCATAATGAATATTGTTCCAAAAATGTCATCAAATACTGTGATGAAACAAGGCTAATTAATCATTCACTCTTTTTAGTAGGTCTAGATTGTGTTTGAGCTGACAGGTCATGTAAGGATGGGAATCCACAGTTTGAATGACCTATATGAAAATACATCCATCATAAATCCACTGGTACTGTAGGAAAGCTTGGATCTGGTCACTGGGCTATTTGGGATTTTTATTACTGTATTAATTAATCATAATTACCTGGGGTTTGTTTCACCAGGTTGGCCACGCTGTACAAATCACCGAGCCAGAGGGAGTCCACCATAGCCTATCACATCACCGTGAGTGTTCCCTTGGGGATGGAGATCCACAGATGGGAGCCCATTGTCAGCTGTACAGGCATTTTCACACAAATCTGAGAATGCTCTTTGCTTTCTTAATGTTGCTTTTCAGCTGCTTTCTGAAGGGAGCCACTAATACTGGGATATCTCCGGATTTAGGGGCAATTTGCACCTTTTCTCTTCAGAAAAGTGACCCAGCGTTTTGTCCTCTCAGAGTTAAAATCCTTTTGATTTCCAGATCAAACTTTCAGGCAGCCAGTCCCCATCTGTTCTGCTGCTAGTGCTGCTTATTTTATCTGCCCTTGGTGTTCACTTTTGGCCTCAGTGCAATTACCAAGAACGATCTGAGCCTTCATTTTGGGACACCTGAGCTGCTTTCTCCCTGGTCAGGTAGGGTGTTGTTTCTCAGGTGGCTCTTTGCATCTGTTCCAGCCCGAGTTCATCTGTTTAGGATCAGGATGACCAGAATTAAACCTGATATTCCAGAGGCCTGACCAGTGCTTTGTTCCATAGGGATTTCCCCATCTCTGCTTTATGTGTGATTTAACCCACGTTGTGTTTATCTCCCCCATCCTGCACTGACCCTACACCCAGCCAAATAAACACAGATTTTTCTCTTCTGTCACTATCATATAAGGAGCTTCCAGCTTATGGCTGGAGTCCTTATTCATCCCTAGTTAAATCCTGTGATTATTTCCTATTGTGGAGTGCTTAGATGCATATTCATGAGAAGAGATGCTGCCTAAGCTGTATTTAGGTTTAAAAAGACAGCACCACTCAACTCTTCCATCCTCAAGTGTCACATCCATAGGTACAATGCCATAACTATTTGCTGTATGTCCTCATGCAAACACGTTGCCATAGCATTTTCTGCAGATTTTAATGCTCTCATCAGATGAGATCCTCAAACTTTTAAACAGAAATCAGATTTTTTTTCCCCCCCTGCTCCTGAATTTATTCACCTGGACAGAAGAAATACTGCAAATATATACTTTTAGAAAGATTGGAAGGGGAAGTGGGACTATGTCCCAAGGTTGTTTGGATCATGTGATGTGAGTCCTTTTTTCTCCAGCTGACAAACAGATGGATTTTATCTCAGACAATTTAATTGCCTTTTTCTTTCAGTTTTATAAGCACCATAAAACAGCTATGCTCTCTTCTGTGCGAGTGCACGATCTTGAAATAGAGTTGAGAGTGAATCCTAATCAAAGATTAGTTAAAATTTAAGATTATCCCTGTGTTTTTCCCTTAATCCTGATGAACTGCTTCAGCAGATGGTTTCTTTAAATAAAAAATGTATTATTCCCTTTAATGAAATTCAGGTCTGATAACAGCCTGCTGTTATCATTTCTCATTCCCTAGTTAAACTAGAAGATATTGACACAAGTCCAGTGTTTCCAAGTCAGATTTGTGTATAACCAGCATACCAAAAAAAAGATATTTAAAAAAAAGATTCCTTAAGACTCAGAAATGTGCAAACGAGGTGCTTTGGTACCATTGGCAAAGTGGCTGCTCAGTGCCCATGAGCTGATGAAATGTGTAAATTCCTGACTGAGCTCTGGGTTTTTTATATCCCTGTCCTTTCCAGCACACTGGAGTCAGTCACCACTCTGAGGGGGCTGTGGAACTCCTCTCCCATGAAATCCTTTCTCACACAGGCTGATAAGGATTCATTCTTAAATGCAGAGTATAGAAATGGAAATTGATTTATGCACAAGGGAGTAAGTAGCTCAGCTGATTCACCTGAATTTCCCAGGAATGTGACCTGATTATTTCATAGTGAAAGACAGAGACCCAGGATCTGAATTCTGGGTAGGAATTGTGTTTCCCTGGACTGTGGAGGGTATGCCAGGCCAGCAATGGGAGCACTGCTCAGGTAATAAACCCATCTACCCTTGCCAGTCCTGCTGCAGAGGGTGTAAATCCAGAGGACATTAAGGAACAATTCAGAATGACACAAGACTGAGCTTTGTCCTTGGTTCCAGCAGCCACCTCCTCACCATCTAAAACCCACCACCAGACCTCACAAATACACACAAAATTTTTGTGTTTTCAAGGTGCCTGCCTGTATCCAAGTACAAGACATCCATCCTGGGCTGCCTACGTTGTGTTCTGGCCCCTGTAACCCTTGGAATGCTTTCACTGGGAGTCAGCATTCTGGATTAAGTGGATGCTTGGCTACAGATCCACCTTTGTGCCTCAGGGAAATGGCAGAGATTAGATGCAGTGAAACATTAAACTTGAAGATTCCCCATTATGCTCTTTAGAATAACACTTGAGTTGCTTATAAATAGCAGAGGGGCTGCACAGATCCTGCCCTTGTGGCACCTCTTGCTGTTTGTTCCTTTAAAAAGGCCGGGTTGGGTGAGGTGAGGCATTCAGAAATAGAAATACAGGGATGGGAGACTTAAACAAGATGTTTTGCTCGGGTTTGGGATTGATCTTGGTGTGGGACAAAGTGGCATTTGGGAAGAGTCACGTCTGATGGTAATTCTGCCTGCTTTTTTCACACTGCACCAACCCAAAATGTCAGCGTTCCTCAAATGCTCTCGTCCCCACATTGTCTCTACCTGAGCACTTTGGATCAGCAGAGCAATTTTGTGTTCTGATTAATGCCTTTCCCTCTCTAAGTCTGCACTGAGAGTCTTCACTGAGCTGTCAGCAGTGCTCTCTGCACAGCATTTGTCTGGAGATGGGAATTCAGACAGTTGCGGGCTTCACACAACATCTCATCATCTCCATCTGCATCCATGACATGTTTAACTAACTGACTTGGAGGTCTTTCATATTTTAAAATGGTTAAAAATTAAATTGTGAGCTACAGCAACAGAAAATATGAGTGGTACTAGGCCAGATAGATCACTTCAAGCACTCTCCTGAGTAGCAGTGAGTAGTTTTCACTTCTACATTTAGTTTTTGGCAGTCAAAGGTTTTTATCCTATTGTGTCCCATAAATTACTATGCTGGAACAGTCTTTGCAGTCTAGAGACAGATTCAGCTCTGCTGTTCTCTTACAATGTCTCATTGATGTTTTCAGTTCATTAAGTAGGTACATGGAACAAAAATATCCTAGGTTGTAGAAATTCACAGTTTTGTTTCTGAAAATGACTGAGGCAATTAATCCAGTCATCTCCTTGCTTCTGTGGGAGCTGATGGATTTGTCTTTTGATTTATTTAAATAGGCAACATAAGTTAATTTACAGAGAAGCAGTTTTTCATAGCCATAGGGGTGATAAATAGTAAATGAAAGTGATAGCATGGTTGGTGAAAATAAAATATCTTTAAAACACAAAATGTGGAGACTTTAGTTGGCACATGTGTTGTAAAGTTTGCAGTGCTGAGCTTAACCTGGTCTATAAACATCCTGTGGCTGCTCATCCCAAATAAAGGGCAGCATCATCCCTCATTGTGATCTTCTGGGAACGGGTTGCTCATGCTTTCTATCCCTACAAGCCTCAGCACGTGATTTTCCTTCCATCTTGCAGCCCCATGGCTTCCGAGACGTGCAGCCTCCAGATGCCACTGGGAGCACAGAGGGGACTGAGATGAACCCTCGGAAACGGCCACGGACAGAGGAGGAGAAGCAACAGTGATTCCAAAGAGGGGTTAAAAACTTACAGGAGAGCAGTGGCAGGGTGAACATGCAGCCAAAGGCAGCCTGAGAGACTCTCAACTTCAGTTCCTGCTCTGGACATTATTTTAATATTAAGACTGCAACGTGCAAATTTCTGTGGCAGAAAATTCTTTTGTGTATGGCATAATTTTACTTTTGTAATAAAAATCTGTGTTTTTTATAACAAGTGGCTTCAGCTTTGGGGTTTGTTTTTTGGGGTTTTTTTGGGGGAGAGGTTGGGTGTGGGGGGCTACAACTCCATCTTTTCACACTGGCTAAAAAGACAATGAAATGAGAGCCTCTGGCACAGCACATTAAATGACAGGCGTGTGGATCAGTCATCTGGCTCTGTGTGTACCTGAATTTTAAGGAGGTTGGGTGCAGCTCTGTGCTCACCACGGGCTCAGAGCAGGACACAGAAGAGAGGAGAAATGCAGCTTTCAGTGCTCCACCAGAGCAGGGCTTTAGCCCTCACCTGCTGCAAAGTCCTTGGTCAAGGACAACCAAAGCTCTGCTTTGACCTTCTCATTTATCCTGTAGTGGCAACAACACAGATGCAAGGCTGGATCTGAAGGACAAAGGATTTAATCCGGCACGATAATTTTATGTTCCTGTCTCAGCAAGTGGGAATATTTTACCGTGACTCAGGCTTGAACCAAGCTGCTGCACAGCCCTGACTTCCATGTTCTTCATTTCATTTCATGCTGTAATCAGGATCTCTTTTGTTCGTGGCTGTAATAAAGAGGAAACCCAGACTTAGGCACCAGCAATATCAGCAGCTCCAGAGTCTAAACCCAGAGAATGAATGTACACTGAAAGCACAGCAGCTTTTTGTCCTCTTTTTATTAAGAGAAAACAAATCGAGGAGATTATTAGAGGAGAAGAAAGGTGCTGCACTGCAAAATAGTAATTACTTCAATTATGAGAAGTGTTTGTACACATGCACAGAGATGACCCCTTTTGGCAGAGCACTCGGTAACGTTAGAGCTGAGGAAACTCAGCCAGCAGCTAAATGGAGAATTCAAGTTGTGGGAGTCACTATCTTAAATTTTTAATTTCGTATACACTAAACTGACTTTGCCTTGAAACAAAATTCGGTGCTGAATCTGAGTCATAAAATCTCGCTATTCAAAAAAGGCTGAAAAAAAAAAAAAAAAAAAAAAGGCAGAGGTTTTTGCATCATTATAGGGGTTTAGATAAAAATTACATAATAAAATATTAAAGGCAAAAGTATTGAGTTGCCATGCAGCAAACCGGGCTGTGTCAAAATTTAAAAACTGTGAGTCAGGAAGAAGCTCTGAAGCAAGCAGCATGACATAGGGGAAGGGAGGCAGCGGGATCTGTGACTCAGACAAACATTTCAATGCAGGAGACACAGGCAAACAAAAGGATCCTACCGCATGTGATGTCAGCAAGCAAACGCTCCCGTTTGGGAATAAAGGCTTCCTACGTATTGCAGTGCAGGAGGAGGGGGGAGCTGGCACCGAGCTCTTGCCTACGTAGCCACAAGGAAAACCATCCTTTAGGAATGTCAGAGCAATATTTTCGGGAGCTCTCCTGGTTCCTGGTGATAGCTGCTATCTAAGGGGTTTGGTAATTATGGAAAAATCCGTTTCTCTCGGTGCATTGTGCTGGGATTTAACACCCTCCACACGTCCTTCTGTGTGTGAGAAGAGTAACAGTGTGGCTCCCATATACTATTAATTTCAGCTGACTGGTGGTTTTAATTTTGTTTGTAGTAGAGTAGCATCCAGAAGCCCCAGCTGAGATGCTGATCCTGTTATAACAAGATAAATGGTTTTGGCTGAGTAAATGTTAGAGCTTCCAGTGTTATGGGCATCATTATTCAAATAAAAAAGATGCACAGTTACTGGTTAACAGTGGGAGTTACAAAATGTCCAGAGGAAACATTGGAGGCTCTCTATGCTGAGATTTTTAAATTTTTCTTTCTTTTTTTCCTATTGAAGCTATTATAAAAATCAGCTCTGCAGACCAGAACTGAGAGAAGGATCTGTTGGCGGAGACAAAATTAGATTAAATGAGCCAGATTTCGTTCTCATCTGCTGGAGACAAGGAAGCTGTTCCAGGCTCTGAATTGCAGAGAAAGAAAAAATTTGACCGTTGCCTCACCAGCAAATCTTCCATGGCAAGTTGATTTTTTGCCATATGTGCCTGGAATTCTCATGCACAGTGCCCAACAGCGAGGGGCAGAAGAGAATTTTATTCCTGCACAAAATGTAAGATTCTAAGTAGCCAACCTCATGGCACTGCATCAAAAAGAAAATGGGTTGTTTGATTTGCTGCTTAAGTCCCAGTTTGCTGAAAGCCAAGGGCTTTAACTGTCATGCTGAGTTTGAAATGATTCCATTTTGTGGGGACGGCGTTTACTTGTGGTGGAGGAACTTATTTTGTCACCACAACAAGAATCCAGATCCCACCACAGGCCTTGGCAACAGGCAAACACTGCGGTCGCAGGAGAATTCTTAAGCCCTGAGTCCTACTTTGAAACTCTTTAGTTTGGACAGGGAAAATAACAGTTTATTTATTCCTGATTTGATGTGTTCTGCACCTTTTCCATTATGAAATACCGAGGAACCGGCTAGCCTCTAACAAGAATAAATTAAAGAAAACATGGAGAAGAAATAGATTAACTGGGGGTACAAAGGTGTAGCCAAGGTTCAAGGTAGGAAATCAGTCTCTTATTGAAGTCAATCACAAAGTGATTGATTTGTGTGGAAAGGAGATTTGGCCACAAACCTGAGTGTTGAATACAGAGCTGAGAAAAGTACATTTAAAATATAGCAACCACTCTCCTGTTGAATTTCAGTTACTGTTCCTTTCATTATTTTATGGGGTGACTGAATCTAGAATCAGATTTATGCTCGGGATTTCATGGATTAACAACAAAGGTGAAACCCTTACTGCCTGCTTTTGAACCCCACTTTTTTGCTGAACAAAAGAAGATAGGAAGGCTGGAAGGGCAAGTCATTGTGCTCCAGCTTCTCAAAAGAGACTGTCTTTACCATGCTCAGGATAATAAGTCTTTAGAAAGGCACATTCAGATGCGTTGTGCTGGTTTAACACGTTAATTCTATATGAAATATATGCGGTAAGATTTGAAGTATGGTTTGATGCTTTCTTGTCCTTGAGGGAAACGGAACAAACAGCCACACAAATACCACAGCAGAGCACAGAAGGGAAATAACACTTTCTTTAACAGGATGAGACCCGGGGAGGTCAACCCGTGTTCCCAAAGCAACTCAAACACGAGGGCTGTGCTGAGAGCTCGCCCGGGGAGCCTGGCTGCAGGGGAATGTGGAGCTGGCAGTGCCCCGGAGCAGCCTGGCCAGCCCTCCTCCTCCTCCTCCTCCTCCTCGTCCTCCTCCTCCGCAGGAGTTAAAGAAAGCTGCTCCCTGCTCCGGGTTCCCTCTGCTGCCTCCCCGGGCCGGGCACTCGGCGCCTCGTGGCTCCCGGCCATGCACTCATTTGGGATGATTAGGGTCAGGGGAGTTGGCTTCCCTTGGCTAGAGCAAGATGCCTGCATTAATGTTCCATCCTGAGGAGTGAAATCACCGGGAACTGGCCCCTTTCCCAGTACTGAATTTCACCCACAAATGCACCCACTGTTAAACTGTCAGCTCCTGTCTTGCTTCCCACAAGCAAGAAATATTCCTACAATATCCACTATCTATCTATTAGAGAGCTCTACACAGTTTTACCTCCATCTATTGAAGTAATAAGTGGCATTAAAACCAATAGTTCCATCATTACACAAGCAGTAAAAATGTTAGATTATGTGCCAAAAGAATGCATAGAAAAGTCTGTATTTTACTAAGTCATCCTTCAAGAATTATAGTTAATATTGTTCATTTTATTACAAGAACTACTTGCCATTGACTTAAATGGAGCCAAAGAAGCACCAGGATATTTTAAAAAAATAAATCACATTTCAGTTTCAAACAATGAGAAGGGGGAATGTTTAAAATATTTAGTAACATATATAGGAAAGTAAAAAAGAAACTCTACAAAAAGACCTCAACAAATGCTTCCAATTGGGTCTGGATGTTTTTCTCAAAGGCCACAAATCTGTTGTTTGAATGCTTGCTCAGTTTGCATTATTTGGGAGGTTTAAATTTCTGACACACATCCTTCTAATACTCTTAATTTATTTAGTGTGAACTGCTGCAAATTTAGCAACACAGTTACAACTACACTTACTTAGTAATTCTTTTTGTATCATATATGTTACTAAAATAAAATGTTTTGGCCTAAAGAACAAGTTGCCTCCTTAGCAAGAAAATAATGCCTGTGAAGTGCAGCATGTCAATATGAGATTGTAACACTTTTTTTTTACTAGATAAGCTTACTACACTTTTGATAGTAAATGTGTTACATCACATAAATCTATCTCTTTAAAGTCATTCATTCATTAATTTGTGAAATGAACACAAGTTTCTGTGGCTAAATGAGAGGGTTTGAGACTGTTGAAATAAGTTAGAATCAACTGCATACATTCTTGAGTCTTACCATTCTCTTTTATCTGTACTCTTATAGCACATAAATTATGAAAATAAAGCCCAGAGCCTGGACACAACAGTGGTTGGTTTCTGATACTCGTGGGAGTGGATGATTTTTAATTTTTTTTTTTTTAAAGAACATTTCTAAGTAGGTGACTGTAAAATCCAAGCTCTTGTGACTGGAGCAGCAGATGACAGAACCAGGAATCCAGTCTGCAGTGAGATGATGAACAAGTCATATAAAGGAAATCTGTGGAAGAACCAACACCATTTATATTAAATCCCACTCAGGCACCTACCTTAAACTTTCTTCTGGTTTTGGGATGAACTTCACGCTCCACCCTCCAAAAGAGGAGAATGTACCCATTGTTAAACACCTAAATGAGGGCACCAGTGGGATTTGAGGGGCACACTGTGTGGTGTTGCCTCCTCTGAGCAAAACTGGGCTTCAGGGTTAATATCCTGTTTCTTCCCAATTCAAAGCACGCCCTTTGCTAAACAGGGGTCTGAATGGGAGGCTGAAAATGGAATTTTCCTTTGGAATAGGACTGGAAACTTTCATGACAGCTGGAAGTGGGATTCAGGCCTGAAATCCCATGTTTTGCAATGGATGGGGGATATTTCAGAATAATCTTTGACTATTAATCTGGAAAAGCTGACTTGACCTCAAAAACTTTAAAAAAAAAAATAGCAAGAGAAAGAAAAAGAGAGAAGAACTTTGGTGTTTAAGAAAACTCCAGTACAGTATTTATTATGGTGAAGGAGTCAGTAAAGCTGTGGTGACAGAAGTTACTCAGCTTTTTAAAGCTGCAGTTGAACAGACTGAACCTAAGAAAGTGAACTGGGGCTTTATGGATGTTGACTCTGTCAACAAAACTCTTCTTGCTGTATTCCTTAAAAATTCTTGCTGTCTTTAGCAACTGGAATGATTGCAACTGAATATAGCTTCTAAAATTAATTCAGGTTTACTGCAAAAGCCCTACTTTTTAGAGAAAGAAGCCCTACTTTGAAGAGGCATTTACCATTGGATTTTTCCCATTAAACTCATTTTTATGGTGTATCATATATCACAGGTATGTTAAGTATTGTCAAGGCATTCTTCATGATCCTGCATGACTTCTGTTTGTCAGCCCACAGGAATCACTTCCAAAGGTTACAAAAAATTAAAAAGCACTTCTTTCTGCCCTCCATGCAATTCAGGTCACCTCCCTGAGGCCTGTTCAAACCCTGCTTATTTCTCAACAGCAAATGAGAAAGAGGAAGGCATCATTTAAAGGCTAGAATAAAGCAGATTGCTTCCAAAACAACATTGTAAAATGTTATTTTAAAAAAAAAAAAAGGCAACATGATTTAGCTGAAAAGAATGCAAACACCTGTGTTTCCTTCTCACATCAAGTGCAAGCCTGATTCTCCATGTGATTTGCCATGGTTTCAGACTCAGAATGTTGTGAATTGCGAGTTCATTCCATCCACCTCCCCTCATCCCACAGGAACCATCCACACTGCTGCTACCCAGCCATATCCAGAGTGCAGCCAGGCATTCTAAATTTAGCTCCCAGAGTTCCTGAACACTCCAAACATTTCGTCACAGCACCAAGCACACGCTCTGAGGCATCAGTGGGTAGCACGTTGTGCTCAGAGCTTCCTTTTCTGGAGCAGGGTGGCTCCTCCTGGGGGAATTGCCCACCCCAGTGCCCCACAGAGAGCGGGGCCAGCAGGTTCCTCCTGCCTGACTCAGCCACACCACCCACAGCGACCGTCTGCTCCACGTTCCAGCTTAATGGGAAGGGTTTCCCACCTTTCCCTCCCAGAAACAAATGTCAGCATGGCTCGGAGCCATCAGCTCTCCGTTTAATATCACAGCAAAACAATCCCGACTTGACCGTAGTGCCAAAAGTTGACAAAGTGTCCTGAGCGTGGAGTTCTACTCTATTTCATTTTAATTAGTGTCTTCTGCCACGAGACAAATGATGGAAAGCACATGGGGACTGCCAAGATGAATCAAGGACATCTGGTAACTTTAACATTTCAACATGAAACAGAGTAGGTATTACTCCCAGATACTCTTCTGTGCTGTTTGAAACAACTAAAAATAACATAAAATTAACAAAAAATGTAGAAAAAAGGCTGCCTAAATGCTTTTGAGTCTCTTCTCAGATAGTTGTAATTGCTGTTTGTCAGACAACATGAAGCTGATCTTGCATCTTGTTGAATTAGGTGTTCCTTCCCTCAGACATTGTTATAATAGGAATTTTTAGAATTCAGATCATATTACACTAAGATTATCTGGATTATAGTTTCTTAGAAACTCCAACTGCCTCTGGATTCCTAGTGAAAAACAACTAATCATGAAGTTAGAACTGCTTTGTGATACTTGCATTGATATGCATCCTCCCGGGGCTTGTGACTCACTGATGATGCAGAACACACAAACCTAAAAAAATAAAAAACAAAATCCAGCAATGACATCGTCAGCTGCAACTGGGAGCTCTCTGCTCGGAAAGAACTGCAGTGTTTCCTACCCTTCAATGTTTCTTACCCTTCAAACCCACCTGGCATTCCCTAAATAAATGAGTGTTAAATTGAAACTAAAGAACCGGTACAAAGAAAAATATTGCTTAGAGATAACCTCCCAGGAGAAGCGATGCGATTTTCTGTCACTGTTGGCTGTGAAAGACTAAGACTAACTGTGACAATCACATTTTTAACTCTCAGGGCTTTTACATATTCACAAGATTGCAACATGATCAGGCAGTGCAGTTGCCGGATATATTCTAAAATTAGTTTGGCTCTAAAATAATTCACCAAACAGAAGATGGATTTACAGGAGCACCTGACATGCACAGGTAATTACTACAAAGCAGAGAACAACAGGTTTCAGCAAGATACTGTCCTTGTTACAATACATAAAAATTTGAAGATCTTTTGCATATGAGGCTCGTGATTTGACCATTTTTCAAGGTATATCTGTCATTAAGGATATCGTTCCCTCCTGTGTGTACAAGTTATTTTAAATGTGTGGCAATTATACCTGTTCATTATTGGTATTTATGGACCTGATAGCTCTGAAAATAGCTTTCCAGCAGCAATGAATAAAACAACTCAAAATGCCTTTCACAAATGAAAGACGTTTATTAGACAGCAAGAGAATATTCACTACAGTTTGTCTCTCACTGACAGGCTATCTTTTAAGTTTGGTTGGTGTAGCATCTTCAGCTTCTCACAAGTTCTCCTTTGCCAGAACATGGGATGTGTAGATACTGTATAATATATAATTTATCACAGCATCATGGAACGGTTTGGGTTGGAAGGGAGCTTAAAGATCACCTATTCCGAACCTAGGTGTTCAGAGCTCCATCCAGCCTGGCCTTGGACACTTCCAGGGATCCAGGGGCAGCCACAGCTTCTCTGGGCACCCTGTGCCCACCCTCACAGGGAAGAATTCCTTCCGAACACCTACACTGAACCTACCCTCTTCCTTTTCCAGGGCCAGTTCCCCTCACGCAAACGCGCTGGGATGCCAGACCCGCTCTCCGCGGCTGCTGCCGGCCCCGGCGCGGGCCGCGGCTCGGCGGGACGGCGGCGGCCCCTCACGGCGGGGCGAGCCCGGGCCGCCCCCCGCGCACCCTCC
>VZTJ01001371.1:312852-324847 GCA_013397795.1 Orthonyx spaldingii
GTTTTCAAAGGTGTTTTTAATGGTGGAAATAAAAAAAAAAAAAAAAAAAAAAAAAAAAAAAGATATTTTGAGGGGATTCTTTTTATAGAGGCAGCTCTTGCCAGGTTATGGTTCTTTGGTGTTTTTCAGCCTTCAGTGTAAATCTGTGGATGGCCACTGAATGAAGCATCCCTTGGCTTTGTTTGTGGTGAAACCAATGCTGGCTCCCTTCTCTAGGCAAAAACCAAGGTCCACCTCGAAATTAAGGGAGCAGGGGATCATGTTGTAAGAAAAGACTTTCCCAAGGGCTTAAATAAAACATTGAAAAATATTATAAGCCAGAATCTAGTAACTCCCAAGACAGAGCTAAACTGAAATAGCTTTTTCTTGAATGATGGTGGGATCTGAGGTAAGTGCAAATATGCAAAAGTATTCTTCAGGTAAGGTACTGCATTTTTAGTTCACTCTCCAGTCACCAGAGAAACTTAAAATGTGACAAGACTACAAAACAGGCAAAACCAGGATGTTTTCACCCTTTACAGCCAAGGGTTCCACTGGTCAGATGGTTCCAAAGGTGGGGGACTCCATGCATATGAGTAAAGCTGCTCTTGTGCCAAACAGCTATGACAGTGTTAAAAAACAAAACAAAAAACAAACAAACCAACAAAAAAAACACCAATAAAAAAGCACATGAAATCTCATGTAAAAGGGAGTAGTTCCTTGATTTGTCATTAGCAGGAGAGACTGTTCTGAAGGCATGTTTTCTGCAACTATGTATTAGTCAAATGACTGGTTTGCATTCTGTGTAGCATGAGGATAAAACCCATTGCTGTGAAAAATCCAACAGCTGTTTTTCAGCTATTTTAAGCACAGAGCTTTAGATCTTTGTGAGGAAAGTAAGACCATCTCAGAAATGAGAACATATTGCTAATCATGACAGAATATAATGGTTTTCTGCCACTGTGTAGATCAGTATCAAAGAGTTCATATTTATGAGATTTGCCTGCTATTTTCCAAAAGACTCATATTCCCCTTTGAGGTTTCCAGTTCCTGGTTTGGGTTGGTTTTTGTTTTTTTTTTCAAGAGGCAACATATGCTTGGAAAATTAGATTAATGTAATCTTTATATCTGTCTAAATGCCACAAAATGAGCACTGTGTGTTTTCTTAGTGACCCTCAACAGAATGAAACCCGTCAATAGGAGATGGAGAAAATAATCCAAAGGGGATTGCCTTGGAACATTGGCTGATATCCACGAAATTAACTTTCAGGCTATGTCTATACCATCTTATTCAAGAGAAAAATATATAATTTACATAGTTACTATGTAGAAACAAACATACCAAGGACTTAAAATGTTAAATATGAGACCCCTTCACTTGCTCCTGCAGAATCAGGAGCAGACCTGATTTCTGACTCATTTTAGAGGAAGAAGTTACTAACTTGATGTGACAAAGTTACAGATCATGCTCCGGTCTCTTCCTCTTCCTCCTGATACTTTTATTAAACATGATGCCTTTAAAAAGCTGGCTCTTGACAAGACCTCTGAAAAACAAATCAGCAAAGTTGTGCTTGCCAAGAGAGGACACAGCCAGACTCTTACAAGTTGTGTCATCAGGAAGAACAGATTTGTCTTGCTGCTACATTTTCTTTTTCCTGTACAAATAGAATACTTTGAAAAATTCTACTGTACATTCTTCTTGCTTTTGTTTTTCTCCTTGCCCCCTCCTCAGACTTTAATGGGAATAGGTATAATTGGTATAATTTCTAGGTTCAGGTTTACTTTCAGTGACTTTAGTGGTACAACATCTTTGCTTTCAAATGTTCATTTAGGAATTCAAATTTCATTTGAATGAGCTTAGGAAGTAGTCCTGCTTCTTCAGTGTTGAGTTCACAGAAGATGGTAAGTAAAATAAAACTAAAATGTGTTATTATGTCATCTTAGGTGCTTGACTAAGTCACTGATGACAAGATTATTTTGAGGGTTGCAAAAATCTTGCTTTGACTCGGAACATGCAAAGAAAACCTTCTAAGCACTGTCCTTTAAATTTCTTCACAGAATACTGTGCAACATACACAGGGCACTTAGATTCCAATAAAATGCAATATTTGAAGTGAGATTTTTCAACTGATCCTTTCTTTGTCTTAAAGAGAGAAAATATTCTTGCTCATGGATTTCCCACAGTCTTAAAAAACCAAGAAAGGCAACACAGGCTCACCCTTTTAACACTGGAGTTACATAAAATGTGGACACTAAATGAGAATGGAGGTTTTGCCCCTCAACTTGCAATTTTAAGCTAAACCTTGTCGTGGTAATTTTCCATGAACAGAAATCCTTGTATTTACCAAGTGAGCTCCTGAAAAGTGTTCTTTCTGCTGTCTCCATCTCTCCTGAGTGGAGGGATGGAATTCTCTCCCTTTAAAAAGCAAATGTAGATGTTTTTCTTGCTCTCTTAACCCCTATGAGGTGAAAGCTGGCACTGTTGTCACTTTAAGCTGAAATTCATATATGATGCTGGATTGGATTTCTTCTTAGCATCATTTTAAATAGGCTGTGATGTTTTACTCCTTCATAATTTGTCTTTTATAATCAATTCTATTGATTGCAATCTCAAAGCCCTTTTAAGAAATATAATTAACTACTTGCCATGCCTAATATTAATCACAAGGACCGACAAAAAAGTCATCCCATCCTTTTTAACATGGTGCTTTCTCCATCACCTTTTGTGAGGTTTTACAACAGAAATGATAATGTTGGCCTGTGCCCACAATGAATGATATTGGCTGCACCTGGCTGGGGCACTTTCTATGGTTAATGAGGTTGGATAGAGAACATTCAATTTAGATTCCATAATAGGAATATTTAGTCCAGTCTAGGTTTGGATTAGATATCAGGAAGGAATTGTTCCCTGGGAGGGTGGGGAGGCCCTGCCACAGGGTGCCCAGAGCAGCTGTGGATTCCCCATCCCCTGGAAGCGTCCAAGGCCAGGCTGGACAGGGCTTGGAGCACCCTGGGATAGTGGAAGGTGTCCCTGCCCATGGCAGGGGTGGCACTGGGTGATCTTTAAGGTCCCTTCCAGCCCAAACCAGTCTGGGATTTCCCATCCCCAGGCTGTGGCTGTGTTAACATCTCAAGGAACCCCTATGAGACTGGGAATCTTTCCTGAGGTGGATTTTGAGCTGGGTGGGTGTGGCTGGGGATGCTGACATCACACCCAAGTGATTTTGGTGCTGGAAATCAGGGTTTTTCTCTGTAGAGAAACCCTAAATCACCCCACAGGAGTGTGTGCAGAGAGTCAAGAGCTTCAGTATTGCTGTTAGTGCCTTGTCACTCTTGAAAAGATCCCGTGTTCTGGGTGCTGGCGGTGTCATGGCACACACATTTCATCCCCCTTAGCCTGGAAGTCATTATAATCTACAAATAGGTGGTGTTTAGAAATAAATATCTGCAAAACACAACTAATTCTCTACTCATTGAGGGATTCTTGTTGTTTCTAAGGCACATTCAGCTCACGCTCCCACGCTTTTAAAAATACGGAAAGAAATCAAATATTTTGATACTCGTTTTAACAAAGAATATCAGCTCCAATGAGCTATCTAAACTGCAGATTTACATTTTGCAGTGGTTAACATATAAGGTGACATTTCAAAACTTCCTACTTTATGATTAAAAGGAGGCTGAGTTTTTCAAGCACGAGGGTGACTATGCTTGGAAGTTGCTTTATATAGCATTAAAAAAACCATTCTTAGTGAAGAGATTATGGAAATATATTCATTCCAGTGCTTTTATTTCAATGAACATTGCTGGTAGTACAACACATTAAAGGGAATTAATGTTGTTAGGAGCTTTTCACACCAAGATTTTTTTTGACCCAAGAGTAATTTGCACAGATTCTGCTCCTCCTGAGTGAGGCTGTTTGCTTTTGAGTACAAACTGACTGAAGAATTAGATCTGTGCTAACACATTCTTTTTTTGGACCTTATACAACCATTCTTGAAACTAAAATCTTATTGGCCATCGTGTGAAGCTACTTTTGACTCTACCTTTTGGATCTGATGAGCTTCATTCCTCTGGAAAGTTTGTTTGGTAATTCTTTTTTGCACAAAACACTCTGCATAGAACATTTTTATCCTTAAAATCCCTCATTGTGATTGCCTTCAACAGTGACAGAGTATTTCTCCACCTGTTCTTTGAAGAACTTAGTCGTGGTTCTTTTCCCAGAAGGTTTAAAAAAAAGTTTTGTGGATGTTAAAGTTAAACTTTCAGTTTGCTTTGCATTCTGTGAGCAGAAGTTTCAGTGCCTTGGCTGCTGTGTCAGTGACGTTTGCTCTCATTCATTTTTGTTGTCTGGCTAAATTGCTTACATGATCACATTCAAAGCAAAAGCAACAGGGCATGCAGTACACAGATAATGAGAATATATTTATTACTATATTTGATACTCTGAAATATTCTCTGGCTGTTCCACACCATTTTCTTTCTTCCCATTGTTTGCTGCCTGCTCTTTTTTCATTTGTTTTCTCCTCACTGTCTAGGAAAGACATGTGAGAAATGGGGTGAAATGAAGTTAGCAGCTTAAAACATTAGATGTTCTTTGAAGCATGCTGCAAGACTGTCTTATGCAATGCAATCATGATTATGTAATGCAAACGATTATAAAAATAAATGTATCCTAGACAATATGTGTGTGTGACATGCTAGGAGCCCATGACTCTGCTACATGGCCATTGCCACATGTTGTAGTGCAGGGCCTCCTGTTTGGCTTGGCTGAAATCTCAGTTCCTAACCAAATATTCCAGATTTCTGCTGTTATAGCACACTAGTGATTAGATGAAATGATTGCAGACTGTGGACTTGTTTTACAGAAACATTTCTGCCGTGCCTTTGTACTTCATTAGGAAGGAACAACATTACCCTCCCTTAATAAGACATTTTATAAAGAAGTAATCATCAGCGCCATAAATTAGGAGTGCGTGGGAAATAGCTGCCCTTGGGTACTTCTATAATTAATACAGAAGTTAAACAAGTTAACCAGATTGCAGGATTACCTCAGTTTATGTTTGTATTGGATGGAAAACAGCTGAGGGCAAGGAATGATTGAGTAACTGAAGCAGCATTTGAGGCTGTGGTGCTGCTCCCAGCCCTGAACTCTCTGTGCACTCTGGAGCTGGATGGGTTTTGGTGGCAGAGCAGGATTACAAAGTGGGCTGCTAAACTTTGATCAGGGGAAAACGGGCTTGGATGCACACAAACCTGGAGTGGGAAACTGTAATTACAAGAAAAGGAATATTTGATTAATTGGGTAAAATTGTGGGCAGCTCCTTCATTTTCTCAGAGGATATGATTTTGAAGCTATTTTTGCTGGCCTTTGATGATCCAGTAAAGCTTGTTAAATTCTACCTAACTATTTTTCAAGTGTAGTTTCTTCTGCTCTTCATTTACAGTAAAGAATTTGAGTACTTTCTCTCATTTGAGAATATGATTTTTTCATAGACTCTGTACTTCCACCACAGTGTAACTAAAAATAGAAGCAATGTGTAAAAATAGGCCCTTGGCATTTTAACTTCTTGGCACTGTCTGGAGGGCTGTTCCTTTCACCTCAGGCTGTGACCTTCTTACTGAGGTTCAGAGAGCTGAAATGAACGTGGTGAGTTGTTCCTCCTTAGTGCTACAAACACACTGCTCTGCATGTTCTATTAATTAGCTGCCAGAATGATTCCATTCCTTTCAGTCCTAACCCAAAGTTCTGGAAAGCTGAAACCCCCATGCTCTAGTTGAGAATTCAACACATTTTTGTTGTTTTCTTTTTCTTGACGAAATAAATATTAAAAATAAGATGCTTGGGTTGTTGGTTTGTAATAGATCACCTGAAAATCCAGGGAAACATTCAGTTCCTGTTGGAACCTCTTGGGCTCAGCTGACAACAGTGATAAATTATCTAAAATTCCAACCTGCATGAAAAGTAGGAATTTAGTAAGTTATAAACTAATGGTACACACTCATACACAGCATGACATGTATTTTAAACTAAGGTGTTCTGAAAAGTGGTGTCATTCTGTTGTTATCTGATCATTGTGTTTGAGGCAAATGTGACTGAATCCATGTATTTATTTACAAAGATCCCTGTCTAAAAAGAGTTTATGCTCTCAGCTCTCTTATTACCACTTTCTTCTGAAAAGCTGGGTAAAAACCGAAATGTTTGGTGATGAGAAGTCAGAAGCTCAGTATTTCTGGTGATTAGAAGAACACTCCTGTTTGGGGCAGATGCACTTTGTGCTTGCAAAGCTGGGGGTGTTGGGTTGTTCTTAGTTCTGCTTTCTCACTGGAGTTTGCTCCTCAGAGAGTGAGGGACCTACCTGGTGTAATGTGAACTTCATCTCTCCTCTTCTAGGCCCTCCAAAAAATTCAGATTTTAAAATACACAAACTATCAGATTTTAGCAGAAAATGAATCGATCCTAACCTGAAGTGACTTGTTGGTGAAAGTGTCCCCAGGAGAAACGAGCATTGATAAAACAGAAGTGTGAGCTCTCTTCTCTGGCTTTTAACCTTTTACCTCAGCGGTACAAACTGTGTCAATCAATGGAAATAATTATCTCCTATATAAACAGAGAGTGAGAGTCATTTCTGTGTCAAACTGGTGCGATTCCCACCGGGGTGAGTGGGGAAAAGCAGCTGCAGGATCTGGGGCTGTGTGTCCAGGCTGGAGAGGAGCTGAGCCTGCATAAATAACTGCTCCCCTTCCCCAGTGCATTGTTCAGCTGAGAGCCAACCTGAAGGGCTTTAAACTCTCGTTGATGTCAACCTCCCTCAGTTTGGCTGATGAGGAATGACCCAAAAGATCATACAGAATGCTTCAAGTCTCACTAATTACATTGTGCACTAATTTTAGAGGAGCATTTTTGGCTTTTAGATACTTTGGGTTTGGCACCCCACAATTCACACTCACTTTGTTTTCCTAAGTGCTGATGCTGTCCATGACATACAACAGAGTCATCTCCAAAAACGTGAGCCAAGCCACAAAGTTCTAAATCTGGCTCTGGGGGATTAGAGAAAAAATAGTTTGTCCTACAAAATTACTAAATAGCCTAAAAATATTTCTGTCCTCCCCCAAATTTTACAAACTCTTCCTGTGTCTTGGGAGATGCAAGATGAAAGGTTTGTCAACATGGAGTACATACAGTAGAATACAATAAATCTGAAAAACACTCCTTGAATTCATCCTAGCTGGTTGAAAATTTAATGCAGAAAGCAATGAGCTCTAAATATTTACATTATCATTCTTTAAAGAAGCTGTTCTTCCATTTCTGTTAATGTAATTCTGTATTAAATAGCTTTTAGAAACCAAATACAAGATATATATTTTATATATTACAAAATATCTGATTTACTTAATAAAAAGCTAGCTTTGCATTAAGATATTAAAAACGATTCAATTTAATTTATTGTCCTACCAAAACTGATGAAATTGTGCTATTCCGTGCTCTGTGTGTGCATCGTAACAGGAATAAAAACCTAAAATATTAAATCTGGAATTTACACCTTGTGGGGAGGATATTATTTTTCATTTTTCTGAAACAGAGATAACAAAGAACATCTGTTGAGGAAGTACAGAAAGAAAAAGGAAAGCGCTTTGAGGAAGTCTGCTTTATGTTTTTAAAGATATGAAACCCAGCTCATGCAGGTAGTGTGAAATCATAAAACAGAAAGAGGAAGAATGAGTTAAATAACACCACAAACCTAAGTGACCCACCCATTCATTCCTTAGAGAATTCTTGTCAGTCTCTGACAGGGGTTTGCAAAATAAACTCCTCAATTTTTTTATCCTGGCCAAGTTCCTGAGCTGAAGTTGGTTGCACAGGGCTGTGTTTGTGCTTTGACATCACTGCAAGGTATCGGGGCTGTGCTGGGGCTTTAATTTAGACAAGGATCTGCTGCTTTCTCATGCTCTTGCTTTCGTCTGGGTTTGCTATTAATATCCTGCTACCAGCTCCAGATGCTTTTCAGGGAGCTGTTTTAGGCTGCACTCGGAGGTTTTTTGGAAAGTCTGATAAAATAATTGAACTGTCTCCTTTCGGTGCTGTACGAGGTATGACAGAGTTCTTTTTGCCTGTGGCTGTCTGGCAGAGAGAACAGAAAACATTCAGAGGTGTTAAACCCTGGTAGTGATCCCGGTAGCAACAATAAACCTGGGAAGTTCCAGGAAAATGCCAAGCTGCACAGAGTGTGTGGAGGTTAATCCGCATTTTTTGCATGTCAAGGACTTCCAAGTTATGTCAAAGGAAGTTTGGGCTAAATAAAAAGGCACAGGATGTGACCCTCAAAAATTGCTGCTTTTAAATCCAAGAATAAACTAACACATCCTCCAGTTTCATAAACCCTTATGTCTCAGAACTGAGTTAATTAATTTACTCTATATTTATCCTTTATTTTTAGGAAGATGATTTGTTTTACTTCTCTAGGAAAAAGGAAGGATAAATACATAAAACAGGGCAGGAGGTTGGAAAAATTTATAGGGGGGAAAAAAAAGAAAAGAGGAAGTCACTTTTGGTTTAAAAGCAAACATTAAAATATTCTTCTCCACTTAAGAAAATCCTTTTCATTCTTGACCTTTTCTCCCCACCCTCTGCCCATTCCATGACCAAGTTTCCATTTTTGTAGTTATAAATTAAATTACAATTATATTGTGCTGCTGCTACAAATACAAATCCAGTTGAGAGTCTTGTTTGACAAGTGCTTTCCTTGTGTCTCTAGAAAAGTCCCATATAAAAATGGCATTAAAAATGCCATAAAAATTCCTACAACAGGAATATGCAAAAGAAAAGGTGAATTAGAAAGTGCTGCTAAACCAAGTAATCATTTTATCACAACTTAGCTCAAAATGATACAACTGATGCAAATTTAAAATAATTGAGAAGAAACTCTGGTGCTGGGTTTGCTTCTGAAAAATGTACTTTGAAACATTTTAAACTTTTGCTCTGCAATCAAGGAGCTTGGAAACTTTCCTTAAAAAAAGAACAATCTGAAATTTCAGTGGGGTTGTTTTCCAGCAGATTTAGCAGTCACCAATTAACACTCCCAGAAGAAAGGGGCAGAATGAGAAAATGTAACAGACACAGCGTCCATTGAAAATAATTTAAAAAATAAAATTGTGAGAGTAATTAGACCTGAAAGATTGGATCAGCTCAAACAATTAAAAGGAATTGCCAGGATGACCACTTCAGTTACCTGCCAGCTTCCCACCTAACAGGCTGTGTTTAAACCTCCCAGTAAAACACTGATTGCACCTAATCACCCAATCAGCCCCAGTTAAAGGCTGGACAGCTGAAATCGATACAAACTACAGCACTTCTCCCTCTGCAAGGTGAACAATTGGATATTCTGTTGGATTCCTTGGGGAAAACTGCTCCTTTTCCCCAACCATACTCCCTTGTTTATTCAGTGATGTAGCTGTAGTGCAACAGCTGAAATATCATAACTATGGATTTATAGAATTGTCATCTTTCTCAAGTTTCACCACTCTCTTTTGCCGATGTTTGGTGTTTCTTCCATGACAAAGAAAGCCTGACAAGGTAAACAGATGGTCCAAATTGTCTTGTTCATGCAATGTTTGTGTGGTCTAACCAACTATAGATGCTTTTATGTTTCCAGAAGCAGCTCGAAAAGGTAAATCTATCGTTCTCTACTAGTTCCTATTGCTGTTTTATACATGGGAAATAAGAATTTCTCACATTTTAGAAATTTCATAGCAAACAGAAGGTTATTGACATGGCAAGTTACCCCTGAATGTGGTGCTGATGAACCTACACCAATTTGGATGGGATTGGTAATTAGTAGATTTGTTCTTTGTGATATCTAAGAGGAATTGGTAATTACTAGATTTATTCTACCTCCTTTGTAAGGGATTTGGTTCTCTGCTTGTTGCTGGCAGAACTGAAGTGTGAAGTGATGTGTTGACTTAATATCAAAATAAGGAATTTGCAGTATTAAGTCTATGTATATAGGATATACACTGTATAGTATATTAAGTAGATTTGTAACTCCCCCAATTCCACGTTCCAGCCCACGTGCTTGGATATCCTGTAGAAGGAAACATTCCACAAGTATTATTCTGCTCCACAGATTCATCTGTTCTTTGCCACCTCCTGGATCCAAAGATAGTTTACACATCTCTGTTGTGTGAACACAGTCAATTGTATGAGGATGATGCCTCTCTCTGTATTTGCTTGAAAAGGTTCATTATTCATTTGTTGTAACCATAATCTGAGAAAAACAAAAATACATGCATGATCAGGCAGTACTTTTAAAACAGATCCAAGGCTGATTAATTTTACTGTGGCTTTCTGTGTGTAGTTATAAAACCATTGTAGTACTATCTGTGAAAGGAGGAGAGACTACTACTGTGAGTATGAGTAGCAAATACAAGCTGCCAGTCTCACTTAGAGCAAGGGGAAGTGACATGATAAGGAAATTTTACACTGAAGTGTCTGAAATTGTTGCCCTCATCATAACACTGGTGGGAACAGCAAACTGGGAAAGTTCCGGAAAAACAGCAGCGTAAGCAAAGCACTTTGGGAAGTGTTGCCCTTGATATCAGGCTTGAAAATATGGTTCTGATTATTTTATCTCTGCAAAATATTGGCCATGATGTTCAATAATAAGGAAAAAAGCACATAAATGCACAGCCCTGCTCCTGTCTATAACAGCTTTTAGCTGTAGCCAACAAGCCTGCCAGTGAGCCACCAGTAAGATCAAATGAGTTTTCTTAGTTAAAAATAACCTGATTGTAAGCTTATCAAAAATATAGAATTGATTAAATGATGTGTTAGTGTGTGTATGTGTAAGGTCTTGTGGCGGGTTTTTTGTTGTGAATTAAGAATGCAGGAGAACTGTGAAGTTTCCCCCTCCATTGTGTCTCAGAGAATGCCACAGGAACTGAAATAAGCTGTACATGCTCTAAGGTGGTTTAGAGTAAAAGGAGTGAAGAGTCAGAGGTGATGTCTCAGTCAGGATTTAGGCCTTAACACCTGCAGGGCACAGACCTCTCCCAATAAATTGTATGGGACACCTCATGGAATGTCCATTTACGTAACAACAGTGCTTATCTGTGGGACTCTAAACCCTTTCACTGTGCTCTTCAACTTCACCAGATTTGCTCCTGTGACAACTCTAAGCTGTCATCTCCCTGTTTCTGAAAAATACCTAAACCTGAAGAATCCAATCTGGCTGGCACATAATCCTGAATGGCCACATTGGATATGGATTCTGCCTATCAGTTGTCTCCCTGTTTGTCTGCATAAGTTTCATTCAAGCCCTATTGATCACAATTAAGGCTTGAAATTAGAAATTGACTTTCATTAGCTCAAGGCAAATTAATCTCAAGGCGCTGGAGGAGGTTGTACTCACTTTCTGTTAGTGAAGTTGACAATCAGGTTCAGCTGGAATCCAAAAGTGCAGTGGGAAGGCTGTATCCCAATATCTTAATGTGACAGCTACCAAGGGAATTACTTTCAGAAGCAGAAGAAGGGAAACTGGAAACACTGAGGGGGTGGATGCAGACAGATATGACAGGATTCTAAGAACCTGGGATTCCTGACAGCGTAGGCCTTCAGAGCCCACCCACTGAGCTTTGGCAGGTAATAATCTAGGAAATTATAATACACTTATTTTAAGAGAATCTGTTGAGATGTTTGATCCGAGATCTTCATTACACATACAGCAAGGCTTTTGCTGCTGGAGCTCTGTTATTTTCCCAGTTATATTGAAGGCAAGAAGAGATCTCAGAATGGATTTGGTAATGGTGTAGCATCCAGTGAAGTGAGTACAAGTCTGACCTCGTTCTGCAGAACTTATCATCGTGATATTCCTGTAGGAGAAAAATGTTCAGTCAATTTAGATGTGCTGCTCCTGAATGGAGCTGGCTGGGATCCTCGTGCTCTGTGTGTGGGTAATGATATTGCAAAAACCTGGCACGGGGAGGAATCACTGCAATTAAAGAGCTGGGATTTACCCCCCCC
>VZTJ01001371.1:324912-394041 GCA_013397795.1 Orthonyx spaldingii
GCTCGCGGGTTCCCCCCCCCCCCCCCCAGCTGCAGCGTTTCTCCAGAAACTCCTCACTTCAACAGAGCAACCCTGTGCAAATGATGGGGATGAAATGTTTACAAACAGTGGAATTTGCGTTGTGCTGCTCAGCTCGTTCCTCTGCCACAAAGCCACCGGACAGCTTTGTCTTACAGCTCACCAGATTAAGCACAGGGGCGGGATCTCTGTGTGCTCTTCCTAAAGCCTCCCATCTTCCCCCCCTGCCCAGTCCCCTGAATATATTCTGAATCTGGAATATAAAGCAGTGTGTATGTAATTGGGGAAGAAATGGAATATATTTCCTGGTGGCAGGGGAGTTCAGCCTTTGGTGGGACAAATGGCAACGCCTTTAATGAGCTTCAAGATTTAGTGGCATCGTGGAGGAATTCCTGTCAGAGTGGGGCTCTGATAGGACTTATCAAAGAGTATTTGCTACTTATCTGTCTTAGGCAGGGAACTCTAACTCCCTTTAACTGTCAGCACATCTATAATCCTTCCAAGGCTGGAATTGTTGATAGAGTGCCAAATATCTTGGGCTATGGATTGCCAGAAAGAGGGAGATCTGTGTTTGTAATCTCAAACAAAGCAAATGTAGCTATTTAATGAAATTCTGCTGAGCTTTTAATATGGCATAATATAAGCATGGTTTGTTGTGGGTTTTTTCAGTATTGTTTTGGAGATAAGACAGAGGGATTGGGATATAGAGAGATTTGGGGATTATAGCTACCTATCTCCAGATAGATAGCACAGGCAAACTCAGCCATTTGTTTTGTTATTTTTGCATTATGGAAGTCTTAATATACACACTGGAATGTTGTGTTCAATTAGTGCCTTTGTGGCATTATCAACATGGTGCTAAAGGACATTGGAGATGGGACAATGTTGTAGCATTCAGCAATGAAAAATAACATCAGATAGGACAAAACAGCCTCGTGCTGAATGGTGTAATCAGCAAGGAGGCTATTTTAATTCTAACTCTCAATGAATCAACATCTGTCTGCTTGCTGGTTTATCTTTAAAGGCATACACACACAGACATGTGCATGCACAGGCTCTGGAAATAAATCTATTTTAATTTAGGGCCGACTGAGGCTGTGGTTTCGCTCCTGAAACCCAAGTCCTGTGCTAAAACTCAGCAAAATTCCTGCCCCCCCAGCTGCAGGACCAGGGGTTAGCTCGGGGTTCCTGCTCCCCTTGCCCAGTCAGTCCTCATCTAAAATTTCACACCACTGGCACTTCTGCTGGTGATTTACATGGTGGTGACAGTGGCACACAAAGAACCACAACAACGTCAGTTCCTTGCCAAGGCAGCAGAAGCTCATCACTTTCAGCTCTCCTGATGCAGCTCCCGTTAACTTTGGAGATTCTTCTTGTGAGGAGCACAGCACCTTCTGCCCTTACCCTGCTGGAAGAGATGGCTGTTAACAAGAATAATTAAAGCAGATGAGTAATTCTTGTTCCCTGATAAAAACAGAAAAACAAAACAAAGGGGTTATCAGGCATTGGCACAGGCTGCCCAGGGAAGTGGCTGAGTCACTGTCCCTGGAGGGACTTAAAAGACATGTGGATGTGACACTTGGGAACATGAGTTAGTGGTGGCCTTGGCAGTGCTGGGGAACAGTTGGACTCAATCTTTAAAGTCTTTTCCAACCTAAATGATTCTATTCCCTTTTTTTTCCCCTTCATCCTTATCAAAGCCCTTGGGCAACCGGCTCCTACATGCCTACATTTTTCTTCATTTCCTTTTCAACTCAAGGGTAATAGCAGTTAAATCTAGTAAAATAAATGTTGATTGATGGAGTTTATTCATCATGCCAGGCTAATGAGGCATCATAAATATATTTGTGAATGTGTAAAATCCATTGGGGGCAATGGATCCAGTTAGCTAAAAGATACAAAGTCTTCTTGTTTCACTTGTCTTGGAGGGAGGAACCAGCTGAGCGTGTCACTGTTGATTCAGATTTTTTTCAACCTTCGCTGGTGCAAATAGGTTCTTTTTCAAAATTCTCCAGTGGAGAAACATGACAAAGCAAGCCTGTCTGGTTTTTGAGTTTATCCCCAGAGATGCAATCAAACAGCAGAATCACATCCAGAATTTCAAGAAGGAAAATACATGAACATTTCCATTTTTCTCCTGCTGATATGTTTTGTTTACAGAGTTGTAGCTGCCAGGACTTTTGTGGCTCATCAGTGTCCTTGTTTCATTAACCCGTGTTTGCTACAGAGCTGGCTTCTGTTTTATAGGAAAAGAAAAGGGTTCCTATACATAAATATATCATAGTGTATATTGATAGTAAACCAGGGATCTTGACCTAAAAAAATCTGAAAATCTGCAGTTAGTGATTAGAAAATGCCCGTGTTTAGAAATGTTTGTCATAATACAGGAAATTACAAAGGCAATTGGTAGGCTGGAATTCCTTTCACATGGGCTGCTCGTTTGCATCTTAATGAGATACTTTCTCATTAGTCCAAGAAATGCAGGTCAAAGAACCCAGGCAAAATCTGGTAATTCTGCTTCTTTGTACCCCTGCTCATCTCAGGAAATTTGGTTTGACTGAGTGAATATGGACTGTCTGTTAATTATTGATATTATTTGTGCAGAGAGGAGCAAATTAACCTTTCCTTGCAAAAATATCTCACCACAGTGTCTGTGCCTTAAATCAGTGAAAGGTTTGTTATTTGTGTTGATATCTCACTGTGTTTTGCAAAGTTCAAGAGAATAATATTTCAGTATCATGTTCCTTTGGGGATGGTGATTGTGCTAGTTATAATTTCCTGTAAATTGAAATGTTACTTTTAAGGTCATTATTCTTCATGCATAAGAATGGAAAGAACATGATGCATTTGTAATGGAAAAGAGTATTGCTGTGGAAAATGTCAGGGTAAATTGTTCCTCTCGTGTATACAGAGGTTCTGATGTCAAAGGTAAATGTTCTGCTATTAAATGGAATTCCTTTAGCTATAGAAAACGTTCTCAGACTCAGCCATTGTCTTCTGAGGATCAGCTTGTCTGATTTGGGACTCAGCTCTGAGAGCCTGACACTCACATTTATCATGAGCAGCAAAGCCAGAGCAAGTGGCAACATCCTGACTTGCCACAGGAAATTTTCTTCCTCTCCTTCTTCCATTCAGGTTTTTAATGACCCTTCTGTCCTGGGAGGAGTGTGCAGGTGTCCTCGTGGCCCAGGCATAGGACAAACCACTCCATGCAATAAACAGAAGGTGAGGGCTCTTATACTGGACTTTAAGGTAGCTCAGGTGATCATTTTCCATTAGCAAAAACTGGAACTCTATCTGAGTGTTTCAACCCTAATTTTCCTGGGATGTGACCATGGAACTGAGACCTTTACACTGAACTGTGTTAATTCTGTGCTGACTGCCCCAGCCTGGCTTTGCCACCACAAATGGGCTGCATCCCATAGCATTCCTGGCTGGAAAAGTCCCATGGCATTCCCACCCACGTTCCTGAGAGCTGCAGCCTGAACATGAATTATTGCACTGGGTGAAACACAGATTAAACCAGCAATTCACATGGTGAGGTGAGCACAGAGGAGGGAAAGTGCATTTTTAAGCTCTGGAAATGTTCTCAAGGCTTAGGTAAGTCTTTGTCAGTCTGTCAAGTTTAAACATTAGCTCCTAGATCCCAAAACTTGTTTCTGCCAGATTCTAATTAGCATTTTTTGAGGGGAAAGGTTGAATTTTGGGTTTGCCTTAGGAAGGCATGCATGAGCACACAGACTATCCAGTATATTTACTTTTTAAACAATATGAACTCTTAGTTCTTCCTCCAAGAGCAGATGTTCTATTCCTTTCATGGGCTTTTATTGCCTTCTGTGTACTTTTTCTTGTTTGCCTGTGCTGGGAGGGGAAGTTGTAAGGAGAGAAGCTGGACTGAAATCCCAGTCAGAGACAATATTCACGCAGGGTTCATAAAGCAGGATAACAACATCCCTGTTTCCAGGAGCTACCACCACTCTGTTGGCTTTATTTTCCTTTAGTGAAGAGAAAACTGCCTTTTTAATAGACCTATTCATTATAACTTAGAAGAATGCTTCTCCCAAGAGGCAGTAGTCTGCTCAGAGCCCACGATTTTGTGTGTGAATTTAGGATGGATGTTTCCTCCCCTCATGCATCCCTGTACATGCATCTACAGCGTGATTCTCCTGCCACTTTGTCACCCTCGCCCAACAGCGTGGCATTGTTGCCACTAAGTTTATTCAATCCTGAGTAAATATTGTATTAAAATGTGTCACTTAAGAGAAGGTGTGTACAGCACTGTTTAATTTTTAAATGCTTAGCAGATCAAAATAATGGAAATAAATTGCTCCTGAGTTAAGTAAAGGAGGAGGTCCATGAATTTTAAACAACTGGCCTCAATTATCCTTCCTCCCGTGGTGCTTCCATTCAGATAAGCCTGCAGCAAAGCACTTGGCCTAAAGATGTTCGTGTGCTGTGGTCTCTCCATGGAAACAGTCTTAAACCAGAGAAAACAATTCCATTTTTAAAAAGGCTGAATCTCCTTTCCAGTTGGCTCCTAAAATAACTTTGAGCTCAGCCTCACACGTGCTAACTGCAAGTTAACTCGGCAAAGGCCGAGGGATGTTGTTAGAACCATTTTAAGGAGAAATCTGGGGACACTGCTGTGACAATCACTCCAGCTGCCAGTGTGGCCTTAGACAATGATCTGTTCCTTCACCACTGCATTTTAATGTGGCGGCCCTTTTGGAAAGCTGAGGATTATGAGCTTTCCTAAACTCATATTGTGGAATCCTGCTGCCAGTTAACCATTTGCATTCTTTTCCAGAGGCAGAAATTACAGTCCAGGTTCTTCCTTTGAGCTCTTTCAGCAGCTGAAGGTGAATGACCTTGTCTGTACTTCCCTGTTCTCTCCAGAAAACCCCAAATTTTCTCAAGCACATAGGAAAGGGAAAGAATCATCATTTTGGTTTAGTCATAATTAGCCTGAATATTAAGCCCAACAGAGAGTTGTGGTATCTATTAAAATGAAATATGTATTATGAGTTCCCTTGGAACTGAGTACGGATTCATTTTGCATCATTTCCCCCTCCATAGCTGTTGCACAGTAAATTTACCTTAAGAGAAGGTTGTATTTAAGAAAACAACCCAAATTATTCTGACCATATGTCAGGGATACCCAGCGAAGTGTGTTTTACAGACATGACAGCTTGATCCAAGAGACATAAACAAGTCATTCTTGTTGTGGTGATTTTGGGGAGTGAGAGCTGCTGTGAACAACCTGGCGATTTTAGCAATGCACTGGTGGCACACAAAGCCCCCACTGTTCACAGGGTTGGGAACTGGGACGAAAAGATAAGTCAGGACTTTCCTGACTGGATGCCAAATCCTTTGTGAACTGTCTGAAATGCCCAGATTGTGTTGATTCCTTATCGCCAGGAGAAGCAGCAAATGCTGTACGATTGCTTCACTCACGTAGCCAGGACTTGACATCCTTTGGGTAAATTATGTCTCCTTTTGGAATCCAAATTATTTTAATCCTCATTTTCAAGGGTCTATCTTATTTTAGTCAATTTGTTTCCTCTTTGTTGATGGTCTGTGCTGTGCCAGCTTCCTGCAGGCTGATGTTCCCTTGCTCCATCAGTCTGTTCACCTTTCAGACCCTCTGTGCCCATTATATCCTCTCTGATCTTGGATGATTCTGCTTCCCTCTCATCCTTCAGCTTTCTTCAAGATTAATGTTTCCATCAGCCTTCCACTGCTGACTCATTCCTGATCTCCTCACTGACCTGCTCCCTCCAACTGTAATATGTCAACCTATGAAAATAATTTACTTGGGAGAGAGAATGACCAGGAAAATATATGGATAATTAGATAATATTATCATTTCTCTTGCTGTTCTGTCTCTGCCAGGTGTCCTCCCCATGAAGCTTAAAGCTGTTTTTACCTGCATTATTGCACATATCCAGCCATGGGCCTACGGAACTGAGGCTTCATCTGCTCTTTTTTTGGAGATTATTATCCTCTGTTCAGAAGCTGCACAGCTCCTTTCCTTCCTGACAGTTCTGGACATTTTTCAAGTGTTTCTCATCCAAGAGTTTTCAAACTCATCATTCATCTCCCTGACTATCCCTACTCACATGGATTAAATTTTACCTTGAGTTATTTCTTACCATGGGGGAAAATGGGATTCTGGAATTGATTGGTTTACCAAAGAAAACCTGTATTAAAGTTGAGCACAACCCTGAGTTTTCTTAACTTCCTATCCTGGCCACTATAATTTCTTCCTATGCCAAGCTAAGACCAGCAAATAAAATTCCAAAGGGTTTCTTGTGTTTGGTTACACAAATTTTAGCATCACTTTTATCCTGGGGGAATATTGTCTCTCTGGTTACTCCAAGATACTCTGAACCTCTCAGGAAAATTAAATCACGTTGCTTCCTGTTTCTCTTCCTTGACTTCCTTTGTGTTTCTACAGCCTGAGGGGGCTGGATAAATCTGGAAATGATTGTCAGCCTGAAGGACTTGTTGGACCTGGAATCAGAAGGTGAAGAGTGAGTCCTTCATGCTTTGGTTCTGCTGTCCAGGTGTCCTGGGGACCACACTGGGCTGCAGTGATGCCAACCTGCCTTCAGAGGTTGGATGGTGGCAAAAGGACAGCAGGAGGAGGAAAATAATTTATATTCATTGAGGTTTTTTCAGTGGCCAGCAAGTGAAAACTCCCTCTGAGGAGCAGGGCAATAATGGGAGATGCAAGCCAGCATGTTCAGTTTTGGGTGGTTACTGGAGCTGCTGCTGCAGCCACCTGAAAAGGGAGATTTCAAATCTGCAGCAGGAGCATGAGCAGGAGATGAGGAGCCAGAGAGACAGAGTGGGAATTGAGACCCCAAAATGTCCTGAAGTGTCTCTGCTCCTCCAAACCCTGGCCTGTGAGTGGAGGAGGAGGTGAGAGGAAACCTGTACAGCTGGAGCTGCCCCTTGAATTGATATTTCACTTCCCAGACCAGTGCTTTTCACGTGCCCTAAAATTTAAAACAAATGGGAAGTATTTCAGAACTGTGAGTACACACAGCCTAATCTGTTTAATTGCTGTCTGACAATATGAAATCAGTTCTGAATGTATATCATTCAGTAAAATAATAATTACCATAGCAACACACACTACATCTGAAACACAGCTCTTCCCTACAAAAACCCAGAAACAGAAAGCCTGAACTCTTCACACAGCTCTGAGAGCAATTAGTGAGGTTTCTTCTCTCCTTTCAAATCTCTGTATTTGAAAGAGGCCGACAGATGATGAAAGGTAAATAACAATCAAATGTTGTTTCTCTACTTCATCCTTAATTAGGGATAAATCAGTGCATTGTATCTTTTATGGCAGAGATTGTAACTAATCCTTCACCAAAGAAATAAGTGCAGTAGGGACAGGATGGCAGCAGGGACACATCCATCTCAAGTCCTGCTCTCACTTGACCTAAAGGAAAATACATTTTCTGGGACTATATTCACAGGTTCTTTGTTGCAATTATTCTGCTCCTGGCTCAGAACTGGCAGTGAAGGTGCCCACCAGGATGTTCAGTGGGAAAGTTCACTGCATAATACAATTTGAAACTGTATTTCTGGAGATACAGTGGCTCAAATAGAGAGGTGACAGTATTTTACTGGGGCACCTTCATGTTCTTAAATATATAAAGCCTTGGCTTTGTGCGTGTACTGCTGAAGAATATTGAAAAACTGGGTGGCTTTCTGTGAATAGCCTCACAAAATGAGGTAAAATGCTCCAGTTTGAAAAATCACATTAATTTTCCTTCACCTGTTTTGTTTTTCCCCCAAGAAAATCCTACTAGATCCTGCTAAGATCCATGTTTCTATTTCTGAGTTTTACTGAAAGAATATTGAGTTTGACAGGAATTTGGAGCTAAATGTGTGTGCAAGAGCATGGAATCAACAATCCAAAGTTAATCCCAGCAACTTCATGCAGTTCAGTCTTTTTCTATAACTGCAGTGGTAACATCTCTGTGAATATTGCTTGATTTTTATTTATTTATTTACAAATGTATGTGCATGAAGCATTCAGTGATTTTCCTTAACTGGTACCATTCCTGTCAGCCCAGCTCAGATCCCTGAGTTCAGAGTTCCCAGCCACAAAATGATTTGAAAATGTGGTCTAAGAAAGAATAAACCCCCGGTCTGAGGTGTGTGATTTGTTCCCTTCTGTGGTTTAAAATGACAGAAGTGAGGATGAAGAGACTTTGCCCTGCAGGGAGTAAAAGCTCCTGAGCTGGGTGAGTGATAGATGGCTGCAGTAAAAATGGTTTTCTTTCCAGAATGAATTTAGAAGTCACTGGGTCCATAATGTGAACTCTGTGGTCTGCTGCCCTTGGGGGAGTTTTTTGGTGTTTTGTTTTGGTGAGGAAGAGGAACTGTTTTCAAAGATTAGCTTATTTACAGAAGTGCTTATTGGCTGTGTGCAGTTGATTTCCTGCCCATTATTCCATCAGCAGCAGTAATTGTTCAATAGGTGCAGGCAGGATGTTTGGTGCCAAAAAATTATAGAGGATTCACTGACAAGCTACCCCTTGAATATTTAGAATTGATGACAAACCCCCTCTTGTCTTGTTGATTTATATAAGAGGTAATCATTGCTACAAGTAAAAAAATGTTGGTTCTTTTTTTCTTCCTGAGGTGTTTTCAGTGCAGGCACCTCTGTCCTTCTGTAGGGAAAAGGCCACTTTTGGGTGCTCTTCCCTAAAGGATCCATCCTGATCCTGAACTGGTCATTTCCAGGATACCTGAGCAGTGCAGATTACCCAGGTACATAAGAGCATTATGCCATTAGCAGGACTGATTTGTGCCATTTCATTAAGCATTACCTAATGGCAGAATGAGAATTTTAAAGCCAAAACTTGGTTATATCTGTGCACTTAATTACCATTATTTCTCCATGCAGCTTAGGACTGTTTCAGGAAATATATTTAAATTAACTTTTCATGTGCAAAGCACTATAGACTAACAGATAATGGACATTTTTTGCATTCTGTTCTGCATATTCAGAGCAGCTTCATATCAAACAACCAATTTCTCATTAGTAATTTATGTACAGAGAGCAGAATTATTTCTTTGGCTACCTGCTCAAAAAGTATGAAATGCAAATACAAATGTGGGAGAGGAGCAGGGAACTATTTTTCTCCAGATAAATACAGAATCCTGTCCTTTCCACCACTCTATTGATCACTTAAAACAGAATGTCTGAAGTTTTCTGCGTTTTCAGCAAACTGCCTCTTTGTGGGTGTGAAAACAACACTTTGGCAACTCCATCTGTTTTTTTATTCCGTGTCCTGTTTATTATTTTGTTACAGTGGAATTCAAATTTTTATCTGTGTTTCTCTGGGGAAGAATTTGTAGTTTTTAGTTGCTTGGATCCACAGCATCAACAAAATCCTTTGGAAGGACTTTTTCCGGGAAGCAAGGACATGTTTACATTTGCAGTTGAAATTGCTGCTTTATTCACGTTTCTCTTTCCTAGCTTGTGCTTTCTGGGTTTCCATAACGACACAAAAACTCTTTCTATAATGCCTTCGTATTTTTTCAACAAAACACTTGTTTTGTTTCCCCTCTTTTCTCCCTTTTTTGTTTTGGATTCATCTCAAAACGAGCATAAATTGGCACCAGCAGTGGGAAGAACTTCTTTTAGCAAGGAATTCATGGGTCAGGATTGCTGCCGACTTCCTGTGCTCAAATATGTTTTTTCCAGGGAACATGCTTGCAACCTTCACATTTTCCACAATTTTTTTCCCCTCTTATTCCACAGAAATATATCATAGCAACCCAACCTGAAGCCAGAGAGATCTGGGAAGAGCTTCCAGCACCTCTGGGAGCTCTGACAGGAGGGGATGGCTCAGCACAGACCCAGCAGGTTTAGGAACACTCTGGGCTCCTTAAGTGGGATCCTTCCCAGTCAGAGTGGCCAGGCCTTGGAGTCAGTGCTGCCCTTCATTGGATGCACCTTTTGGCAATGCTTTCTAATTAAAAGGGCTTAATTTTATTATTTTTAACCACTCTTGTCAGTTTGAAAGCATTAATTGAATTTTGCCTGTGTGTTTGTATCTCCAGAGAGATTATTTGTGACATGAAGGATGGAACACGGAGAAATTTCATGGCTTTCCACTGATTTCTTTTTCCCTCCAAGCTATCCTCTGTTGTTATTTCTGCTTTAAACTTCTTTAAACCCTAGATTTCTTAAATAACATTAAATTTATGTAGCAACTTTTGATTTCAGCTTGAGGATCACAAAGTAATTGGGAACAGAGAGCAATGTCATCTTGAAGTCACTAGGTTAGAAAGTTTTTCTTTGGTTTTGATTTTAAATAATTCATCTGGAAAAAGAGTAGTAAAGACATTTAGTAATGCTGTGGTGTTACTTTGATCCTATTGTTTAAAGGTAACTTTTCAGAATTTCAGCACATGGGGGATCAGTGTCACTCGTGTTTTGAATGCTGATGGTCTGGATATGAGGGAAATTCAAGGGCTTTCTAAAGTGTTGAGGCCCAATTCAAGGTCAGTCACTGTTGGCAGAAATCCTCTCTCTGCAATTCAAACCCTCACAGGGAAGAATTCCTTCCCAATATCCATTCTAAACCTCTCTCTTCCTTTTCTAACATATATATTTTTTCTAATGTTAGTGCATGGGGTTTTGACTTTTAAAACATTCATAAAATGACCAAAATATTAAACCAAAGGTATTTATAGTGCCTGAAAGAGTTTTGTATTTGTGGGTACAACTTCTAATACCTGAGCAGATGGTGGCACCTGCAGGGTTACAGATGTTTGGATCCCTTGGTGCAAAACCCAAGTCCTGTTGTGTTTCTAAAGATTGATTGCTGAGAGTTCACTTCCAGAACCCATTGCAACAGCCACAGCAAATATAAATAGCAGACAGGAAAGGCCACATTTTTGGGAAGGGTATCCAAGAAGATATGCGTGGAGGTTGCTTCAAAGCAAGACCAGTTCATTTTCTCTCTGTTTTACTCTCATTTTGTGTGTTAAAGCTGCAAACCACACTGCTAAAAGTGTGAGTGTATTGAAGTCATTTGCTTCACGAGATGTGTTAAAAGGTTTTGCTGCACATAGATCTTCTTTCACATGGTGTTAAAATGTTTCTTTCAGTTCCTGAAAATTCAGTGTGGTTGTTATGGAAGGCTTCTCCACCAGGCTTTGGCTCTGGTCATTGTTCCTTACTCCATTTTATTTCCCACTTTCACTAGGTTCATTAAGTATCTGGAGATGAGGCTTTAAAAGATGGGTTGGAGGTCACATCATCCTCACCAATTTGTAATTATGTCCCTATTATCTCTAAAATCAAGACTGATCTTATTAAGTAAGGAGATTTCCCTCCCACTCCCTTGGGTGTGCTAACCTGATTAACACAAGGTCATTCTCCAGCTCTTCAAGTTGCTTGAACTACTTGTTTTTTGCCATATCCTCACAAATAAGTTGCTTTCCTCTCCATGCCCATCCTGTCACATCCCTGTGCTTTGCTGGATCTGTTGGCCCCATGTCTTGAAGATCAACAGAGCAATCAATTAATGAGTGGCCCTTGAGATGAGCCCTCACATGGATCGTGAATCCTGGGACTGAATTTCTCTGCTTTGTCCTGGCTGCATTCCAAGGCAGTTTTATTCTCTGTGTTATTTTTCTTTACGTCCTTACTAACAACAGCAAAGCATCCAGGTGCTCCTCAGCCTGGCAGAGTTCAGATCTTGAATTTCAATTGTTTCATATCCCTGCTCTTCATCTTTTTTTGGGGGGGTTGTGTTGTTCTTTTAGAGAATTGTTGAAAAACTACTGCCTTGGGCCTTTTAGTCTGTGCTTTCTGTGCTGCTTCCTGCATTGTGGATAAACCTGCATGGAAATCACTCCTAAGCTCAGCACTGTGTCCAATTCTCCAGCACAAAATTTAAACACAGACTCCAGTAGGCCTGAACAAAAGGTCACACTTCAAAGCCTGGAATTCCTGTCCAAGGGAAGAACAGCAGCACCAAGCATGTTCTTTGATATTTACTGGGTAATTGAATGCTTCTCCTCTCTTCAGGAAGCTCTCCAATAAATTCAGCTTAGAAAGTGTCAACAAAACTATTGTCTGCCACTGGGCTGTGAATCTCCTTGACATCCAAGTCATACTCAGTACTTCTGCAGTAGGAACTCGTACATCTTAATGTGGTGAGCAATCAGCTGGAAGCAAATTATTAAGAAAAAATTTCGGACTGGTTTTTGCCTTTTGTGTTGCAAACTCCTTTAAACCGTAGGCGTCTGTCTGAACACGAAGTGTCCTGGGGTGAAGCACGGGCAATTTACCTGCCTCTGCATGAAATTGGTAATTATTGATCAGCACATGCAATGGGAGCAGTTCTGTGCTGGTTTAGAAGTCGTGTAGGTGTTGAATGCATTTACAGTAATTATGTATTTACAGCTAAAGTCAGGAGGAAGAAAGATACAGGACCTTGCTCACAAAATGTCATGCCCTCCTCTTTACTGTTTGAAAAATAAAGCAAATATTCTCCTAATCCCTGTGCCCCAGGCATAGGTGCAGTTCCTGCCTGTGTATAATGCATATATTGTGTTTTTCCAACATCCCAATGGAGTCTCTGTGCTACTTCTGTTTGTGATTTCAGTTCATCAGGAACAGGTCTTTTTGGAAACAGCAGGAGGGGATTTTTCAGGAATCCACGTAGCCTTTTGTGACTCCCTGTACTCTGAAAGGCTCTGCACCACTGGAGGCTGCTGTGCCCGGGGGTGCAGGGATGGAGTTTCCAGCAGGCTCTCCCCACACATGGCAGCAGTGCTTTGTAACCAGCATTAGGATACAGCTCATTCTTCCCTAATCCTCCAACAATTCACTCCAGGGATTCATGCTAACGATCCTGTATTCTAAATTACGTGCAATAATAATAATGAATATATCCCGCACAACATAAAGTGGAGTTTTAAACTAAAATGGCCTTCCCTCAATGCCAATTTGGGTGTTGCCTGGTTGTCTGAACCCCAAATTTCTCTTTCCATTCTTACAGATATCTGTAATTTGGGAGCAAAATTACACAAAGCCTGATCCTTCTAGGTGCTGAGAGAGCTCAGTTATGTATGGAGGAATTTGCATGTTCATCACTGGCTTGATTTGCTGCTTTTATTGTACGAGAAAGTTTTGTAGGGAAGGATGAGAAAGGTTGGCTGTTACATTTTCAGTGGATTTGGGCATCACAGAATGCTGGATGTTCCCAGGAACCTGACACACCTCGTTCTACAGGAAATTGCAAGTCAGACTCTTGGTCTTCTATATTGGTAAATTTTAGACAAATTTCAAGTCCAAAGGTGGCATCTCCCGAGATCAAAGATCTCAGTTCTCAAGACTTGGTGTGCCCTTGTTGCTCCAGTGCTAAATCTGGGAGGAGGAGGTATCTGTGCATGGGGGGAGTGTGAGATTCTCACTGCTTTTAATCCAATTGTTGCTGAATTTACAGTTTTGCCATGTAATACATGTTTTATATCAGATTATTCAGCCACTGAGCCTGCTGGGCTCTGACATTTGTCATTATTAAAAGCTTGTTCAAAGGCAGCAAATAAAACACTTTTTCTTGTAAGTGAAATTCAGACAGACAAATCCAGCTGTTGCCTGTAAAAATAGCTACAGATGTCCTCAACAGGAAAAAGGTTTCCATGCGTTGTTATAGCAACAGAAATTCAGGAGAACTTTAAGATTAGATATTGGCTACTTTTTTCAAAATTCCCATTAAAAATACCCTTCGCAAGTAATTTGCTTTTTAAAGAACCACTCAGACTTAACAGGAAGAAATTATGCAGTATAAAATGAATTCCAACTTGTAGGTTATATCTACCACTTTTGGATGACATGAAACATGATCTGTTTTTAAAAAGTGGTCCAGTGTCAGCTTGAAATATTCTTCATGTTACCTGTGTGGCATTTGTTAGATCTCCTGATGTGGGACATCTGTTGCGTTCTACTCTCACTAATCCTTAACACACACACACAAAATTGTGTAATCACATTTTTCACCGAAACAGTTGTGTTGTGGCTGAAAGTCTGGAAATACAATGAGGAATTTATGCAGATATTTGGTCTTTCAAGACTGGTATTCTGACTTGAAAGCATAAATATTTCTCCTCTGATTAATGGACTTTTTTTAGCAAGTGTCAAATCAGCTCATTCTTTGCTTTGCAGCTGCTTTTGCCTTGAGTCCAATTTGTATTCTGGGTGTTCCTTTCCCTAAATTTCGGGATTGACACACGTGGCAGCAAGGCTAATATTTCATTAGAAATCTTCTCATTCTGGGTGCTGCTTTATTGGTAGCACAATGTGGTTGTAGTTCAGACCTCTGTGTTTGGAAGTTGCTCTTGTTACCTCTCCTAATTTCATCGTAATAATCTAAACAATATTTGAATAGGAATCAACCTCCCAAAGGGTGGAACTAACCTGGGTGGCAAATCGTTATTCTTTTCATGCCTTTAATGCTTCACTTCTCTTGCCCTTCTTTCCTCTCCTTTTGACTGACAATTTCAATATTGAAAATGTAAATTCTTTGGCTCGGGGAGCATTTTCTGCAGGGCTCGGTGGCCGCCACTTGAAATTCCAGTGGAATGCAAGAAAAGACAGCTGAGATCCCAAAATTTCCAACACATATCCGTGTATTCCTGGATTTTTGAGGGGACTGGGGCTTTCCATCACCACCATTCCTTGCTCCTGCTTTGCTTTGCTGCTCCTTTACCTTGTTCAGCATTTGGAAAGTGCTGTTGGTGTGATTTTCATTAGTGTGGAGGTGACAGGGATGGTGTCCTGGGAAGTGCTGAGTGGCAAAGATGATATCATTGGGATTCCTGTCACTGCCAGCTGCCAAACTCACAGGCAGAGCTGCAGGAGGGGGCAAGGGGCACATGCAGAAGTGAAGGGGGTGAGGAGGCAGCACAAGAACCAAGTGCTGCTCTGTTCTGTTCATACCCAGCCCCATTTCTCTGTGGTGACCTTATTTACAGAGCTACCTCAGGAATTTGTAGGAATGGTAACAAAAAAAGTATGGCAAATTCCTACAAAGAATTCCAATTAAATATCCAGGTGCTGTGCCATTTGAAATGTCTTTTCTCTTGTGTCCAAACAAACAATGATCAACTGTCTAATACCTGGAAAGTGAATGTAAGCAGAATGAGACCTAAGTAACCATTTTTTAGTGCCACTTCAGCATCACTTTGCAGCAGCAAGTTCACATATTTTCACTTTGTTTCTTTTTTTCATTTGGATTTGTTTCCATAAAAACCTTCATCTTGGAATTTTTTTATGACTAATAAAAGTAATGTTACTCCTTAGGTCATCACCTGAGAGAGCTTAGGTCAGCCTTGTACACTGTAGGAACATTGAATTGAATCATCTGAGCAAAAATAGATCATCAGAGAGCAGCAGATGAATCCATTACTGGGAAATCTGCTGCTCTTTCCAGTCTGGACAGGAGAGTAACAATCTCCGCTGAGGGGATGTTACAGAGCTGGGACAGGAGAGAGGTGAGGGCATGGGAGAGAAAGGAACACCAGCAACTGATGTGAGAAGAACTGGATCTATCCCCTTTTTAATAAACTTCTGTATTTAGAGGAAAAAAATGCATCAGTTCTCCTGGTAAAACCAAACCTCTGAGATACCTGCCATAAGCAGCAATTTACGGCAAATAAAATCCACGTGGTCCTGGTTTTCTGCCAGTTCTGTGGTGCTGCACCTGTGTGATGCTTGATTTTATGTAGAAAAGGGAGTTGAAAATGAAGCATGAGACTCCAGGGTTGTGATAGTTCCATGTTGGTTTTGTGGATCCTGAGAGCTCCTACTCCTGTGTCTGGATACCTTCGTGAATCAGCAAAACGCAGCTTTATTCCAAGAACAGAAATTGCTTCCAGTTCTTCCATTTGAGATACCTGTGTGTTTGTGGTTATCTGTGATCAGGGTCACAGAGGAATCCTGGGTGAATTAGGGAAGTGTTCCACACGGCCTCCGAGTCCAGAGAAGGACTGGCTTTGCAATCAGGCTCCTCTCAGCTAATAGCTTTTTATCTCTGCAGTTTGATTCCCTTTCTGTGTCATGAGGACATAAAGATGAAGGTAAAAACCTTTTGGAAATCAGTTAAAGCTTGAGTTTACTTCTTGCCTTGCATCCTTGTGTCATCACCTTTTAAAGCATTTAGCTTAAAAGAATAGAATTAATTCTTTTTTATACATACAGCAAGTGGTTAAAAATAACAACCAGTTTTCCAATTAGTATTGACCATACAGTTAAACAAATAGATGAGTTCTAGGTCTGCTGAGCTATCAGAAAACGAACAGTTAATGAAAATGGGGAGCATAAAGGAAGGGGATATATAAAACACACAGCTACTTGACTACTTAGCCTTATAAATAGCACAGAAATCATGTTACACGAAGTTGCATACGAAATAGAGCAAAAATATGCAAATGCTTGCCTTGAAAAGACCCAAGCATGAAAATAGCTTTCCTTTTCTCCTGTTCCCTCCTATCCAGAATGGTTTCTCTCCAGAATGTTTACTCTCTTCTACGTTGCACATCAAGGCTTTCATGAACAGCATGGATTTTTCTATTTAGATCTGGTTCACATGAGGATAGTCCATCAGAGACATCCTCCCTGGCATGTAATTAAAACAGTGTCCTACCTGAGAAAGGATCCAGTCGTGGCTGAGGGATAGTCCTGGATTCTATGGAATCACTCTGCACCTTGGGAAGGATGTTGCCAGACCCAGTTCAGTGTCTTGTTCTCAGTCAATGGCCTTTTGTGCAGCTTTTCTCATTTCTTGCCTTTATTAGACATTAATAGTCCATTTTACAAATACTGGTAAATATTCCCATTTAAAAAAAAAAAATTAATAAATAAGCTTCTACTTGCAATAAATAAAATCTACTAACAATTAAATATTGAATGCAGTTCCAGTTAATGCTGTCGTGTTCATTCAGTGGGACCTTGCTCAGTGCTCAGTAAACAAATCTAAACAAATGGATGTGGGAGCTTTCAGAGTGAAACTCTCCTGGATTGCCTGCCAGGCTTTCCATTACTCATAATCAAGATTTTTTTTTTAATAAGTTGACCTGTTTAATGATAAAAAGGCCTTTGAGTATAATTAAATTGAATTCTATGCTTAAACTGACCCTCTGATTCATGGGCATTTGCAGCAGAAAGAACAAAAATAAAATTAAATCCTTATTGAAAGGTGCAGTAATTAAGTCTCTCAGTTGTGGTTCTGAGCAGCAGGGATGAGAGCAGGGGATCAGCAAAGGCTGTTGCCAGTGTAATGCACACAAAGATCTGCCTATGTGGGAGATGCTACCCTAAAAAAATTTTTTTTAAGGGTTTTTTTAATAGGACAGAGAAATCTTAGAAGAATTGAAATCATTACAGAATCACTCTTTACAAACAGAGGTAGAAGAGCTGGTTCTTCATCCTGCATTCTTTTAGAGCCATAAATGAGCAGCCCTGACTGAGAACAACCCCAAAATGTTACATCCAACGTAGATTTTGCTCTGACTGAGAGTTGGCTTCTCTTTCCTTGGGAGTTCAGTGAAAATGTGAGACTCTGAGCCTCAGCAAAGATGTCTTTTCCCAGGCAGTCAATGTATTACTGGGTGCCTGTTTTGAATTATGAAGCAGCTAATCGGATTCCAAAGGCATGGCTTTCTATTGCTTTGGATTAAGGGCCTGATTACAATTCCTAATTAGTCACCTCAATTCCCATGGATTTCCCAGAGAGTTAGGCCACACCACGCTCTTTGTGATGGAGCTCCACATTCCATAGGCAGCAGAGACCGGAATGTAGGGCAGGAGCTGGAGGGGGCACACACACAACACTCCCAATGTGACTGCGGGTTACGTTATGAGGTTAATTAATTAAGGACTATGCTCTGGAGATCCGGTGTCTCTTGAATTACCCTCCTTCCTTTAAGGAAAAGAGCTAAGGGAAATTTCACATGTTTTTAATAGAATAGAAAAGCCATGGAAAATAGGGCTGAAAAGCAGCTCAGGAGGTCGTTGAGTCCATGTTTGTACTCAAGGTAGAACTCACTAAACCTAAACCCCATCCTGGGAGCTCCTTTCCTGACCTCACCTCAAATCCTGCCAGTGGAGATCCCACAACCTCCTTCTGCAAGGCTCTTCCTGTTCTTGTTGATGGCAGTTACAGGTGGAAAGTTTTCCTAATGCCTAATCTAAACCTCTCCTGTTAATTTTGTCAATCATGTTTATCCCTTCCTCAAAAGCACAGCAAAAAATACCGAGTCTTCCTCAGCCTCGTTGTTCTGTGTGTGAATTCTGGTGTTTCCTCATTCATTGTTTATTCATGGGCAACATTTGCTAAACTTTTGATCCTTCTCACTGCTCTCTGACTTGCATGTTGAAAGTTAAAATCTTTATTGCAGCTGAAGTAATTTGGTTGGAGAGCAAAATACCAGAAAATAGACATTATCCTTGAATCCTGTAGGCATTGCAGGATGTATGGAATGGCTGCAGCTTGAGGAGGTTTTGGTGAGTAAGCAGAGCCTGTGCAAGGCCTCTGCTCTCAGCACATGTGGGATAATCCGTGATCCTGGGGCTGGAATTCACTGAGGGGCTCTGCTGCCGTCACCGGGGTCAGAACGGGACTGGGGGCCCAGAAATGAACTGGGGCGTGCAGTCACTCTTCAGCCATCTGTTGTTTTTTGTTGCAGCCTTCATACATTCATCTTACACATTCCTCTTCAAATCTGAATGTGGTTTTTTGTCATTCCCCCAGAGGGAAATTAAACTGTAACCAGAAAAAAAGATAGGAATGGCTGGAAGAATACCCAGGCTGTGAGAATTGTGGTGGACATTTGGGTTTGGTTCTGCCACTTTCTCTCTGTCCCTTCAGTAAACTCTTCACCAGGCATTGCTGGGTGTGCTCCTTGCTGTTTCCATCCTGGATCTCTTAGAAATTGCTCATGGAATGTTGGGATTTTTGTGCCAAAAAAAGCAAATGGATGATTCTTTTAAATCTCTTCTGCACTTGCCAAGCTGAGAACCTCGGTATCTCCTGGTGAGTGGCTTGTGCTTCACCTGGGTCTTTAGCGGATGAATTTCTTCTAGAAGAATTATTAGAATTTGAATTTACTGGCCATTATGAGGAAAAAATCCTAAGTTATTACCCATTCCACTGTATGATGATGCACTCTATCAGGTTGAGTCTAGCAGAACTCATAAATAAATTCCACTATCCGTTCTGAAAATTGTGTGTAGTTTGCGTTAAATTATATTAACTGCTGAGTGTTGCTGGGATGTGTGTACTGTTCCTTTTAAAAGGGTAAAAATCAAGTTATCAGGAATGGCAAGGAGTCATATTTAAAATTTGTGTGGCAATGAGAAAATGGACTTAAAAGCAAGGTAGAATAATAACTTAGAGTTGGCATATTGTGCATGAACAAGCTATAAATATTGTGCTAATGTTGTAAAGGGGAGGGCCATGACTGAATTTGAGGACATACTCTGAAATTAATTATGAATTTTGCCTGAGACTCAGCACTGTGTCTGTCTGCAGCCTGGTGTAATTTCTACTGGAAGTCTCAATCCCAACCATGTAGTGCCATGGACTTACTCTAACAGCATTTTTCTGTCTCAAATTTATGTAAATCCAAGTGTCTCCCTGAGTACTCCCACTTACTAAGGGTTTCATCAGGAAACAACCTCGTATTAAAAATATGGAGTGAGAAATCTGGGGGTTTACTTTCTCTCTCTTTTTTTTTTTTTTTAATTAGTTGCTGCTCTAGATTTTAAAAAAATATGATATTTCAACAGGCATTTTATATTTTATTCCAATAGGAAGGCTTTGAATGAAATAGATATAGACTGATTATTGGAACAACCTGGAGTACAGCCAGGGCTTTTATTCCTTTAATTTTCCCTGTTTCCTGACCATTTCACATTCCTTGTCTTTTCCTGCGCCTTCATTTCACACCAATCCCTTTTGGAGGAAGGAGATCTGGGTGGAAGGATGTGCAAGGAAAATGCTGGAAGGCGATCTCTGTTAATTGTCATCCTTGGGCAACACAAGGCAGAGCTGGTTTGAATTGTGTGGGCAAGGGCTGGGGTGTGGGAGGGTGAAAAGATCCATGGAAAAGACAGAGAGGAAAAATGTCCAATTCCTGCAGCCATCTTGCTCCTTTATCAAGGGTGGATTCAGGATGCAGAATTCTTTGCAGTCCTGACTAAAAGCTATTCAGTGTTTCTTGTTCTTATCAGTCTCCCTCACTATTTCCCTTCAGTATATTCCAGAGTGGCTGCAATGGAAGAGAAACACATTTTAACTTGGCAGTAAAATATATCAGTGTGTCAATCTCCCTCATGAATGGGATGCCCAAGACATTCACATGATAAGAAAGAAGTCTTTAATTATTGTAGCAGCAAGTACGCAAATTAATCTCAATCATTCCATTAATTTTTTTCCTTTCTTTCTTTTCCTTTCTTTCTCCCTTGGTCAGGTTTTGCAGATACCAGAACCTGAGCAGTTACTCAGACGTGTCTGATTGTACTTTATTGTTCTTTTCCCTGCCAATTTTTCATGTCCTCTGTTCTTTTCCCTGCTAATTTTTCTTGTTCCCTGCGTCAGAGAAGAGCTTTGATCAGTGAGGTGTTAAAATCAGTAATATTCACTTTTGTTTTCAACTGAGATCACATTAAGCTGAACATATGTACTAAAAGGGCCACATACATTCCTTCTTTAGCCTAAATAAAACTTGCTATCAAAATGGACGTTTTCTCTCTAACAAGATTAGATCTGTATTTAAGAAATGGCTATAAATGCTAATATTTTCTTTTCTTGCTGGGTAGATTGGGGCAATCCATTTTGCAGGAGGAAGAATACTGAAGTAATATCCCTTTATTTCTTTAAGCCATTCCTGCAGGAAAGTACCAGAGATGCAAAATTCTCCCTCAGACATGGAAGCCTCTTTCCCCCATCCCCAGGAATATAATTGATCACTGAGAAGATTAATGCCATTTTCATAGTTCTTCTAAAAAAGGGAAGATGTGAGAAATGCAACATTAAATAAGTAAGTAAATAAATAAATAATGTGGTCCTTAAGGGCTACATGAGACCTTAAAAAACCCAGGTAATTCACCCTCTGTGCTGTCTAAATGAAGCTCACCTTTCCCTGATGTGATGATGACTCAGAGCTGAAGGCTCAGGAGGAACTGTGCAATTGTTCTTGACAAGTTCTCCTAAATATCCAGAATTAATATCCAGCTGAAAACAGGGAGCCTGGGAAGTTTCCCTAATTGGATTTCTCAGCCCTGCTGCCACAGGCTGTCCCTGTGGTTGAGAGAGCTTGGTCTGGCTGGGCTCTGAATGGCAGAGTGAGGTCAATTCCACTCTTGTGGGCATCAGGTTTTATTTTCTTTTGTGGTTTCTTACGTCTCTATTTTGTTCTCGAGAGCATTTTCCTTTGCTGCCATCTCAGCCAGGTGAAAGTAAATCAGTGCTCAGGCTCCAGCCTTGCTGAGCTTTATTTGGGAATGAAGTGATTTTGTCCCTGTCTTTGGAAATGCTAAAAATCTAGAAATCAAATGCATGATTTCAGCAAAAATGTGGGATGGCTGATGATGACCAGCTCTGATCAAAAAACCCACGCTGAATATTAGAAAACACCAAGTTTTGATAAAAGTGAGATGTTTACCATCAGTCCATTATTGTTTTTTGACATCTATAACTCAAGGATTGCTGTGGAATCATGAACTGAAACAGGGCAGAAACAGATCAGGGCTCACTGAACAAAACACAAAAATATTTTTGAGGTAGCAGTAACTTTGCAAATACCTTGTCCTTTCCCAGCACCTCTATCTGAGGATTAAAGCACAGTTTTCAGGTATTAATAAATTAAATTTCATGGTACTCTTCCAAAGTTTTAAGGCAATAAACCTCTTTGACTCCTAGATGGATGGATGTGCAGGGATTAAATGATTTCCAGGCAGAGGTGTCATTTGTCAGCCCCAGAACTGGGAGCAGTGCTCAGGCTCCTATCATGTTACATCTTCCAATTTACCACTGCTGGGTTATTATAACTCAAATCTTGCTTTAACAGTAACTTCTCCTGTGTTATCTCAGAGCTCAGCTGGTGTTCCTAATCTTTACTTTTTCCTTGCTGTATTATTTTCAATCTAACCCGTTGCAGTTGTGTCTCTCGTGTCCCCTCCATGCCTCATTACAAAGCTCACTCAGGCGGGTGCACCACCTGTATTTTCATTTGGAAACTCTCTGCCCTTGAGGAATCTTGGTGCTGCCTGACCGTATTTCTGATAGATCCAATTGTGTGCTATTAGCAGTGTTTTACAGATAAACCCAGCAAAAATAATTCATTGCAATTTCCAGTGTGGGTTTGGAATACTGATTTTCTTTTTCACATGTGGTGCTTTGTTGACAGTTAAAAATTCTTGTTCTTCCGTGGCTCTTTTCTAAACTCTTTCACAGAATTTTCTGTTCCAGCTAAGAAAACCTACTTGTATTTGTTCTTTCCTTGATTGTCTCCTCCTGAATTTGTTCTTTTGTGGTTATATAATTGCTATTCTAATTTGCTACTGCCCTTAGTCCAGAACTGTGCCTTGCAGAGGTCCATTTGTTTCTTTATTTTCTCAATCATTGGGAGATGATCTTATCTACCAATATCATTACCATTGTGTGTTATGGGGACACAGTTGATTGAATTTATGTTCAAAACATTACTTGGCCAAGAGTTTTAATGGTTTCTGGGTTACCTACATGGTTTTGTGTGACCTTTGATCTTCTACCTGTTCTAGGAATTTTCCCTCTTTCTTTTCCCGAGGAATCCGTGGTGATTGCTGATATTTAAACCCATATATGTGTGTGTGTGTACATATAAATGTATTTCAGCTGCAGATGTTGAGTATTTTCCTTCAAGGCAGTGTCTCAGTGTGGTGCTAAAGAATGGTGGGAGAAGGATCACAGAGATTGAGGATGAGATATCAAGGCAGACAGTTCTCATTTTTCTCCCATCACAAGTGTAGAAAATCAAGGTGATATTCACATTATTCTGGTTATATTTTAGCCTCAATTTCGGTGTAGAGTCCTGCTGTTCTTTTCAGCATGGTCCATTTCTCGTTGTTTGTTCAAAACAGTTGTGTAATGTTGCTATCCATGGTTAGCAATTGGCTGCTTTTCATCCAAGGTAGCTTGGATGTCAGTGCTGGTAGAAGTAATCATTTATTTTTAGATTCTGAATCCTTTGGGAATGCACAAAGCACTGTAGACATAGAAGATAATAATTTGTCTCCAAAGGTTCCTTATTTTTTATTAATGTTTTGATTTTGTATTCTCTCTGTCTGCGTATCCCGGCTCCCTGAATATGTATTACCGGGGTAATTGATAGTGTGGCTCCCAGGAACTCTCTTAACTGCTGATTAGAGCTGTGACACTGCTCCATTTGAAGCAGCTTTGAGCCTACTCATCACTGGGGCTGAGTCAGTCCTCACCGGTGCTTTATTTACAATCCAGGTCCAGGCAGCTTCAAACGAGTCCTCCTTGTGTTTGAGGGAGATTTCTTCTGATCTGAGTAAATTTCTGCCACGTCCTGAATCGATTTCCAGACAATGTCACCTGTTTGCATTTGTTTATCTTCCATAGAGATAAACCCCTAAGTTTTGCACATGGTTCCACGTTCTCTGTGGGTTTGGCTCTGCACAGGACGGACCCAAGGCCTGGCACTGGGCAATGCCACAGATTTTCCTCCCTTTTCCGTTCCTGATGGACTCAGGCTCTTGTTGTCTACAGGCTGCTGTGAGCTGCCTCCTTGCTCCGGGTATTATGTAACAGATTCTTTCTTATATTTAGAGCTCGTCCCTCTTCTGAAGAGATCACAGGTTTAATAATAAGCTTAGGGGAAAAGTTGACAATCTTCTTTGTGGAGGGAGAGAGGGAAAGCAGAGCTGTTGGGTAATTCTTACATCAGCTGCACTGGATTGGGGCAGCGCTGTCACCTCTGAAATGGCTGATTCGAATGTGTTCATCTCATAGCAAATCAAACAGCACAAATAAGACTTCAAAACAAGACTGATTATGCTGCATAAACAAAGTTCCAAGTTTTGGTCAACAGGCAGAATTTGTGTGGGAGAATTTGTGTTGTATGGGGAAGTCCGTGGTGGAGAACCAATGTCCATAACCTGGTGAGATTTGGAATGTCACAGCTATCAAAGGTGACAGATCTTTTTTTTCCAGTTGACCTTATAACAGTGATTGGAATATGTGCACAGATTTGTTTTTAAATGAGGCTGGGGATAATTTCAGGACCTGTTTCCCAAGATTTCAATCATTCCCTGTACCTTCTGACAGGAGAGAGGCCGCAGCACTGCAGAGTTGTTCAAAACCCCCAGCTTGTGGGGAATCAACTCCTAGAGCCTTTGTGAGCAAAAAGAGCTAAATTTAGCTGTGTACTGCAGGCAGGCTGTGTGTTCCACAGGCTCAGGGCCTGCCTGGCCCCATTAGAGCCACATTCCTCAGCTTTGGAGCGTGGTCACTCCTGTGACCTCACGGAATCCTCCCCACCTCGGTAACCTCAGGGTGCAGAGCCACAATAAACCTCGGGACTGGGAGAGGAGGGAGGCTGAGTCCAGGAAGGGGTTGCCCTCCCTAGGATGCTGAGGCTCATTCCTACACCCTGACACGTCTTGGAGCCACTTTCCAGAGGCCTTAATAACCTGGCATGGCCTCCAAGTGTTACTCCTCCTCTATTTCAGTGTTATTCCTCCTCCATCTCATTAATATTTGGTAGGAGAAAGTCTGGTTGGGTTTTTTCCTCTCCAGATTTTCTCTCTTTTTTTTGTTCTTTTAAAATTCTTTTTACTCTTTAAGGATGCTACAATTTGCAGCATTTCCTTGTGTAAATAGATTCATATAGGAGGTAGAAGGTGAGCTATAAAAGGAAAACTGTTTGCTTGAAGCTTATGCTGCTACAACTACTCCCCCAGTTCTTCTCTCTGCAGCATCTGAGTGTAAATCTCTCCTTGGCATTTGTGGGCACGATTCTCCTTGGGAATGGATTGCACAGTGAATTTCCCACTGAAAGTCCCCTGTGATGTCAGCACAAGGTGGAAAAGCCAGCTATTCCCACAAATTCCCAGCCAGACACTGCCCAGCAGAGGCACATTATCCCAGCAGCCCATCAGGACAGATATTTGAATGCATCTTTTAAGCTACAAAGAGCATTAAACTCAACATCTGTGTGCAACATAAATTGTCAAGTGAATGTCAAGATAATTTCTGTCCCTGTTGGTTTTTGTGTGTTCAATGTTTCATGATGTGGCCTCTTAAAAAGGAGTGACAGGGCCTGGGATTTCCATGCTCCAGCCTGGAATGTGAAGTTGGATTTGCCATTGTAAAATGTAGGTGATATCTTTGCATTTTTCCAGCTGAAGGGAAGGGGGATTATAGGCAAAGGGAGAAGAGAAACGTTTGAGTTCAACACTGTGAGGTGCTTTTAGATAATTTACTGGAAGGTATAGAGCCATGCTAAATAATATGTAAATACATAAATTCTGCTTGTTTAGGATAATTTCGGATTAATCCTAAGTAGCCATTTAGCTTGTCCAATCCAATCAGACTTTGTGCCAGTGCTGCATTTGGGAGAATCTCTCACCTGCTCTTCATGACTGTGATTATTGAAGATGGATAGCTGGAGCTGCTGCCTCTTTAGGAAATCTTTTAAACCAGGATTGGAAACAGAATATTTTACAGCCTGGTGAAAAACATCTAAAGGCTGCCATTGTGTCGTTCAGGCCAGAACAACCCAAAGCCCTAATGTATTTTATCTGCTGTTCTGTTCCTCAACACTATAAATAATTCAGATCTGTTGGCTTAACTACTACTGGCAACTGTTATTTATTAAGAATGACTGAAATAACTATGTGGCTCAGTAGAACAGAATGCATTAGGGACTTTAATGTGAAACAGAATAGCTAAAACATTTTGATTATCCTTTAAAGAAAAAGCCTAAACCCCTAAACCTGCCATTATCCTTTGCAATTCTGCAAAGGACAAGTGACAGTGGGAATTAGGATGGGATCTGTCTGAGTAACTAAAGGGTTTTTCCTGTAAAAGAGCACTCACCCCAATCACAGAGCCCCTTTTATCCTTCCAGCATCTTGTTCCGTGGGCATCAATGTCAGTAATTGTGAACTTGAGGTTCCAATAAAATCTTTAATGTGCCCCACTGCATAATCTTTGAATCTGCTTGTGGTTACATGCCTGCCTGTAGAATTATTTTTAAAGGTAGTGCATTGTCTTTTCACTTCTGCTGTGATTTGTTTCTCTTGCATGTCATGCACAAGAGCAGCAGGATTTTCTGGGAATCAGCGCAAGGGAATTGCTGTTCTCTTGCTTCATCCCCACTTTAGGCTTAATTAATAATATCTGGCACTTCATCATTGGCTTTGAAATTGCTTTCCAGAGGTCAATAGCATTGTCCCTATTTTGCAGACACAAAATTCCGAGCTGGGAAGGGCTGACACCAGGCAGGGAACGGGTACAGCACAAACACAGCGCGTTCCTGAGCGGAATTACATCCCGAGATGTAGCACTGCACAACTCCAGAATGCTTTTGCAAGTCAACTGATTATAAATGGGGCATTTGGAATAAATTTTTTATCACCAAAAAGTGTTGACATGCAGGGCTTGGATGAGTAATTATCTAATCTTACATCTGGCATAAACACCCAAGCCATTTGTGTGATGAAGTGCATTGCACAGGAGTGAGAAGGCAGCGAGGGAACATTCGCTGCTGACTCAGTGGCCATCAATCTTCCGGGGTGTGTTTTGCCTTATATTTGATATTTGTTCAATGGGTTGAAAGAAGTTAAGTGATCAAATGTCATTTGGAAATCCTGGCCTGCAGCTCTTATTTTTTCTCAGTTTCACGAAGACAAATGTTACAACAGGAGCGCAGTGATCTGGGGCCTGGCTCTGGGGGTGTTACTGAGAGCTGGGCATTTGAACAGGCACCATCCCTTTTTAAAGAAGTCATTTTACATTTGTTTGCCTTAACGATGATCTGCAGGAGAGAGCAGGGTTTGTGCTGCCGTGCAGCATTTTCTTTCATTTATTTGAAGTGAAGTCATTAGTTATAGCAGCAAAATGCATTTTTCTTTTTGACAGAGGACTGGGGTGTGTTAATCTGATCTCTAATAAAACAGAGGCTCTGCACTGGGGGATTCTTATTTAACTTGTATTTCTGGACACATCAGATCTGCATGGAATATCCCTTCCACTTAAGGGAAGTATCATTGGAAGTTTATTTATAACAGAGAAAAAATTAGGACATGAATCAGTGGTAAGCAAATGATGTGCCTGAACTCTTCTGCAAGTTTGCTGCAACATGAACTTTTCTAGAGACTGTGTCATTAATATTTTATAGCAAGGAGAGAAATCATCAAAAACTCCAGCTAGGGCATAAAATATCTGAAATAATAAGAATATATATAAGTACCTTCAGAGTGAGCTTGGACACTCTCATTGATTTTAGACAGCATCTCATTCTGGCTTAACGAAATGCAGAATTCATAAATTAAATCTGATGTATACAGTGTATGCTTTTATGCTGATGTTGGCACACTTTCAGATGTAAAATTAAATTACTTTTTCCAATAAGGCAGCATAGATTGAAGCATGGATTCCTTTCTTTGCTAATGGAACCAGGAGAAAGATATTGAATTATGCTGACTCTCGAACTGACTGAGCGCCAAAGAGAGAAAAATCAATGACATTTTTAATGTCCTGTGGAGCTTTTAAACAGGCCTCACTCTGGCAGGGACACTCAGAGTGAGGTAACTGCTGTTGACATTGGGTTTCCAGTGAAGAAATTTACTTCTCCAGGGAAGCAGCACCTGGCACTGAGGTGGCTTTGTCCCCATTCCATTCCCAGCGGTGCCAAGTGGGCACTGAGAGGGTTTTGGAGGACTCTGGACACCCTCACACCCTGAGCTGTGTAAACCAGGCAGGATAATCCTTGTAAAACAACAACAAAATCCAGAAGGATCTTTCCTCTCAGTATAAACCCCTGAAAGTCACATGAGTGGGTATTACCAATAAATTACCTTTATTTTGATGAATTAATGATAGGGTAAAGTAAACACAGGTTTATTTTCACTGTGTGTTTGCATTTGCAAAGCTGAATGCTAAAGATCCAAGCTGCACAATCAATGCCCATCTAAGAAGTGGCTTCTTGGGAGGGGGTTACATTTTATAATAATATTTTTATAATTTTGTAAAGCACATTTCATAGCAGCAATTAAGATTTAATTACAAAACTATCCAGTGCCTCAGAATCTTACTCCTCAGGAAGAAAATATTCTGATTTAGATGGGGGAGAGTCTATATAGGTACATCCTCAACATCTTGGTGTTATACCAGAGGTTCATGGACTGTGGTCCATTTTTCTCTGCATCCCTTCAAAGTCCAGGTTTCCCTTTCTTTTAATAACAGATGGATATAATCTGGCTGGGAAGTGCCAGGATGTGATTTTCAACAGCAAACTTTGTATCTTCAGCTCTTTGCTGTAATGAAGAAAACCATCCCACAGTCACTTCTGGGAATTCAATTTCTTGCAGTTATTTGGCTTCCAGCTCCTGGCAGATCCATGCTGGGTTTTTAGGGGTTGTTGGTGTTACAGGAGGTGATTTCTGTCATTTTAAAAGCAGCCACGGCATCAGCCCCGGAGACTGGAATATGAGTAACCTCAGAACTGCCACGCTGAGAGGATGAGTGAGAGAAATAATAGAATTTGGTTTCAAAGATAATACCCAGGCAATTTCTCCAGGCAGGAGCTCGGGAGAAGCTGCCTTGTGTGGTTTGGATTCTTCCCAGCTCACCCCTGCGGTGTCAGTGGTGTTTTATTGACAGTCATTAAATCACAAATGCTTATGAGAGGTTTCTGGTCAGCAAGGATTTATATTTTAGCCACACACTGCCCTTCCTGACATTGTACCTCATCAAAGGGACAAAGGTGACCTTTTTATTCTGTCTTGCTCACATTTGGTGGCTTTATGTACTGTCATGTGCGTTCACCCTCTGGAGAAGGGAACGCTGCCTTGCTACGCAGCAGAAAATGCATCGGAGGTCTGAGCCTAATTCATGTCCTGAGAACAGGGTGTTAAAAGCCAAGGGTTTCCCCTGGTGAGGCATCTTAATCCAGCTGTGGCAGAGGTTTTCTGATGAGCAGTGCACCTCTGGCTTGGTTATTTTTTAACATCCAGTTAAGACAGACTTAGCAACAGGAACATATCTCTATCAAATTGGTGTGGAAAATGTCAGCGAGCAGAACGCAGAAGGTTAAACATTTGGTAAATGCAGTGTCTGCATAGACGAGGGCATGATAAATGTATCTGAAACAGTGTCTTTTTGCAAGGCTTGTGTATTATATTTCTGTTGCTTACAACTGTCAGCACAAGGACAGGATGGCTGGGGATGTGAGCAGGCAGCTGTCTCTGGGAAGCCTATAGATAGCAGCTTCCTTGGGTAGCACGTTTGCAGCTCCTTCAAACAGATTTATCAAGCATCTTTACTGTCTCACCACTGCCAGCTCAAATGACTTCTCAAGGAGCTTTGGTTATGCAAGCCTTTAAAAGGTGCATTGTTTTTTCTGTTTGTTTCTTTGTGTGTGTGTGTGTGTGTGTGTGTGTGTGCCAGGGTTTTTTTTAGTAACTCGCTGCAGCAGATAAAATCTAGTGCAGGGTTTCACCATGTGTTAGGACAAAAAAAAATTAATACTCCATTTGTCCACCGTGACCAGGCTTTAAATAAGCATCAAAACTTCCACCAGCTGTGCAGAGCAGCAGAACAGCTCAGGTCAGAGAGATGCTCTGGGAGTGAGGAGAGGAGAACCTGCAGAGACGGGAGCTGGAAATAGCATCCGCTTGGCACAGCTACAGGATACATCCATAATCATTTTGGGGTCTTGGAATGCTTCACGGAATATTCCCCTCCGAGTCCTGGGTGACCTAGAGGAGTTAGGAGACAAAAACAGGAGCCCCTCAGCTCTTTCTGAGTCCCTCTGGATGGCCACAAAACAGGAGGTGAAGGAAGGGAGGGCTGGGGAAACAGCAAAAGGAGCTTCTCAAAGAATTTCTCTGCTCACTGCTTCTGCACTTTGCAGCATGAGAACTTTCAATAATAAAGACTTTAAAGGCTTCTTCAAAGAGCTTCCAGGCTGTATCTGAAACTCCATCTGGAAGAAGTCTCATGAGACTTCGGAATGTTTTGTAAATACAGGCAGGGGACAAATGAGGTTTTTCTTAAATTGAATCTGGCAAAAGTTGCTTTCCAACAAGAGCTTGCAACAGGCCACATGAGCAGGAGTGTTTCCCAAACTGCATCCCTGGTGGAATGTCGTTTGGAAAGGGTGCAGTTATCTTGTCATCCCCACAAAGTCTTTTACTAACACAGTAAATTATAGGCCCTTTGGGAATGTGCTGTACTTGGTTCTTTTCAGGTCATGTTCTTGGTCTTGGATTGCTGTGTGAAACCAAATATGCTGCTTTATCCTGTTTGCCTGTGGATTTGTTTGGTGTTTCAGCAGATTGAATAGCATTTCTATTTAAATCATTCCTCGTTCTAACTAAAACAATTGCTGTTCTGTGGTGTCAGGGGGTTCCTGAGGTAACAGGAACACTGTACATTCTGTGATTTACTGCCCGTTTTGGCCCTTGAAAGCCCCAGTTCGTTTCGGTCCATTTTCCCTGCTTTGTTTGGGTTGGTGATGCCTCTTCAGCTACCCCAGACCACGACAGGGTTGGGGATTTTCAGCACTGGTGGCCCTCGTTGTGGATTTTGTGCAGCATCACTTTCCCATCAGCAGTGCTAATGCTCCAGATTACCGAGTTTTAAGAACTTGAGGTCTCTCTTTGCTGGATTTCCCCTTTCCTGCAGCTGTTGATGACGCTGTGAGTTATCCAGAGCTGTTGTTTGCCTGTGTGTTCCACTTAGCACTTCTGGCAGTGCATGAGAAAAGAGTGAGAAAAAAACTAAGAAAGCTATCAAAAGCATGAAAGTATAAATCTTCAAAAAACTGGAAATCTCTCCCACTCTCATCTTGGTATTTTTCCCTTCGGTTGGGCTCTTATCAAGAAATTCCAGAACACTTCACAAACATAGATTTCAGCCTTCTACAGCCTTCCTCCTCCTCCTCCTCCTCCTCCTCCTCCTCTCCCCGGGGAAATGACATTCTCATCCCTTGTTTGCAGATGAGGAATGAAGGTCTGAGTGCTGAAGTGACTTGTCCAAGGTCAGCTGCTGAGTTAGTGGCACAGCTATGAATAGACAAAGGCATTTTAGCTCTCAGCTCCCTGCTAAACAAGACTGTGCCCTCCCAGTCTCAATTTGTCAGACTTCAGGAGTAATAACATCGAGAACGTGGCAAAAGAATTTCTTTCCAGCAGCCAGCAGGTAATCCCTGCTTACACCAGCAGCAGGGTGGAAGCTCCTCCCTGTCCCCAGAGATCCTGGTGACACTTTTTGGGTTTTGTGAGGGGAGGGGAGAACTGCCCTCCTTGGATTGCTGTTCTGTGGGATGCTGTAGCTGCTCACCTGAGTGTTCACTTGGTGATGAAAGCAGAGATCCCAGAGCTGACTCTTCATTTGTCTTGGTGTGGCACTAATGAAGTGTCCTCAGAGCAGTTTGCCTTCCACAACTATTTTAAACCTCCAGTGCAAGCTGCTGTTCCTTGAAGGGACAAAATAATTCAACTGAAAGTGCTCTGAGGAGCCAAGTGAGAGAAGTAAATGTTGAGTTGTGCTAATCAGGAAGAGGAAGTCATCTGTCTGCGTGTGGTCATTCCCTGCTCACATGGCACAGTCCTGGAACAGCCACATAAGAAGCTTTGTGATCAACAAATGTCAAGGGCAATTAATTCTTCGGCCAGCAGCTGTTATTATTAGGACAAAGAGTGGCCAGACATAGAAGGAAAGCCTTCAGCTGATTTATTTTCTCTACCTTTCCCCTCGAAATTATCACTTGCTCAAACCCCAGTGGTGAACTCCCATGCAATAAGGATTTTAAATTTCCCATCTCGTTTTTCTTTTTTTTCAGTAGGAGAGCTTGTATTAGATTTAGAGCACAGAGGAACAGCTCAGGGAAGGCGTTTACAAAGTCCTCCCCACTTTAATGCTATCAGGATGGAGAGGAGTTGTGTGTTAAGCTGGTAACACAATAATATGTGGGCTGAGTTAAACCCACCTCAGACTGGTTTTCTCAAACTTAATTGACGGAAGCAGAGCACTTTTAGGCTTGATTTAATACCTTGCCAGAGTTATTCCAGGATTGCTGCAATGCAACTGTGGGTGTTCTAAATACACCTACGCCGCCAGAGAATCAGGAAGGATGTACTTAAAATCCTCTAATTTATCTAATAACATCTTTAGCAGCTTTTTGTGTAGGTTTAGCATTGTAATGGAAATGCACTCTTCGGCTGGCTAAAGAGCTGCTGTGTGAAACTGCTGCCTCTGGCTGCGAGGACACGTGAACAGCACTTGGAGCTGGTGGGGGAAATACTCGGACCTGCTACGCCCCCCGTAAATGCACCTTTCCGTCGTGTCATCGGTCACTGCGGTTAAAATAATACCTAAAATTCCAGATATTCGTGGCTCTGGGATCCACAGACATTGCTGTCCCCGCTCCCAAGACCAGGCAGAGCAGAAATTCCTCCTGTCAGGGATATTTTTTCTCTGCTGTTTAGATCCCGAGTCCCTGTTTCAGCCACTGTTGTTGCGCCAGTTCTTAACCAGGTTCCCTCCTACCCCACCGCTGGACGTTCCTGGGGGCTGTTTGTAAGTGACACGAAACAAGTTTGGTTTTTCTAAAGAGTTTCAGCACTGAGCTGGTCAGGAGTGGAAACAAGCTCAGATTCCCGCGGTGCCCTGGTGGTAACTGCTGGCGTAATTATTCCATCCCGGCCTTTGCAATCCCTCCCTTTTTTGGGGGAAATCACAAGTAACATGAGCAGTAACCAGCACCACCGCGTGAAAAACCTGCTCCTTCTGAGCTAAATAAAGGCAGAAAAGACAAGACAGAGAATCAGCTCCTACACGTGCCAGAAGCAAGGGAGGTCCCGGTGTGTTTTCCTCTGGCTGCTCGCTCCTGCAGCAGGAATTGCGGGATGAAAACGGGCTCAGAGTTCCGAGCTGTGCTGGGAAGAGCCGGCCCTAAAGCAGCCAGTTTCCCCCAGCAGCGGAGCTTCCTTAGCGCGAATTCCTGCGAATTCCAGGGAAAACCATGGCATGGGGCCGGAATGAGGTGCGAGTGGCTCTGTCTGACTTCAAGGGTCAGATCTTGTCTCATGACAATGTTGGACAAAGCTATTTATTGCTAATCTTACCCTTCAGTCATTTCCAGTAAGTTAAACAGAAGAAATGTTGATGTTCATTGCCTGTTCCCTGGATTTCTGACACGGAATTCTGTGGTTGGTGGACAGTTTCTGGACTGAAATTGGCTCTGTGTCTCTCTGTGACCCTGTGACAGTGGAATGTCTTGGGGATGCCACTGTTACCCCAAGAACATCGGTGCAAACCGGGTGTTTCAGGCAGTGTCAGCAGGAGACACCTGGAGAAGTTCAGGCTGATCAATGGGAAATGCAAAGTCATACATAAATTAAGAGGTATTAAATTCCTCTTCAGTGAGAGAATGTACATTAAAGTGGCCTTGGCTTGCTATAGATTAATTAACCTTGGGGGATACCAGGTTTAATTAAACTACAGTGAGTTAAAGCCACTTCACTCTGGGTAGAGATCATTCCTGAGGGAGATTTTTAACCTTATGCACATCAGCTCCCTATGGGTTACCCTTAACTTTCAGTGCCCCTTGGAGAGGCTTTGGACACTTTGAAATCTGAGGAATTCCGGAATCCTGACTCCAAATCAGAAGAAACTGGACTTAAATTGGGTTAAAAGTTTATCATACATATGTAAAAAATGCATGGTTGTGCGACAGACTCTGGAGGGCTCAAGTCTAGATTTGAAAAGAATTTAAATAGAGGTTATGAACTGAAACATTCAAAGTTAAGAAACAGGGGACATAGGAGTGAAAGAGGGTAACTAAAATCCATCAGAGAGTCTGAGGTCTTGCTGCAGGGTTGTGGTGCAGTCTGGCGAAGAAGAATCTCGGTGAAAAATACACTCATGTTACCTTGCTGAATCACACTAAAACATCTTTTTGGGGGTTTCTCTCTTTTTTTTTTTTTCTTTCCAGTAATTGCCCTTCATTCCTGGCCTCCGCTTTAGCCAGAGCAACTTCAGATGAAGTCCTGCAGAGCGACCTCTCGGCGCATTTCCTGCCCAAGCACGTGGACAACGCCGACGGCATCATCCGTAAGTGCCACCCAGAGCAACCCGGGCTGGGTTTCTGCTAGAGCAACATCTCATTTTGATGGGAAAAGGTTAATGGAGAGCTCCCCACCACTCCTGGTAGAGGTAGAGGTCTGATTTGTCAGTCAAAGCTTTGCAATGACTCTTTTAAGTGCACCTCCGTGGCTGTGTCTGCTGGCCCTGAATCTCTCTCTCAGCACTTTATACAATGTGGTTCTGCTGGCAAGTGCCAGTTGTCCTCCCTCATCCTTGGAGCAAAGTCAAATATATGTGGGAAGAGATAATTCAATTCCGAATTATTTCAGTCAGTGTGGTTTTTACTATGGCTTGTAAGTTTTTTATGTGGTTTTAACAAAAGGTAGTATAAAGAGATTTCGTGGTTAAAAGGAAGAAAATTCCTTTTCCTCATTTCTCTGTGTTGGCTGGCAAGATTTTTGCAGCATCTAACTCAACGTCACGCACCCTAAATCATTTCAGGACTCTGCTGGCCTAAATAACCTTGAAAATTCTCTGGGTTGTTCATTACAACAAAGATCAATGTTTCTCACATGTACTGACAGGAATTCTGTCATTTGATCTTGAAAATACAGCCCCCAAACCACTTTATCCATCCCTTCCTTTTATGATTAAAAAAAAAAAGTAAATTATTCTGGGGATAAGGAGGATCTATAAATCTGGCTCTTCAAAAAGGAAGGTTCTGCTGTATTCCCCAGAGGCCCTTGGAAGCCTAAGAAACAGAAAAACACACTCTGGGCTCCCTTTCTGTAGGTATTGCTGCCTCCTCCTGCTGAGCAGGTAATGGAATAGATTTGTCATTGTTCTGGCTGAGCAGCCTTCATTAATTTCAAATTGAGATCTCTGAAACTTGCATAAATATTTGACAGTCTCCAAGGAAATGTTGACTAAGCCTCCACACAGAACATCTACAGAATTCAAGAAAAAAGGAAAAAAGAAAGGAAAAAAACCCACCACAAAACCCTCACACCTACAGAAATTGCCATTTAAATATATCTAAGCCTGTAAGACACAGATGCAAACATAGATTGAGATGGGAGCAGACTGGAGCAGGCACTAAGAATAGGAGTCCAGATGCAGTTCGTTGAGGTGAATTGTCATAATGAGGGTACTTGGAAATAAAATATCCCTTTGCTGATGCAATGTGAAGTGCTAAATTGTGAGGATTTAGGGGGAGAGGAAGAGAGAGAACATCTTCTGGCCTGTAGCAAAGCAACAGTTTCATACAAACCCTGCAATTTCAGATAATCTGAGTGATAATTTTCCAAAACAGAGCATCAGCTCAAGTGTCATAGAATGACAGAGTCACAGAATTGTTTGGGACATTAAAGCTCATCCAGTGCCTCCCCTGCCATGGCAGGGACACCTTCCACTGTCCCAGGGTGCTCCAAGCCCTGTCCAACCTGGCCTTGGACACTTCCAGGGATGGGGAATCCACAGCTGCTCTGGGCACCCTGAGCTCCATCAGTGCCTCATCAGCCAGGAGTGCAAGGTTCGGCCCAGAAACCAAAACAAAACTGGGGGTGGGAGCAGCTCTGTCCTAGAGAACCTTCCCAGGGGAGTCCCCTGAGAAACCTGGGCTGGGTGCTGAGAGGGGGGCTGCCCTCAGTGGTACCACACAGGGAGACTTCCATGCTTTGGAAGAAAGCAGAGGAAAGTGTGGCAGGTGGTGAAAATGAGATTTCTACATCTCGAAGTTTGATGCTCAGAGTGCACTGTGCCCTGGTGCTGTTTGAGCTGCTGCAGAATGTGAAACCAAGCTGAATTTAGCTGCCTGGCTTTAATATCCAGTTCTATGTCAGGTTTTTTTATGAACCCAGAAAGATTTCCACTCTGTGTAATACAAGGAGACATTTACCTGATTTGCCTCAAGTTGGAATTTGCTGGAAGATGAAAAAAAACCTATTTCAAATTTCCGTAGTGGCACATTTCACTCTGAGAATTGCAACGTGACAAACCATGTCCTGTACTTAGGAGTGGTAAAGGCAGTTCTTGGAGTGCTGGTGGAAAGGAAATGAGAAGCTCCATGACAGAAGAATGTAAATCTTAAAAGAAAGAAAACTGGTTGGAGCCCACAAATGTGGGATTGCAAGAACAGGGGTCTGTTATATTTGGGGTGGCCCTGTGTCTTTGGATATCTGAGTCACAGGCCATGACTCTTCTCTTCCAGCTGCACTGGAGAGGAGCAAGAGATTTTCCAAGAGAACTGAATGATGTTGGATTTCTTTTTTTGAAAGGTCAGGTTAAGGACATTTAGGTTTGGGGGTTTTTTTTGTGGAGGAAGAGAATCACATGGAAGTCTGGCATTGTTAAGGAACCAGCACAGCAGGACCACGTGACCTGGTGGTGGTATCAAATTTCCAGGAGGTGTCACAAAACAATTCATAATGTCCCATTATCCAGCTATTCCAGGTTCTGGGAGATGGATCCTAGAGATCTCCAAAGAGATCTAGGGTTCCCAGATTAAGGAAAACCTTGGTCACTGGTTCTGACCCCTGTTGTCACACTGTCCATGTTTTCAACACAGCTCATAAAATATGGCACTGAAAGGCAGGATCTGATTCCTGGTATTCTTTCTACCCTGCTTCTGCCCTGTCATCTCTGGGAACAACACCTGAGCTGGATTTCCCACTCGCTGTGGTGCAGCTCAGCATTACTTCCAACCTTGGGGATTTGGGAGCAGCAGGAGGGAAATGAAATTCTCCCTGCCACAACTGCAGTGACAGCTGAGTCAGCTGCGGCTCAGCACGGCAACATGAACAATTGATGAGTAATTTCCAGCTGTGAGGGGGTGGGTTTTACTGTGGGGTTTTATTGTTCTCCTGTTTTAACCTCACGAGCAGTTACTGATGATGCTGACACCACACAGTCCCCTGGGAAGGGTGGTGAGGATCTCACTGGGGTCACTGCCACCCTCCTGCAGCCACCTGGCTCTGACATGTGCCCGCTTCCCTTCACCTCTGCCCACTGGGGAGAAATGGGACAGCAAGCTCTGTGGGCTTTCCTCTGGAAAATATAATTTGGACACATCAGGCTGGACGAGTTCCCTCTTTAAATACGTTACCCAAAGAGATTCCTGGTGGCAGCAGCCAGAGCAGCACAGGTGGGGTGAGGAGCTCCCACACTGTGGCAGAGGTGGGATGACCCAGTGGTTTGATTTCCACCCTTTGGTTTTAAAGCTGTGTGATCAAGGAGCCAAGGACTCCTTTTGGTTGTTTATCCAGTGTATTTCCAGTTCAGTGCCTCTTGAACCAGCTCATAATCAACAGAGCTGGGACAGTCTTTTGTTCCTAAGGGTCTTGGCCCCCTGGTCACTGTAGATCTAGGACAGAAATTATTATGAAATGGTGCTTTTAGGCTCTTCACAGAATTCCTGTGAACCAAGAGATGCTGCAGCTCTCCCCTCTCCTCCCTGCATGTCAGCTCCTCCTCCTCCAGGAGTGATTGGCACTCCTGGATTGCTGCTGTTTAGCTTTGAAGATCCCTGGCTTTGGTGAGCGATCATGAACAAAGAGATTTGATGTGTTCAGCTCTGATGCTGGCTTCCTGTTTTCCTCTCCTGAATTTCAGAACAAATGTCAAGTGCCTGAGTTTTCACATTTTAAAATGACAATTTCTCAGGAGTGACAGTTCAGCATTTCCTTAAATTTGAGGCCTTTATGGTTTTCTCATTTGCTCATGCAGATTTCTCTGACACACCGTTGTCAGGAATACGGGAATAATGGAAAATCTGGAAATAGCTAAGAGGGCACCTGTGCACTGCTGAAAGTGCACAAAACATCTTAAAATGATTCTGCTAATTTCTGCAGATTATTTCCACTGTCTTGCCTCAGCCCTGCAGTGAAATGGTGTTTAGAATAGAGAATTTGGTCCAAGCCCAGTGTGTCACCCTGTGCCATGACAGAGTCCCTGTCAGAGCTGCACCACCCTGGGCAGGGCCATGCAAGGGATTCAACACTTTTCGTGCCTTTCATTTTCTCTGCTGCTGCAAATGAGGTCCCCACAGGCACAGGGAAATGTTTAAGTTAAAAAGACAAACAAACAATGAGCTGCTTACTGATGAATGCTGATTATGGTGAGTTTGGCTTCCTCTTTTCATGCATCAGAGCCCAGAATTTCCCTGCTGACACCAACTGCTTGGCTAAAATGGTTTTGTTTCATCTTTATAATGTATGCAAGGGAGAAAACTCTCACTTAATAACACTCTCAAGGCTTTCATTTGTGGTTTGTGCCTTCCCCAGAGATCGAGACGGTGAAGTTGGCCCGTTTAGTTTTCAGCAAACTGCACGAGATCTGCAGCAACTGGGTGAAAGATTTCCCCCTGCAGCCCAAGCCCCACCGCTACTACGAGACCTCCATCCACGCCATCAAGAACATGCGCAGGAAGATGGAGGACAAGCACGTCTGCATCCCTGACTTCAACGTGCTCTTCAACCTCGAGGTGAGCACACAGCACGTGGCACACACAGATTCCGGGAGCAGCAGCTTCCATTCCGGGAAACCAGGAGGTTTTCCACTGAGGGAGTGAAAGGTGATGGGCCTGAGGAGGGTTGGCAGTTGGTGTTGAGCTCACAGTTCATGTTTGAAGTCACTTGGCAGCTGGGGTGGGTCTGCTCTGCTTTTTGACCCTTCCTCTTGGGAGGAAGAAGCCAAAAGCAAAAATAGGGAAAGGAAAAAAACCAAACCAAACCCAAAACATCCAGGACAATGGGGAGCAGCTCACACACGATTCTAGCAATGTGAGTAGTTTGGTGGAACTGAGCCTGTCTTCCCTTCCATTAATTTCTTGGTGTGGCCATTGGTCAGACACTCATTCTCGCTGTCCCTTGAGATACAAAGCTGGACACTGAGGAATGGAAAATACAAGGAAGTGGCAAGAATTTTACCGTAAGGATCAAATTGCTGCATAGTTGCTTCTTAATTATGCCCTGTCACTTTAATAAGCATCTTCTGCCCCATCCACATTCTTACCTTTAAATGATATTAATGCAAACAGAGGCAGATGTTTCCTTTGCCTGTCAATTGTCAGCTTTCTTATTCCAATTTGTGTTGGAGCCCATTACCTAAAAATTACAATGTGCAAGTATTCCAGTCACTGAGCTGGCTGTCAAGGTTGAATTGGCTCTGTCAGTGGGTTGGTGTTGTGTGTGTGAATAGGCACAGGAGTTGCTGTCTCCTGGTACCACGTTGTTTCTCCGAACCGAGAAGGGGAAGCTGAGAAAACTGACTTGAAGAAGAGTGATTTTGCTGTATTTGATCTGTGAATGTAATCACAATTTCCTGATGAGAGAGCACAGGCAGTTTTTTTAAAGCACAGGCATCTAAGATGATATGTTTTAAATTTAAGAAAAGAGTGAAAGCAGAGGCTGGCTGACTTCACATTTTAACTGTACTGGCATTTTATCCCTGGTGGATTCCAATCATGATGTAGACTTCATGCAAACTGTATTGGATGTTCTTCTCTCTCTGTGGTTTCTGCACTCACAACATCTCCTGCACAATTTGATGAGAATGGCACTTCCTATTTGAGTTGTGTGACTGAGCTGTAACCAATGGGACCTAAGGAGCGCCGAGAGCACTACACAGGGGGTTCTGGCAGGGCATCTCTTGCACTTTGCAGGTAGAATTCAACAACAAGGTGGAAACTCCCCATTGATGCAAGTGCAGGTGGCCAAGGTAGTTTGCTTTTCCAGAGGAGACTCTGCCTCTAACTGCAATTTAATGAGGACAGCACAAATCCCAAGTTCAAAGGTTTAACACAATCCAGTGAGCTGTTGGCATTGCCTTCCCCTGAGCTTTTTTCTCCCTGTGTTTCCACTGGCAGGACCAAGAGGAACAAGCTTATTTCGCAGTGTTTGATGGCCACGGAGGGGTGGATGCTGCCATCTATGCCTCCATCCACCTGCACGTGAACATGGTGCACCAGGAGATGTTCCAGCACGACCCGGCCGAGGCTCTGTGCCGCGCCTTCCGCGTGACCGACGAGCGCTTCGTGCAGAAGGCAGCCAGGGAGGTGAGGGACTCCAAAAGCATTAATTAACCTGGAAATTCTGCCTTTGTCACAGGGATGCTCCAGGCTCAGCACAGAGCTGGCCATGCACTGGTGGGTTTCTGTCCGTAGCTTCACATCCCATCAAAATGTCAGCTCCTGCTTCTCACAGCACCCAGCTCCTCGAAAGGATGCTGCTGCCATTCCCTCACTCACCTGCTGCCCAGGCTCACTCCTTGGCCTCACTAACACACAGGTGTGCCTGGCAATGCCAGGAGGCAGCCAGAGCAGTGCCAGCAGTGCCTGGCAATGCCAGGAGGCAGCCAGAGCAGTGCCAGCAGTGCCTGGCTCCTGGCAGGTGGGTGCCATGCCAGGAATGTCACGGGGCAAATCCATCTTCAGCCAGGTTGGCTCCCAGGGGCTGTTACTGAGCAGTCGTAGCCGTAGGGAAAGCACTGCCTGTTCCTCCCTGGGAATAGGCTCTGCTGCAGTTTCAACATGTTCTGTCCCTGAGTTAAGTAAGGAAATGCTTTGAAATGGAAATGTATTTTTTTCCAGAGCCTGCGCTGTGGAACCACCGGGGTGGTGACTTTCATCCGAGGGAATATGCTGCATGTGGCTTGGCTTGGGGACTCCCAGGTCATGCTCGTGAGGAGAGGCCAAGCTGTGGAACTGATGAAACCCCACAAACCAGATCGAGAGGTGAGAAGGGCCTGTCTAAACACCCCTGGGCAGTGACCACCACAGGTGCCAGCTTTGGGTGAGCGCTGCCATGCCAGGATCTCTTTGGGCAGCACTGCATGTTCCACTTATCCTGGTGTGCTTGGACCTGTGAGCAAATCCGTTGTCTCGTGGGGCCTGCCGTGTTTGTGAAAAACCAAGTATTGATGGGAGTGCTGAGTGTGTGATGCAGCTCTGACTGCTCTGTCCAAACCACTCTTGTGTTGCTGTTTAGGATGAGAAGAAGCGAATCGAGGCCCTGGGTGGCTGCGTGGTCTGGTTTGGAGCCTGGAGGGTGAACGGGAGCCTCTCTGTCTCCAGAGCTATTGGTGAGTGGGCTTCCATGCGTTTTTCAGACTTGCTTTGCTTTTTAACTATAAAATTTTAATTTTCTAGTCATCAAAATTTGAAACACAGCTGAAGATAGACCTATGAGCAATAACCTCTATTTTTCCCTCTACAGTCTGAGGGAATAATTTCCAAATAATTGCTTTAACTTGGGGTAAGAGTCATTGGCTCCACGCTGAGTTAATAAAGAGCTGCTGGATGCTGTGGCTGCAAACCCACAGTTGTGTTTCTCTGCTGTTCTTCCCCAGGGGATGCTGAGCACAAGCCATACATCTGTGGGGACGCAGACTCTGCCTCCACGGTGCTGGATGGCTCTGAAGACTACCTCATTCTGGCCTGCGACGGCTTCTACGACACAGTCAACCCCGATGAGGCAGTCAAAGTGGTGGCTGACCATCTGAAGGAGAACAATGGTGACAGCAGCATGGTAGCACATAAATTGGTGGCATCTGCTCGGGACGCCGGCTCCAGCGACAACATCACCGTCATTGTGGTGTTTCTCAGGGACATGAACGCGGCGGTCGCGGTCAGCGAGGAGTCGGACTGGACAGAGAACTCTTTCCAAGGTGGGCAAGAAGACAACGGGGAAGACAAGGAGAACCATGGAGACTGCAAACGGCCGTGGCCCCAGCACCAGTGCTCAGCACCTGCAGATTTAGGCTATGAAGGACGAGTGGATTCCTTCACCGACAGAACTAGCTTAAGCATAGGGTCCAGCGTTAACCCCTTGGATGATCAAGGCTATTTAGACCTGACAAAAACAGAAACTAGTACACCTCAGAGTGCCAAATGTCTGCCACCGGTCCAAGCGTTTAGTCCTGGCATACCAAAGAGTGCGGGTTCGATCAGCAGCTCCCCGGTGAAGAGCGAGGCCCCGGAGCTCAGCGCGTCCTCGGGCTGCGGACAGAGCGATCCCAGCGAGGGCGGCGCCCCTCGGAGCTCGGGTGCTGCAGGGCAGGGCATCTACAGGGTCAGGGGTTTATCCCCCGTCTTCTTTGGGCTGGAAGATGAACTGTTCAAATCCTTGGGCAAACGAGCTGCGTTCCCTCACCTCCGGCTCTGCAGCGGGAAGAGGCGGCGAGGAGCCAGGCTCAAACCAAAGTTTCACACGCCGCTCGCGGCTCACGAGCCTTCCCAGGGAGAAGGATCCAGCCTGGCCTTCCCCGCCCGGGGCCGCAGGAGCAGGAGGGCGCTGGCCCGGCCCTCGCCGTGGCGGAGGCTGCCCAGCCGCGGCTCCTACAGCGAGTGTTTGATGCGAAGACAAAGTCATTGTATAGCAGACCCACACCCTCATCAATGCTGTAAAATGTAACCACCCCCTCGTGTCCCCCTGTCAGACTCCCAAAGTAGACATTCCCAAAATAAAACTGGCATCATCAGAAAGCGAAAAAAAAAAAAGAGGTGGGCATTTCCGAACTGTACTCCAGTCCCCTGCCAAGCTCAACCCCTGTGTAAATAGCTCTAGGAATTAACCAATGTAGTTGTTTGGATCTCTAATAAAGTTTGGTGGTGGTGCCACCCCAGCAATGCCGCAGCCGCCCGACCACCCGCACACAGTGTCCAGCCACACCCAGCAGGGAGAGCCCGGCAGCCGCTGCACGGCCCTGGCACACGCAGAAGGATGCACCTGCCTGAGAAATGTCTGTGGAGCAATACTCAAAGAACGATCTGGGTTAGAACTGCCAAATTTTTTTAGAGCGGGGGGAAGTTTCCATAGAGTCGAGGTGTGGGGTTTTTTGGTTTTGGTTTTTCTTCTTCTTCTTTTTTTTTTTTTTTTTTTTTTTTTTTTTTTGTGTATTCTGCTTTCTGTTTATTTCAGGTGAGCGTTAAGATGAATTAGAAAATTACGTCCACTTTTGCAGGTAGACGACTAAAAGCCATACAGGGTTTACCAGGTACCTTAGGAATGGACACACTAAGCTCCTGCTGCTCTGGTCTCAGACTCCCATCGAGGTACAGACTCATAATTTACCTTTTTTTTCCATGTAATATAAAATGCGGAGTATGAAGAAAACTTTTCTTGCAGTTTAAAAAAAAAAAAAATTATTCCTATGGCTGGAGGTGCAGTGTAGGGAATTTCGTATCTTTCTGGTGCTTTTAGTGGCATTTTTCTTGTTTCTCAGTTTAGGAAATTGTTCTCAATGAGTTGAACATGATTGCGCTTAAGGCTTTGAGCCAACCTCTTCCCACCTTAACTTCATCTCAGGTCTTAAAAGAGCCCAACCCGTGGAGGTGTCCAGTCCCACCCTCTGTCCCTGCGCCCGTGCCAGCGGAGATCAGGAGCTGTTGGATGAGCTGTGTGGTTCTGGTGAGGATTCCCAGGTGGCAAAGGCAGCATTTCACATCCAGTGGTGCGTTAGGGTGTGTAGGGATGGAGCCCGGAGCGATCCAAAGGGGATGGAAGTGCCGAGGATGCAGCAGAGCAGGGGCTGCGCTGGGGCTCCGGCGGAGAGGGTGGAATTCACTGCCCGGGCAGGGCTCTGCTCCGGCTCCCGGCTCCGAGAGGGCCGGGGGGGAACTCAGCTGCCCTTCTTTGCATCAGCAGCGGCCACCAGCCCCTCCCCGCTCCCGAGGGGAGGTCACACCCCTAGGGGAGCCGCTAATTGGGACGTAAATAAGCGGCCGATTCCCATCAGCTCCACTAAGTCCAGATCCCGTTACTACCCTTTGTTACAGCGATGCATTGGGAGGAGTATGAATTAAATAAATCTTCATAAGCACTTAGTGAACAATTCTATCATTTTAGCAGTAACAATACAGTATTAGTGTTTAGCTAGAATTTGCAAAGTATTTTAATATTAAGTAGTCAAGAAAATTATTCAACACGACGAGATGGCGAGGCTTGAATTCTGCCAATTTCTGCTGCTTCTATCTTTGATGCACTATTTTAAAAGCAATCTGAAGAACAGCAAAAGGCTTTGTGAGCAACCAGGAGTCGGAGTGTGGCTTTAGATTCCTTTGATCTTTTCCAGACTTTGTTTTAATCTTACGGGATCATTGGCTCTTATCTGCCATCTTATTCTGCCTTAGCTGTTGTCAACGTTCTCTTTAGCTGCAGCTTCTGTTCCAAGTCAGATTTACCGAGGAAATTTGAGGAACCATGAAATGGTAAAATATGCAACTCTGGGGCATCTCTGCGGTGCCTTTGTTTTAAATTATTCACAGTAATAATGACTCATTGAAAGTCCATCTTTAGCTGACTGTCGTGTTCCAGAGAGAAAGGTGGTGTAAGTGCAATTCTTGATGTGAGTAAATTAGAATGCAAACCCATCACGGATGATAAAACTTCTTCCCAGTCTGCAGGAGCAGTTGAAGAGCACTGGACTGCATGTGTGCTGTTTTGGGAAGGATCTAGCTTTTTAGGTGTGGATTCATAAATGGTAATTCTGCGACTCATCCCATTTATCTTGCTAGGAGAAAAAAAAAAAATAAAAATCCACCATCGTAGTTGCAGTGTGGTCAGGTAAAACCATTGTATAGATAGAGCAAGTGTTCATTTCTTCACTAACTGCATATTTATAGAGTAGATAGGAACCATTTGTAAGGTAAGTCCTTTAAAGTTCTATAATATTAAAAGTAGTGGTTATTGGTCTGATTATGCTGCTCTTGATTCTACACACTAGACAAAAAGCAGTGCTTGTGAAATGCAGTGTTTTCTCTTAATGCCACTGGTGATAGGAAGTAGTTCCTTCAGTTCAAACTCCTGTGCCCTTATCTGCTGCTTGCTGACGTAAGCAATAATCCCTCTCTAACGGTATCTAAGTGTTCTGTATCTCGTACCTTGATCGTCTATCTGGTGACAGTGTAAAATATTAGGCTAATAGAGAAGTATCTCATTGTATTTATTAACTGTTGATACTGAGATTCAGTCTGTGACCTGTGTTTTGTATTTTTATCGTGTATCTTAGTGGTGGTGAAAATTTGTACAACGAAATCTTTCCAATAAAGAGCTGAAGTATCCCTTTTCCGCGTTCACACAACCCCGCATCCCTCTCGGTCGACATGGTGACCGTGGTTGCAGAACCAGGAGGTAGCAGTGACAACATGACTTTATTTTTGTTCTGTTTCAGTTGTGGTGGTTTTGAGGAAGGGGCTCGGGGCTGTTTGGCCTGGAGCTGCCAAAACTCGCTGTAAGCTCTTCACTGTGAGCACCGCGGGACGCCCGCGCGGGAGGGGCGGCGGTGCTTTCCCAGCTCCGGGGACGTGTGCGGTGCAGAGAGCAGGATAGCACCAGAGCAGGGAGCTCCCAACCCATCCCGTTTGCACTAGAGGTGGGTGGAAACGCACGCGTGGAACTTTTCTTTGCCCAGAAGTGCCATCCATTGTCCTCGCGAGTGAAAACCGTTCCGTAGCGGAGCTGTTGAGTGCGGCAGCGCTGAAGGACAATGTCCAAGCAGACTTTAACTTACACCACGTTTCTGGTGGTGCATCACCCTCCAAACTCCGCCTGTTTTTGGAGCACTGTGTGTCAGTTGTCCCATGGGCAGATGAGGCACAAGGTGTTGTGTGCATAGACGTGGCTGCTGTAGTTCAGGTCCACTCTCTCCTCACCAAATCCTCCCCACCCCAAGATTCTGCGGGAATAAAGCAAAACGAGAAAGATTGGTCTAAATTAGGGGCTGTTTTAGCACAATTTCTTCACTCAGCACTTAGTCACATAAACAAAGCCATCCAAGGGGATACTGCAGCTTTGTTCATGTCTAATTGAGGGCAATCTTTCTTTAATTCACATCCTCTTTGCGACAGGAACAAAACTTTCTACCCTCGTATCATGTGCAATAATAAGGAAGCATTAACACGACCTCTGCCTCCCGTGCCCCTCCAGCCCTGGCAGCCCGGCCATGGCCCTGCCCTTGCCAGCATTGAAGCTAAAGAGAAACAACCCCCACCTGTCAGGGTCTCGTACAACCCTTGTCGTGTCCGGTTTTTCCTCTCCTTCCCTCTGGAAGAGCCCTCGGGATGAGAACAGGGGAGGTGGCTGAGCTCACCCCCAGTGCGGCTGCTCGTGGCCAGCTGGGCACAGTCTCAGCTCCTGGGTGCTCCTGCTGACCTTTCTGTAGTACCTTGTTCATGAAACATGTTCTTTATGAAGTGAATAAATTCAAGCTAAATCATGTACCAGCGTTGGGACTTTTCCATTTGCAATCTTGTTCCACAGTTCACCCGCAAGTTCAGTTCTAACCATGTATTAGTCATCCATATTTTATTTATGAAAGCTGTTTATACAGGAAAAACTGTTGAAGTTTTACCAATATCTTAATAAAACAGTAATTTAAACCACACTCCAGACAGTCTGGTTATTTAAGAGCTAAGGAAGACAGCGACCAGCTGTGCCTTTCCTGTGGTGAAAGGGGGTTTCTTTTGTGGGATATGGAACTGGAATTACTCTGCTGAGCTCTGCCTTCCACGTGGTTGCCCAGGGCCCATGGTGGCCCAGCTCTGCTGTTTTGCAGCCCAGAAAGGATGGGGCTGTTATGGCACAGCCCAAGCAGATCAATGTCTTCCAAGCCCCTTTCCCCCCATTCTTTACAAACCAGCTCTAAGTAATTTGTCCATAAGGAGAGCAAAACAACAGCTCCTCTCTTGCCCCTCCAACAGCTGGACACAACCTCGAGAGCAGCCCCTGGGCCTCAGCCCGGGCCTCCCACTGAGGGTAAAGCACCTGTGAGTGCTGCAAGGCAGAGCTGCAGGACTGCAGCAGCTGAGCTGTGTGCAAGGATCACCTCACAGCCCCAAACACCCACAGAGTGTTCAGCCCTGGAACTGGCTCTGCTGCCCCTGCAGCTGAGACACACAAACCGAGTTTGGGGAAAACTCTGCATCCTTCTCCATCCCTGTCTGAATCAAGACTGAAGCATTTGGTCTGGCTTCTACAAACAGAAGCCCAGAGGGGTTTAAGTGCTCTTCACTGAATAAGTAAGGAAAAAAGTGACAGGTGGATGTCAGGAAAAAGTCCCTCCATGAGCAGCCAGGCATTGCAGCAAGTACAGCTGACCCTGACAGCCCCCACCCTTTTACTCATCCACACACAAAAAGCTGAAACTCAAGATTTCAACATTCATTTTATTAACAAAGTGCAAACAGTTTTAAACTAGGAGTTGTAGAGCACACGGACACAGGGCACAGGCAGCCACACCAGGACAACACCAGGCAGGGCTCATGCTTTGTCACTGACCAGGCATCAGCTCCCCCAGGAGCTTCACAAGGACTGTAGCAGCTCAAAATGCAACGAACAAAGAGTTTGGCAATGGGTGTGGTTGGTCCACGTCACCAACTGGGGAAAACAACTGGAGTGGTGGCTTTTTTCCCCAGCATTCCCAAGGACAGTCACACACTGTGGTCATTCCAGCAGGACACTCATCCCCGGGACAGGCTCAGCACCTTCCCCACAACTCCTCAGAGCAGCTGAGGCTGGTGGGGCAGGAGAGGCACCCTCAGTGCCAGGCCTGCCACGGGCGTTGTGCCCCGGGGCCAGGGTTAAGACAACGGCAGAAGAACCACACAGCCATGGACAGCAGCCTCGGCCCAGCTCCAGGGAGTGCACACACCTCTCTCTCCCCAGGGATGCAGCCGTGGCTCTTCAGGCCTCCAGCCCGCGCTCTACCTGCTCCAAACAAAGTCAGCTTGCACTGAAAACTCTCCTGCTGGGGCAGTTTTAAGGCTTCAAACACAATCTTGTGAGTTAAAAGTTTATGCCAGCTACTTCAAGCCAGCCAGTGTTGTACTGATTCTGGAAGTGTTCAGAGCTCAGCCCTCCCTCCCTCGTTCCCAGGCTGCCTCAGAGGGAGCTCAGGATCCTGGCACAGGATGAGCAGAGGCTCCGTGGCTGCAGCTCCTGGAGCAGCACAGGGAAGGTGCAGCCCCAGGATTGGCCAAGGATTCACAGTTACCTGGTGCTGTCATCTCCAGGGACAAAGCTGAGATCGTCAGAACTGGCTTGATTCCCGTCTGGTAACACCGAGGAGTGCTCTGAGGGTGAAAACAACACCAGCACAACCCAGTCACCCTCACCAGTGAGCACTGGAGCAGCCAGGGAACACTCCCTCCCCTCACTCAGGCCAAAACTTCACCCCCATGGCCTCATAGCTTTGATCCACTGGATTGGGAGTGAAACCTTAACCACAGGACTTTCTGAAGCTCCACTGAACTGCTGGAAGCACATTCCTGCCAACTGAGATGCAAATCCATGTCTCAGGCAGTGGTTACCTCCCTGGAATTTGCCTACTGACAATGCCAGTCCTGGCACACAGGGAGTTCCAATTGGGAACTGCTGCTGTGGGTTTTCCAACCCTTCCCAGGAGACTCACCTAAACTGACTTCTCAAGGCTAGCAAGAGTTTCCCTCTCCTGTTTCGAGCTGTTTTAATTGGGATCCCAAGAGAAGAGTTCCAAATCTTACTGGCACTTTCTCAAGTTTTAACACCTCCACAGCCCCCGCAGGGATCCGGATCCGAGGAGCTCTGGGAATGTTTGGGAAGAGGGGCTCTATCAGCTCTACCTTCACTGGAGGGCTGCACAGAGAAGGCCTGGTTGAACACCTCCGAGGGAGAGGTGGCATCTTCCTGCTCCTCGTTTTCCGTGTCACATTCGATGTCACTGTCACTGCTCATCCCCGGCAGGAGGTGAAGGACGTGCTTCTGACACACCCCGGCTGCAAGAGAAACCAGAGACACCCAGGGCAGCGTGGTGGCAGCGAGGTCTGGGACGCCTCACTCTGTCCCATGGAGCAGTTCCTGCCAGCTGCTGGGATTTGTATCAGGAGAACAGAGGGAAGGAGCACCTTCCAAGCACTCAGGGGTCTGACAGAGCACTGGTACCCAGCCCTGAACACAACTGGATGTGTCCTGTGTGCCACCAGCTGAGCTGCTCAGGCTGCTCTGCAACTGGGACAGAAAAGTTGCTTTCCTGACAGCCAAGAGGCAGCACAACCTGTGGGGCAGATGGACCTACCAGAGCCTTCATGCAGCAAGAGTGAATTTGAGTCTGGCACAACAAATTTCCCCTGGAAAGCAGAACCAGAGCTGTGGGGGACTCCAGGGGTGACCCTGGGTGTGCACTGGGCAGCCACAACTCTCCGTGGACGACACAGGCTCTGCTTGGCTCTACCTCTTAAAAGCTGATACTCATTGCTAAGAAAAAGCAAAGTGAGGGGCCAACTCTACTGTAGTTTTCCTCTGAAGGGAAAAAAATTGTAATATTTGCTTCCTGGGGTTTTTAACAATGAAGTATTTCAGTTGCTAAAGCGTTTTCCTATTGGGCTCCCTGCTCTGAGAGCAGAGCTGCAGGAGCACATCACGATCACGCTGCAGTGACTAAGAGCAGAAATTCAGTTTTATCACTGAGAGACCTTCTGTAAATGCCAACTCCCACACAATATTGCACACTGCAGCTCGAGATGGATGCTGGCACCTTAATATAGGCTTTGCGCTACAATCCAGTCATTGAAATTCAAATTAGTGCAGGGGTGGAAGGCAGCAGAGTTTTAGCAAGATAAGAAAAACTCTATGTGGACTTTCAGACGGGAAAAAAAAAAGTGGTGTTGTTTTTTTCCAGCATGGAAAGGATGCAGGAAGGGAAGGGGAAAAGTTTCCTTCGAGTCTCTAAGGAAACTGGTTTACACACCACAACACCCAGCACGAATGAAGTGCTGGAGAGGCTCTGGTGTGGCTGTGGAGAAAGTCACCACAGGGGTTGTCCCTGAAGGCAGCAGAATTACAAGCCAAGGTCGCTGGCCACTATTTTAATTAGATATGAAATCCTTCTCGAGGCCACTCCACTGAAGAGCAGAGCAGAGACCTGGAGCTGTCTCCAGTACAAAACGCAGCTGTTTGTGCAGAGAGCCCCATCCTGCCTGGCCAGCAGCGACCCCGAGATCTTCTCTCCTCACTCAGCTTCATTCTCCAGCTGCCACGTTCCAGCAGAGCTCAGCAGCCATGGAAGCAGCTTTTGGGGGTTGTTTTCTCTCCTCCTTTGCCGCTCCAGAGGCGGAGCAGCAGCGCCCGGAGCGCGGCCACGCTGCACCTGCCCCCCAGCACATCCAATTTACCTTCCTCTGGTCCTGCAGAGGCACCTTCAGAACCCATCCCCTGCAGCTCCCCGGGCTCAGAGCTGCTCTCCAGGCCACCAGGCTGGGCTCCTTCTGTCCGACAGCCCTTGGAGTTGGAGCTTGGGAAGGAATTCAGGAGAAGTACAAAACCCCACGTTAGAAATTCAGCCTTAACTCAGTTGTGGAAACAAAGCTTTTTAGTGCCACGTTGAATTTTACTCCTTAAGTCTTCTGCACACCCACATAAACTTCCAGCTTTTAAAAAGATTTTAAGTATTTCTAAATCAATCAAAAAGCCTTGAAAAGTTTGAGTATTTTCCAAAAAAGGTGACTTTACTTATTTAGAAAAAATAACCTGAAAACTCCATTGCCCTTTGCTTAGGTGGCCAACAGAGAATTATCATGAAAAAGCTGAAAAATCTAGTTAGAGTGAAAAACATCTTAAATGAGGAAATCAAAAGTGATTAAATTTCAGTTGGAGGGTCTTTTGCATGGAACAGTGGGAAAACAGACCTGGACTGCCTTTCAATTCCAAGTGTCAGACACCAGCCAGAGCTGATCAAAATAACAGTGGAAGGAAAAAAAAAAAAAAGACAACTTGTAACCTAGTTATAAACCCAAAAATTGCTGTCCAGAGGGAACAGCAGCAACCAAGTAAACTTCAAAGTAATTTCTCTTTCATGCTACAAGCACCTGGTTTGAGGAGATTGTGGCATTTTTGTAGATCAAGGGAAGGTGGGGGAGGAGATAAGAGAAAAAACGAAGCAACCCTTACCCCAGAGCACCAACTTTTCTGTTCTTCTCTACAGCAGCCAAGCCATTCAAGCCAGAAGCTCCCAGCTCAGAATCTGAGCCCTCACAGGGTCTCTCCTCTGGCTTCGGCAGCGCCTCGGCGGCCCCGGGGCCGGCCAGGGCCCGAGCGTGGGGCCGAGCACTCAGCTTGGAGCTCCCCGGGCCTCCTGAGCAGAGAGAGCACAAATGTGACCCTTCCCTCCTCCCTGAGCGCTGGAGAGGGGCAAAACACCCATTTCTGTGTCAGGGGCTTCCTTGTGCTTGCCCTAAGGGAAGGGCGTGTGCCACTCAGGAGCAGCACCACCACAGAATCCCTGCTGGAGTTTTCCTGAGTTCCCTCTAAACCAAATCACAATTTAAACCTGGGTCAGTGCTGTTTGACCCTGGATTTTCACTGCCAAGTTCACTCCTGAGGTATTTGCTGAGAGACCAGAAGACAATATTTATGTTCTGCTAAGTGAACGTGAGGTGCTGCCTCCCAGATCAGCTATCAAAGGGACAGCAACACTCTCTGTGTGGCAGAAAGGACCCATGCAGGTTTAAGTGAAACTCCAGGTGCCAAATAAAAGACTCAAGGAAAAGCTTTTGTCCAAGAGCTGCCAATGCCACCCCACAGCAGGTGCCATGCCCAGGTACCCTCAGCAGGGTGGCCGTCCCCCTTGGGGCGCAGGTTCCCGTCGCCGCCGTCCATGGCTCTCCTCAGGGACAGGCTCCCGGCAGCTCCCGAGCGAAGGGGCTTGGCTGAGGAGCTTTTCTTACTGGCAGCTGCAAGAAAGAGTCAAGCTGTGACCAGTGGTCAGTCCAAGCACTGCTGTAGCCCGGCCTTGTGCTTGTTCTAAGTGCAACTCTGTATTATTCCCATTACTTGTTAACTCCCAGTCCTGCACAAAACTCTTCCACACCTTCCTATCAAAGGCCTGGGCTGCACCAGTCACCTTTACCTGCCTCACACTGAAACATCCTTCAGAAAGCTTCCTTCAGCCAGCAGGAGAGGATGAAGGAAGACAAACCCAAACCCTGCCTTACTTGTATTTTAGATTTCAGCAAGTCTGGACTGTTCTAATTTGTTCCCTGCAACAGCCTCAGGTTCCCAGATGGGCCTGACACAGAGCAGTCAAGGGAGAGACCAGTCTGATACTGGGTGAAACCTCAGAACATGGCCACTGCATCAGGTTTGGCACTGGCTGTGGGGTCAAGTTTTGCTGTTTTACAGAGAAGGGCTGAAATTGGTTTCAGCAGCTCCAGGGCAGGGCAGGTTTACATTTCTGATCTTCCAACTGAACCCAAGTATGAGGAACTGCCTGTAAGGGTGACTAAACCCCCCTTCTCCATGCACTTACAATTCCTTATGTAGCAGCTGGTGACTGAAGACTTGGTCAGCAGTTCCATCCCAATTTCCTGCAGTTTGCTGCAGCTGTCAGTGCCACAGGCAGCCAGGGCCCCCTGCTCGATGGAGAAGAAGCTGGGCTGTCCCTCCCCCGAGGCAGCATTGCTGCTCCTCACTTCTGACAGCTGGTTCTTCACATCAGACATTTTGCTTCGAACTTCAGCCATCTGGGTTTTGAGTCTTTTCAGCATCTTCAGGTCGGGGGGCACCCTCCACATGGCCTGGTGCCTGCGCTGCTCTCGGTCCTTCAGGGAATAGGACGAGGCTTTGCCAAAGGGAAAGGCAGAGAACACAGCAGGTAAGGAAAACCATTCTCAAATGAACATGGGTATCTGAGGATTGTACCTTTTGTGCTGCTATAAAAGTGAGGGACACGTTTCTGTCCTGGGACAGCAGGGCCATGGAGGAAGGTGCCCAGTCCTGCTCAGTGGGAGAAGCCAGGCCCCAGCACTGCTGCTGCAGGAATTGTGGTGACACCTGAGCCACCACCTTGCCAGCCAGGCTGCCAGTTCATGTCCAGTTTGTTTTTATAAAATGTGATGCCTGTGTGTAGGAGATTCTCAGACCACCAAGATCTCATAACACAGGGAACTCAAATCTGAAACTAGGGAAGGAACTCCCTTAAGTCCCTCCCAGCAGATCAGGTTGAACAGCTAATACCTGAATAAGCCTCTGTGTTGCTCAGCTGGAATTAGATCAGCCTGGATCTATCTGCAGTGTTATAAATTCTGTGTTTCACTGCAAATTCAGGTCTTCCAAACTCTCAAGTCAAGTGGCTCTTAGAAACCTTCACCTCAGGAGCTGAGGTCTGGCAAACTCCAAAGGGAACAGCAGCTCTGTCTTTACTGACCAACTTCAATAAGATCTGGGAACAGTCAAATCCCAAGGGAAGCTCCACAAAACAGGTGATTTTGGCTGTGTGTTCAGAGCTAAAGATTCACACAGCTCAGCACAACAGGAGAGCTTCACCCTGCTCGAGAGGCACAGCACAAAGTGCAGTGCCCTCCCCTGAGCTCCTTTTGTCCAGGGCTTTTTCCAAAAGCAAAACAGAACTGGGACTCACAGTTCATGTGCTGCTCCCTTTTTTTTTTTTTGTACTTCTGGAAGTGGCTTCCATTTTTGGAAATATGGATTACATCCACTGAAAATCCATGACTGTTTATATAACTACATTTAAAAAGCTAATCACAAAGGAACAAAGAGTTTGAGGTAGCTTTGAAACTCAGTACCAATGGCATTGTGGCAGCAAAGCCAAGCATCACTTGTAGCAAAGGGACATTTATTTCTCTTCTGTTCTAGAAAGTCACCAAGTGGTTGTGGGCTAGCAGCTCAAATAAATGTCAATCATGACAAAATTCAATCAAACCTCAATAATACATTTAATTCCTCACTACCAGAGGAACAAGCAACCTCCAGGAAGAGCCAGGGGTGCCAGGACTGTCAGCTCTGCTGCTGCACACGGAGTTAATTGGTGGTTTTGGGTCAAGGGTCCTCACTGAACCACAAATATTCCTCAAGTATTTAAATACCATCACTATTTTTGTCTCCTGACATTTTGATCCATTTTTCTTTTTTTTTTTCCCCCTTTTCCAGCCATACAACCACATACATTTTTCTAGTTCTGCTGGCCCCTAAATTCCAGGATTTCTTTTGTTGGTTTGCACCATGCTCCAAGTACTCCATCAGCGTGCAGGGAGAGGTGGAGCTGCTGCCTCAGCACAGAATTGTGTGTTGTGTTGGCTTCCAGTGCCAACCCTTTCCAGAAAAGGAGCTTTTCGGTCATCCCACTGCACTTCCAGGCTGGAATTAAACCATCAGACACGTGGTGCAGTTACCTCTGTTCTGCAGCAGAGAGGCAGGAGGCCGTGGCTGAAGGCCCCAGAGGTTTTCCATGCCATTTCTGTCTTTCAGGTCCAACAAGTGGATTAAAATTAAGGGATCTATATCCAGCAAACTGCTGCTGGCTGTGGAGCCCAGGGCGCTGGCTCCCCGCCGGGAGGGTCTCCCGCTGGCACTGCTGTAGCTGTGGCTGGTACCTGAGCAGGAGAGACACAAAGGTGGGATGGCTGTGACACAGGGAAGTGCTACTATCCCCTGGGGAAAATAAGAAGAGTTACACAAGCAGGTTAGGAATGAAAGCATCCCATGACACTTAACGAGACATCGGTATTTCGTGGATTTCTGGATGCTGGAAGCAATCAGATTTGCTTTAATTAAAGAGTAAATACTGGAAAGGGGGAAGTGCTTCACTTCATAGCTTTCATAAAAATCTCTTCATAAACAGGTTTGTTAACAAATCAATACAAAGATCAGACGTACCCTAGAGCAGAAAGGAGACAAACATGTCTCTCCCTGAACTTCAGAACTTTGAAACAGAAATTCTCCCTTTCAAGCACCAACAGACCTGCACAGCTGCACAAACACCACTGCCAGAGAATGCCACCTCTGCTATCTCTGTCCTAAATATACTTAGACTCCATAATACATCTCCATATTCCATACAGATACACCTTTCTTTCAGAATCTTATGGCTAATTTGGGCTGTGATCATCTCCAGGCTGCAAAAAGTCCCAGAACACCTTTCTGTGTTGCATTTAAAATGTATTCCTGCTTGACTCGTGAGCATTCTTTACTTCATTCCCCCCACATTCTTTGGGTTTTGCAGTGCACTAAACCCCCAGTGAATGTGTCACCCACTCAGAGGCCACACAGACATCAGTAAAAATTCCTTATCAGTCAAGGAATTTCAAAGAGGCACAAAGCCACCCTCCAGACTTCTATATCATTTTTAAAACCAGCATATTGAGATGATCCCCCCCCCTTTTTTTTTTTATTGAACCAATGAAGTGTTTCTGCTACACTGCAATAATCAGTGCAAACCACATGATGCAGCAGTTCCAAAAATAGCACTGCCTGCAGAACACGCAGCTTGGCGTCGCTTCCAAGAGGAGCAGGGGAAGCAATCCAGCAGAGTTCCACATTTATGGGAATTCTGGAGTCGTTTTTCATACCTGATGCTCCAGGAGTAGCAGCAGCTGCTGCATCCTCCATGAGATCTCCATCTTCCAGCTCCATAGTGCTGCTGTATTCCACATCATTCTCTCCAGACCTTCAGGGATGATCAGGGTGGGAAAAGGAGAACACACAACTCTTAGCTTTCCTCAGCTCTTGTTAAACATTATGGCACAAAAAACAACAAAGTGTTGTAAATTGTATCTCCTGCATTCCAAGCTACCCAAACTGAACAAATGAAGTGCAGCAATTAAATGATTGAGGCCAAAAGTGCCATTTGTACCTAGACTGCAAAACCTGATCCTGCAGACTCCTCTATCTGTAAGTGTTGCAGCACCTTCTCACGTTTTAATTAAAATCCCAGGATTTGACATCAGCTCTGCTCAGTCTCGAATTGCCTAATTTAAGTACCTGTCCTTATCATCACTCTCCTACTACTACAACACTTCCCAATACCAGACCTCTGTTCTGTCACAGTGCTGAGACAGATTTCTTAATCGTGTTTTGGGAAAAAACCTTCACAGATTATCACTTGTCAAAGGCAGAATGCAGCACTAACGTAAATAAAGAGATCAGAAAGACAGGAATTAGCTGACCAAAAATTCAACGTTTAGCACTAACTCTAGGAGTTCATGCTGTTCCCAGTATAGGAACCACCCCTCAAATCACACTGGAATCCCACACACGCCAGCAAATTACTCAGTTTCCACTGGAATTAGGATGATTACCCTGGGTACAAGGTACAGGATGATTCTGAAAGGCATTTAGAGTCACTTACATGGTTTCTTCATCAATATCATTTTCTTCAGTGTTACTGGTTGCTGTAGAACTTGCTGAAGAGCTGCTGCCATCAAGGTGATTCACCTCATCCTCTCCAGCAAGATCTATATCCAGGTCACCATCTGAGAGCTCGTGCTGCAGGAAAAACAGGAGTTTTTTGATAGAGAAACATTCAGTTGCACCTTGCTGCATCCCCAAAAGCTATGAACAGACACTCTCTGTCCCCAGTGCCACTATCACACAGCAGTGAGGAGGCTCTCAAAGCACATTAAAGGCTGGGAACAAACACAAGTCAGATTTTTCGGCTGCAACTTGGAGACTTTTTTGTGGTGGGATCTTTCAGCTCTGTTCTGGAACATCTCTCTGGAGTCACCTCTCACTCACAGCTTTCAGGTGTGTCATCTCCTATTTCCATGGCAAGGATAATAAATCTAATTTACAATTCAGAAATTGCCCTGTTTCTATTGCTACCTTATCACAGAAAGCTACACATAAACAGAGGCAGAAAACAGAATTCCTACATTAAAATCTTCCTGCTGAGTCTTCTCTTCCTCCTCCTCCTTGTTCTCCCGCGCCAATCCCGGAGCAGTGAAATTCTCAAGCAGGGCTTCAATGCTCTGTCCAGGTTTCTTTGCTCTTGCCTCTGAGCCCTCATCGTTCTGGGGACTGAGGTGAGTGTCTGGAGGGGAAACCCCTCGGGATTTCTGAGTCCGGGACAGTTCAATCGCAAGCCTCTAAAAAAAAAAAAAATCACAAAAATAACAGAGGAGACAACAATGGAGCAGCATCACCAAACCAAGCACGTTTGCTGACTTGCAGACACACTCTAACAGGTGGTTTTACATTCACAAACATCCCACTTACTTCTTTTAGGTTGTTTATTTGCTGGATGTAACTTGTCTGAGCTGCTTCCAGCTGAGCAATGTACCAGTGCTGATCCCGGCACTTTTGGAAGAAGGTTGGTGAGCGCACTTGGAACCTTCAAAGGAACGTTTGAAAAGGGGGTTTTGGAGGGAGTTTGTTTTTAAATGTCCCTCCCTCCATCCAGAAAGCCCTGCAGAAAAACCTTAAAACCTGAAATCTAGTGGTGAAACTTAACAGACAACAGGTCCTTGTGGACTCAGTGTTCTGAACACCCTGACTGGCCACAGTGAGTTCTGCAGGAGAGACTCACACACCTCCTTTATTCCCAAAGTTCTCCAATGTTCAATACAACTGTTTCTAAAGAGGGGGAGAAAGCACCTTTTTCATTTAATTCTGGTAGCTACAGGCCTCTAACCCTTATTAATGCCAGGAGCAGCTGCTCCTCAAAGAAAGATACACTTAAAACTTCCCCAACTCCCTTTGGCACATTTCCTTCTTTGAAGCTGCTGACAGCGAAATCCATTTAAGACAAAACACGTCACTAATAATTTAAATTCAGTTGGTTAATCATTCCTATTTCAGCAGCAGGTTTGTGATGACACTTGGAAAGCAGAGCAGGGCAGCCCCACCTGAGGATCACGGTGTCGTTCTGCCGGTTCAGGTAGCCCTCGTTGGCCAGCAGGTCCAGGCGGAAGAATCGGTTGTAGCCCCAACATTCCCCAACTTCAAAATCAGAGGCAAACTCCCGAATGATGTTTTTGGTGGGGTCGTTGGTGGACTGGTGCACCATTTCCACCCGGTACTCGTACCTGCCCAGGGGAAAGCCGCAGGGATTAGGCCAGAAGATGTCGGAATTGCTGAGTGGGTCAGGTTTAAGAGCTGCACTTCCCTGCCCAGCTGAATGGGTCAGGCTTAACATTTTACTGAACACTTAAATACACAAAGAAAAAGGAAAGAAAGCAGGAATAGGGAGTAGAGTGAACTCCAGGACTGAACTACCACACAGATACTCTTATCAGTTGTTTTGGCAGCTTCCTTTTTATCTCAAGAAAGCCACTGAGTAACAACTTTAAAATATTATCTCTGTGCCTGATTCAAAGCTCAACAGAAAACAGAAGTTTCACCATTCTTTTTCAAAGGGCTCTGCATTCTTTGCAAACATTGATAGAATAATCCCCAACATCTGTTCTTACTGCAGGTTTTCTTACTTGGATGTCTCTGGCAATCCAGCAGAGAGCTCCAGGAACACTGACAGGTAATAGCCCCGAACTACTCCATTTCCATCCTTGAAATAAAATTGAGAAATTGATTAGAAATAGAAAGGAAAAAACAGAAAATTAAAAAAAAACAAAACACTTTGATACAGAAGACTTAGAAAAGTTTAGAGAACAGCTTCAATCAACACTGGATTTGCAGCAGGAATCTACTTTGGATGTTACAGTTGTGACTTTTAGTCTTCAGTGACCTCCTACTGTAACACGAATCAACAAGAAGCACACACACAGTGTACTATTGGTATCTCAGATGTAAATCTCAAGACAAAGCTTTAATTACTCTATTAACACTTTACAGGTTTGATTAAGTGGAAGTCTGAATAGACAAACACTTGTCAATGTATCAGAAAAATATTATGTCAGGTTAAACATTAGTTCTGAAATATTTTGCTTACAGCCACATTTCAAAGCTGCTTAATTTTTGAGAAAAGATCAATTTGTTCAGAAAAAAATCCCATGCAACATGGAAAGTTAGGGCAGTTAACTGAGAAACAGTATTAGAGTCACCAGAGGTTGAGAAAAAATACAGCAAAACCTCCATCACACTCACCTCAATCGAGGATGAAGAAAGGCTCAACTTGAATCCTCCAGCTTGAAGAAACATTTCAACTTACCATTGAAAAAATACATTTTAATGCCTTCTGACAGCACACCTCATGCAGCTAATCCTGAATTTACAATACTCTGGAAACTTCCGCACAGTTCCACCTCTGCACTGCAATAATACAATCCTGGGCATCCATGGGCTTAACTTACGGAGTGAATTCTCCAAGGATGCCACAAAAATCACTAAGACAGAGCTGGTGCTCCACCACCAAACTCCTCCTTCTCCACACAGCTGCAGGAGCAGCTCTGACCAGAGCAGGGAATGTGGAAAGATCCCAGCTTGGGGGTCAACATTCCAACATGGACAAAGTTTCATAAACTGAATATTCAGCCCTCTGAAGGGATATGAGCAAAATACACATTTTAGTGTCCAGTTTGAGAGCTGGATGCAGAGTCAACAAGTAATGCCTGCTCCTCCTCCCACCTCCCCCAGTAAGTATTACTCAGAGTAAGTTACTCTGTGCCTCAGTTCTGTAAGGAACACCTGCAAAAATCACAGGGACATAGAAGTATCTATTAAAGTCCCTATGCCATATTAGTAGGACCCATCTTTAATTGCTTTTAAATTAACCAGACTACACTGAGAGTGTTCACACTGGAGATCTGAAGGCAGAAAGAGAATTTTCCAGTGGCTGGTGATCAACTGTTATCATGATCTTTTCCTACAGCTTTTCATACACAACATGAGACAAACTGATGATTCCTTACTGAAAGCCTGGGAATGAGTTGGGATGGGATAACAACTCCAGCTGAAGCCAGAACTCACCGGGTAAACTTTTAATCTCCAGCACAGTCCTGACACCTGCAGGGGAGGGCTGTACACAGGATCTGCTCGCTGGCGCAAGGTACTGGTGAGAGAGGAGGAAAATTGTTTGGTGCTGGGGCAAAGCAAACCCCTCGTGGAATCATGAGCTGCACAGACAATTGTCTTTATCATGGAAAATCTCTTGAGTGGGGTTAATTGTTCACCTGGTAAACAAGAGATTTTTAATGGAATTCCTATGGCTCAGTCCAGATGTCACAGTTTTCTGCAGAGATTATTCTGTTTTCAATAACATTTCTCATGCACAGAAGGAACAGAAGGATGTTCCCAATATTCACAGGAATTTAAGACACATTTTTTACCTGAAGTTTTCCAAGACAAATGTAGTTGAGTCATAGGCTGGAACCAATTCACTGTGTGGGAAAAGAATAAATATATTACACTTGAACAACATGGCATTAAAAATCCCAACTTTTGCAATCTGTAGAAGAATTTTAGATGATTTAGGTCACCAGAGCCACTGAAATTCACCAGGACTACACTGGGTTATTGCAGTATAATTCCATTTATGAGCCTCCTTAGGAGGAGATACCTTGGTGCCATTGGAAAATGAATAGACTTAAACCAAGACACAGCCAAACCAATTTTTTTCTGAGAAATTCCTGAGATTTCTCTGATTTTCCATTTTTTGGAGACATTTTTCAGCACAGGCTCCCTCAGAACCCAGCACCAGCAGCAGTCTCCTGATGAGGAACTGTGCAATGGAGTGATTTTGGCTGTATATCCTGAATTAAGGTGACCTGCAGAGGCATCTCATGAGAGCCTGGCAATTATGGACTGAATGACCCAATAATAGGAGAAAAAAGGACAAATCAGTAAACTAAGTGTAAAAGAGAAAAAAAAAAATTATGAGCTGGAAGCCACTGTCCTGACTCCCCAGGAGGGACTACAGACACAAAACAAGCCCTGCTGGGACAGAAAAGCCTACTTGCAGCACAGGTTGCTACAAGGAGTAAGTTAAGAGTAAACTAAAATACATTTTTAAGCACTGAACAAACAGAACGGAAATGCAACGCTCACCTTGTGAAGTCTGGGGGGACAGGAGTGGTGACAAACGAGGCCATGGGCTTGCGATGGACCTGCTGGAACATCATCAGGATCTCTGAGCTTTTGGATATCAGCTCACTCTTGCTGCAGGACCGTAACTGCATGGGGAAAAGAGAAGGAAAAAAATCCTTAGGTCAGTAAAAATCAAAGGTTTGGACCATTTTTGTTTTTAAACAACTAAACTGCACGTTTGTCACAGCTTCAGAAAGTTTACCCACAGCACAATGTAAAAAATGGAGCTGGGAGGTTCTGGGGTTTGGTTCTTTTGTTTTGTGGAATTCCACAATGGAAGTTACAACTACTGTGTACTTCCCTTAGATTAAACTCATTTACACAGAGCTGGGTAGTTTTGTATGATACTGCCATTAATCCCTGTACTAGTTTTTCAAGCAACACAACACCTTTGAGTATTTCCAGAAGACACACTTGTTTTTAAGAAGAAACTGTGCAACCTAAGGCCACTTCAATGAAGAGATGTCCTCCAGAAATCTCTATCAATTAATAGTTTCAAAATAAAAAAAGTAAGAAAGGCCAGCTGAGGAGGGATCTATGCAACACATTTCATCTCTTTTCATAATCACCTGATGTTCTACTTCTTGAAGCAGGGTTTCCAGAAGTTCAGTTTCTTGAGTAAGTGATGTCTTTTGACCTGTTTAAAGAAAAGACATGTTTAAAACCCCCAAAAACATGTACTCATTGTTTTTTAAGAAACTGTACTTTTCTTTTTTCACTTGGAAGCTGCCCCAGAACATACTAAGGTAAAGGTTTTCTAAATATACCAAGGTTGATTGAGAAAGCATTTGAAAAGCAAGTCTATATTTTTAATTAGAGCTGTAGTGAAGAACTCATTTGAGGTTAAGTCAGTAATGAAACACTCTGTGTCCCAGAAATGGCAGGTTTGTTGTTTTGGGGTGTTTTTTTGGACAAAAAGAAAAGCAGGTTTGACTCTTATCCAGACAAGCCTCTATTAAAATTACACTAAAAGGAGTATCTATTATGAAAAAGGATTTTTTAAAATTGGCAAATTAGAAAGATGCACTTCGTGACTAATACAAATGATGAAGTAAAAGCACTTGAGTTGAAAGGTACTAAACATCCTCCAGCCAGATGGGAATGTTTTCCAAGTTATTACACAGGAGTTTTTAACAGAATATAATCAGGTTATGTCTAATTTAGAACTTCTCACAGTAACTCCATATCATTAACCAAAAGCTTTGCTGCAGGTGGAAGCTTCCTGCCAGCAGTGAACTTGCTCAACACCGGACAGTGGAAGGAGTCAGGCTCCCAGGGAAACAAAGTCTCTCAGTGGATTTACACATTGTTAATAAACTTCTCCTCTTCCCCAGAGAGGCCAACACCCACCCATGAGAGTGATGAGCTTGTTCTTGAGCTGGGTGTCCAGGCGGGCGATCATCATCTCCACGGCGTTGCGGATCTCGCGCACGCGCTCGTCCTTGGCGCTGCGCACGGCCTCCACGTTCCGCTCCTGCAGCGGGCACGGAACAGGCACAGAAACCTTGTCACAGCTGCAATTCCACTCATTCACCCAGGAAAACAGGCACAGAAACCTCCTCACAGCTGCACTTCCACTCATTCACCCGGGAAAACAGGCACAGAAACCTTCTCACATCTGCATTTCCCACTCATTCACCCGGGAAACAGGCACAGAAACCTTCTCACATCTGCATTTCCCACTCATTCACCCGGGAAACAGGCACAGAAACCTTCTCACATCTGCATTTCCCACTCATTCACCCGGGAAAACAGGCACAGAAACCTCCTCACAGCTGCATTTCCCACTCATTCACACCTCGACTCCACTCTCTCAGATCCCAGAAATGCTTAAGTCTCCCTAAATCCCCCATGAGGAAAACCAGGAGTGCTGTTTTTGATGAGCTGCGTTCCAAACTTTCTGGAGCATCCAGGATTTCATGGGATGCCTCAGCGTGCCCAAAAGTTAACTGGGAAGCTGAGCAGCCTTGTCTCATCACCAGGGATTTGTCATGTGGGGATTCTTTAGTATCACACCTGTAAAGGCAGCTGCCAGTCTCTCTTCTGCAACTCAAGCAGCACAGAAAAGTTCTTTGTGGCAATGAGAAAAATGTGATAAAAACAGACAAGTTCTTTGTGGTAACAATAATGGATAAATCTAGCATCCTTCTCCCTGGCAGGGGAAGGCCTCAAACTCTCAGCATTTTATAAACAAGTGGCCCACGTGGTGATCAAGTCACATCTGAGCTGGAGCAGAGCAAAACTGTCAGTGCATGTGGCAAACAACCACCTGAACAACAGGCAAAAATCATACAGAAACTCGCTCGAAAAATTCCTGATTTTATCTGCACAAAGATTACACATCACAAATGTAACAGAACACAAAAGTAATCCTTCCTGGGATACAAGAAACTGCATCAAATTGCTGCAGTTCCCACTGAAACTGCCCAAGCTGAATGTGTCAATATTTGGATTTTTGACACATTTACCCCACAGAGAAGAAAAAGGAGGTACACAAACAAATCTCTAACTGGTGAGCTGCTCATCCTGCAGGCTCCAATACATTTACAGTTTATTATCCTAGAAAAAAAGGAAAATTAGCTGCTAGAATAAAGCATTTTTATATTTATTTAGCATGACAGAAGGCACTTTAAGTGTTGACAAAAAATATATCTTTTAAAAAACTGTGCAACTCCAGCTTTGAAACAGCATCCCTCAAAATAAAAATTCTGTTACCTAACTCTAAACCAGAATTGAGAATATCTTGATCCTTCCACATGTATAAAAAGAGACAAATGAAAAGGCAAAAAGATCTCTCTATGGGATAATCTCATCACCTTCTAACAGGTACTACTTGCACTTCCCACTTTATAGTTATTCTTTGGAATACTCCAGGAAAACTTTCTCACCACTTCCTGCACCAAGCTGATCAATTCCATCAGCCTTCTCCTGAGCTTTGCCACTTCTTCATTGACTTTTGTGACATGCTGCTCGTAGATTTCTGCCAGTGGTTTAAAAGTATGTCCTCCATGCTGTGCAAAGAGAAAAAGGAGGAGGAGGAGGAGGTGGTGAATAATAGAGCATCTCTTTTCCACTTTATTGCACTCCTATTAAATTCCTGAAAGAAAAGGGAAGAAAGCCTACGAGTGTATCACTCATCCTGGAAAGGTTCCAGAGCAGATTGTATGTAGGAAGTTTGTCTTTCACTTCCCTTTGTAAGAAGTCATGAATTTGGCTCTCATTCCATCAAAGCTTCCTGTCAGGAGTTATTTGGAATCTCAAGAGTCCTCCATAAATAAACTGCTTCATTCACTGTGCAATCCATCACCAAATCAAATATTGACAGAAGGTTTATTTTTATCATTATTATTAAACACCCTTCCCAAACAAAGGCAGCCCACTGTTAACCACTTACATTCCAAACAGCAACAGCTGTTTCTCCTTGAAATACCCAACTGGATGGATAAACACTGATGAACTGTGCTACAGCTTTGGAGATTAGAGGCCAGGACAATTAAATAACAAGTGTTCTCTGTATTTTCTGAGCAAGACTTCTTCCTTTGCCCACAAAACTCTCCTCACCACACAGAATTTGTCCAAGACATCACGAAGGTTATAACAAGGAAGGTAACTGCGACCTGCTTCTAGCAAAAATTCAATTTCCTTCTCCAATTACAAACAGGAAGTATTGTGTTTCACAAGCAAAGTTAATTGATTATAAACACACATAAAACTGCAGTATTTGCACAGCAGTTTCACAGCATTTCTAGCTCTTCAAAACCACTGTCAGACACAAAGTTTGAAGTCCCTCACACCATGTGAACAGGAGCAAGTCTGCTCTTACCATTCCTCCCCAAAGAGCACACTGGTGGCAGATACACTTCTTGCAGGTCCAGCAGAAAACACTGAGCTTCTCATGATGGTTTTCACACCTTAAACCAAAAAGTACACACATCACCAACAGAAAATAGCGATGAACTTTCTACAAACTCAGTGTAGCATTTTCACTTGTTTTGCTATGTGATACTGCAAGTAAAACATTAAACATTTTTTTGCAAGAAGAAGTTATATTCAATAAAAACCTTTTGTAAGATAAATGTTGCTTTTAGTATTCTCTCACAAAGCACTTCACAGAAAGTACAGTACTAAAATTGGGTTTCTACCCAGCAGATAAAGGATATCACATGATGGAATTAAGCATTATTAAAATTATTATTAAAATCCTAATTATAGATTACCAAAGTAACCACAGAGCACTGCTTTTTGGGGGACTTCATGCATTTTCTTTGCTCTCCAACTGAGTTTATCAGTTACATTTTCAGGACTAGAAGACATCTCAGAACAGCTTCTCTGCTTTCATCTGCCCAAGATACCAACTCAGCACCCCCAGCCTTACTGGGACTTAATGCCAAAAGAATAAACCTTTAGGCAAAGACTTTTATTTCAGGTCTGTGGTCACTGAGAAGGTGAACAGAAGAGAAGAGAAATAGCAGCTTTCTAGGCAAAGATAGCTTTATTCATTTCATTAAGTGTGACAAAAACCCCCAAGTTTTAGTCAGGCAGTGAGCACAACTCAGCTTTTCACCAAGTTATCAGTTTGTTTCCTGATTCTAACAACAAACTGAAATCAAAAGCCTGCTCCTACAACCCAAACCACAAAACACTGGATGCAAAGAACACTCCATTTACTTGTCCTTTTCATTCTCTTCGTGCTTTGTGAGGCTGCAGAGCTGCAGTGTGTCCAGCTGCTGTGTGACCTCCTCTGCCCAGCGGCAGTTGACGAGCTCCCGGAGCTGCAGGGGGGCTCTGCAAGAAGCACGGCACAGTTAGAGCAGGAATTTGGCTCCAGGAGCTGAAGGAGAAGCACTGAAGTGAGTTCAGTTCAATTCTACACCACCAAAAGAGTCACAGGCAAAAAAAAAAAAGAAAGAGCAGAAACCGGACTAATTATTCCAAGAGAAAAAAAAAATTAAGTCAATTTGATCACTTGGGGAGAGGTGGGAACTGTGCCCTGCAATGGGACACAGAATGGCTGCACAGGCACATCACACTAATTACAGGCATAGAAAATGGGCACTTTCTCAAAACTTCACTCTGAAGCTTCTGGGCTCTGACTTTTGTAACAAGAATATAAGGAGTTCTAAGAGGAATTCCCTCCAGTTGCTCTTATTACACGAGCTACGTGCACAGCAGTGTTAGGTGGGAAGAACAAAGATCCTGCTTAGCTTGTCACAAAACTAGAACACATTTTAGAATGAGTATTACACCAGGGTCAATTTTTATAGAAACACCAGGCAGGTTTCACAAAAATCAAGTTTATAAATTTAGTGCAACCTGCACTGAAAAAGAGATTGATCATAACAGGACAATCCACCCAACTCCTGATATTAAAAATACCTTACCTACAATGAGGGCACTGAGCTCTTTGTTCAGTCAGCCAACGCTGTGATGGAAAAAGGAAAAACCTTTTTAAACAGACTGCAATGAAAGAACTGCAGGCAAGTACCTTCTATCATTAATTAGGAGTTACTTGTTTTTATTACAGCTTTCCTACATTTTTTCCTTTTTAAAAAAATTTTTCAATTTAACTGTTCAACCAGTCCCAGAAGAAGCTGCTATTTGTTTCTTGGTAACAAGCAACCACTTGTCTTTAGATGTCAGAGACGCTTCAGTTAAAATTACACAGAGGATCCTGAGGTACCAAATATTGCATTAGAAACCACCCACCTGGCAGATTCCCAGCCTTAGACTAAAGAACGTGTTTCAATAAAGGAAAGAAAAAAGACACAACAAGCATCTTTTTCAGAGTCTAATTAGTCTTCAAGGCAACTTATTTCTTCCTCTTGGGTTATTTATAGACAAATTAAATACCTGAAGTTCAGTGATCAAATCCACAAGGAGCCTGTGGATGTTTCTCTTCCAGAAAGCTCCAGGGACAAACAGCTGAGCAAAGAACTTCACCTGCCCACTACAACTCTCAAGTGTAAAAGCTCAGCAGTTGATGGGTTTATATTTGTCAGCTCTCTACTACATTTAAAGAGTCTCATGAATAATCTCTCACCACCCAGCAACAATATGTCATCTAAAATCCTTAATATGCAGCACGAATCCTTCACCTACAGCTCTTGTCAGAGCTTCCAGAGCGAAGGATGAATGTCTGTTCCAATTTCTGGAAATACTACAGGAGGTCTGGAAACCTCAGCTGAACCTTTTGCTGCTACAGCAACACAAAGCAGCATCTGGATTTGGAACTGGAGTGTGATACACTGGGAACCACGGCCTTAACAAAGGAATGAGGATTCAGGTGCTGCCTCAGACTCCCCTGAGAAGATCCAGGCCTGATCACACCACACCAGTCTGGCAGGCATTATAAAACACCTCCAGCATTCAGGGGGTGATGCTGTGACCTTCCCAGGTGCACAGTCAGCATCTGATTCCTGTCCCAACTTTTGTCTTCCACGCAGCCATCGCCAGCTCTCAGGAGGTGCTAAGGAAGGGATCATTGTGTGTCTCTTCCTTAAAGCAATTATTCCAGATGGTGCCTATAATTAGCACCACTGAAGGCAATGCACAGCCTGCCTACTTCTTCCTCAGGGGTGTTATAAAAGGTTTTGAAAGGGAAACTAAAGGAGGGAAAAAAAAAAAAGGAATCCTTGCAACTCCAGGAAAAGAACGTTTTCATAAGCTCGGTTTTCAGTTCAAACGTTTGAAAGAATAAACTAAGCCAAGCAAACTCACCCGGATACAGCTGAAACAGCAGAGCTTGGAGCAGTGAGGGCACAGGCGGGCATCCCGCAGCTTCTCCATACAAATAAAACATCGGAACACCTCGGCAATGCTCTGCAGAGGGGGATTAGCACCATTGTTAAACGTGCTTCAAACAGCTGCATTTGTTTTCCAGGCACCGTGCCAGGTTTTCACTTCAGTCCCGTTCCAAACAGCACATCTCCGAGGGAGATGCAACCTGGACACCACAACTCTCCCCCTCAGCTTCTCCTACACTGCACCAGCACCCATTTCATACCACTATTCTCCTTCCTTGAGGAATAGTTTCTATTTGTCTTATCTTTTTTGGAGCACGCCTTTCTGTAGCCAAGATATTGCTGCTTGTGTTCGCACAGGATTGAGCAGTTGCCAGAAGAAACTGGTGTTGTACCTGCAGACAGTGGACTGGCACTAAACTATTTCTAAATCATGGTAGGTGCGTGTATGTGTTATACACAAGAGGGGTTGAATTGAATTGGGTTATTTTTGGGACTTTCATAGGACTTATATTCTTTTAAGGTCTACCATCAGCACTAGCTCCACAATTTCTCCTCTCTCTCCTACCCCATTTAATCAATCTTGGGTGATAAAAGCATTCCGCAAATGACAGAGGTATTTTGAAAGCAATGTTTGCTTCCCATATTGATAGATTTTTAACTGATAAGGGAGTTGTACATCCTGTATTATACAGGAGTTATAACCTCTTCGGTTATAACTATGGAACTTCAGAAGGTGCTTCAGGTGGGCTCATTTTTCCCCCCACAGCATCGGGATTGTGAATCAGCACAAAAGCAAGACATTCTCAATTTACAGATACCACAGCATCTCCCCTACATTAATGGCTTCTTTAACAGTTCCAAGCCATTAAAACGCACCATCTGCGTTCACATGAGGTGCTCACAGCCGGTTTTTTACATTCTTGCCCAGCCTGGCTGTGGCACAGCCCCCAGCAGGTGTTGGAGCTGCCGCTCAGAGACACTTCACGGTGCCAAGGCGGGTTCCGTGTGCGCCAGGTCTCCATCCACCCACCCATCCATCCCTCCCTGGCTCCATCCACCTCCGGACCCGGCACCTGCGTTGCTCCGCCAGCTCATTTCCTACCCCAGCCCACCCGCTGCCTGCCTGCCTGCCCACCCGAGCCAAGCCCCGCAGCGCCGCAGCCTGTTCCAGCGCCCGGGCCGCCACCGTTCGCTACCGCTCGGCCTTTTTTCAACCCCTCACACAGCGGACAGAGACCCTCCGAGCGGCCCCGGCAAACCGGG